>CAJUZA010000336.1:15000-18550 GCA_910592295.1 Andrena haemorrhoa
GACTTCGAATATTTCGGCGGCGAAGCAATACGCCGCTGGGACTTAGATTACATCGGCGGCGAAGCAATACGCCGCTGAGACAGATTAATTCAACGGCGAAGCAATACGCCGCTGGCACTTAGAATATTTCGGCGGCGAAGCAATACGCCGCTGGGATTTTGATTACTTCGGCGTCGTGCGGCATCTTGGTTCGACCGCGGCAAAAATCGACATATCCTCGAATCCAACTACAGATCCCTGTTCCTCGTTCAATTGCCAACGTTTTACTCTAATGGTTCGACATCGGTCGTCGTGCTGGTTTTCGAGAAAAGCGCGAATAACTTGTATCGCTGGAAATATTTCAGAGTCCCGACGAGCATCTAAGTCGTGCGGCGCCTTGGTCCGGAGGACGAAATGGACATATCCTCGAATCCAACTACTGATCCCTGTTCCTCGTTCAATTGCCAACGTTTTACTATAAGGGTTCGACATCGGTCGTCGTGCTGGTTTTCGAGAAAAGCGCGAATAACTTGGATCGCTGCGAAATATTTCAGAGTCCCGTCGAGTTTCAAAGTCGTGCGGCATCTTGGTTCGACCGCGGCAAAAATCGACATATCCTCGAATCCAACTACAGATCCCTGTTCCTCGTTCAATTGCCAACGTTTTACTCTAATGGTTCGACATCGGTCGTCGTGCTGGTTTTCGAGAAAAGCGCGAATAACTTGTATCGCTGGAAATATTTCAGAGTCCCGACGAGTTTCTAAGTCGTGCGGCACCTTGGTCCGGAGGACGAAATCGACATATCCTCGAATCCAACTACTGATCCCTGTTCCTCGTTCAATTGCCAACGTTTTACTATAAGGGTTCGACATCGGTCGTCGTGCTGGTTTTCGAGAAAAGCGCGAATAACTTGTATCGCTGGAAATATTTCAGAGTCCCGAAGAGTTTCTAAGTCGTGCGGCACCTTGGTCCGGAGGACGAAATTGACATATCCTCGAATCCAACTACTGATCCCTGTTCCTCGTTCAATTGCCAACGTTTTACTATAAGGGTTCGACATCGGTCGTCGTGCTGGTTTTCGAGAAAAGCGCGAATAACTTGGATCGCTGCGAAATATTTCAGAGTCCCGTCGAGTTTCAAAGTCGTGCGGCATCTTGGTTCGACCGCGGCAAAAATCGACATATCCTCGAATCCAACTACAGATCCCTGTTCCTCGTTCAATTGCCAACGTTTTACTCTAATGGTTCGACATCGGTCGTCGTGCTGGTTTTCGAGAAAAGCGCGAATAACTTGTATCGCTGGAAATATTTCAGAGTCCCGACGAGTTTCTAAGTCGTGCGGCACCTTGGTCCGGAGGACGAAATTGACATATCCTCGAATCCAACTACTGATCCCTGTTCCTCGTTCAATTGCCAACGTTTTACTATAAGGGTTCGACATCGGTCGTCGTGCTGGTTTTCGAGAAAAGCGCGAATAACTTGGATCGCTGCGAAATATTTCAGAGTCCCGTCGAGTTTCAAAGTCGTGCGGCATCTTGGTTCGACCGCGGCAAAAATCGACATATCCTCGAATCCAACTACAGATCCCTGTTCCTCGTTCAATTGCCAACGTTTTACTCTAATGGTTCGACATCGGTCGTCGTGCTGGTTTTCGAGAAAAGCGCGAATAACTTGTATCGCTGGAAATATTTCAGAGTCCCGACGAGTTTCAAAGTCGTGCGGCACCTTGGTCCGGAGGACGAAATCGACATATCCTCGAATCCAACTACTGATCCCTGTTCCTCGATCAATTGCCAACGTTTTACTATAAGGGTTCGACATCGGTCGTCGTGCTGGTTTTCGAGAAAAGCGCGAATAACTTGTATCGCTGGAAATATTTCAGAGTCCCGAAGAGTTTCCAAGTCGTGCGGCACCTTGGTCCGGAGGACGAAATCGACATATCCTCGAATCCAACTACTGATCCCTGTTCCTCGTTCAATTGCCAACGTTTTACTATAAGGGTTCGACATCGGTCGTCGTGCTGGTTTTCGAGAAAAGCGCGAATAACTTGGATCGCTGCGAAATATTTCAGAGTCCCGTCGAGTTTCAAAGTCGTGCGGCATCTTGGTTCGACCGCGGCAAAAATCGACATATCCTCGAATCCAACTACAGATCCCTGTTCCTCGTTCAATTGCCAACGTTTTACTCTAATGGTTCGACATCGGTCGTCGTGCTGGTTTTCGAGAAAAGCGCGAATAACTTGTATCGCTGGAAATATTTCAGAGTCCCGAAGAGTTTCAAAGTCGTGCGGCATCTTGGTTCGACCGCGGCAAAAATCGACATATCCTCGAATCCAACTACAGATCCCTGTTCCTCGTTCAATTGCCAACGTTTTACTCTAATGGTTCGACATCGGTCGTCGTGCTGGTTTTCGAGAAAAGCGCGAATAACTTGTATCGCTGCGAAATATTTCAGAGTCCCGAAGAGTTTCCAAGTCGTGCGGCACCTTGGTCCGGAGGACGAAATCGACATATCCTCGAATCCAACTACTGATCCCTGTTCCTCGTTCAATTGCCAACGTTTTACTATAAGGGTTCGACATCGGTCGTCGTGCTGGTTTTTCGAGAAAAGCGCGAATAACTTGTATCGCTGGAAATATTTCAGAGTCCCGAAGAGTTTCCAAGTCGTGCGGCACCTTGGTCCGGAGGACGAAATCGACATATCCTCGAATCCAACTACTGATCCCTGTTCCTCGTTCAATTGCCAACGTTTTACTATAAGGGTTCGACATCGGTCGTCGTGCTGGTTTTCGAGAAAAGCGCGAATAACTTGGATCGCTGCGAAATATTTCAGAGTCCCGTCGAGTTTCAAAGTCGTGCGGCATCTTGGTTCGACCGCGGCAAAAATCGACATATCCTCGAATCCAACTACAGATCCCTGTTCCTCGTTCAATTGCCAACGTTTTACTCTAATGGTTCGACATCGGTCGTCGTGCTGGTTTTCGAGAAAAGCGCGAATAACTTGTATCGCTGGAAATATTTCAGAGTCCCGAAGAGTTTCGAAGTCGTGCGGCACCTTGGTCCGGAGGACGAAATCGACATATCCTCGAATCCAACTACTGATCCCTGTTCCTCGTTCAATTGCCAACGTTTTACTATAAGGGTTCGACATCGGTCGTCGTGCTGGTTTTCGAGAAAAGCGCGAATAACTTGGATCGCTGCGAAATATTTCAGAGTCCCGTCGAGTTTCAAAGTCGTGCGGCATCTTGGTTCGACCGCGGCAAAAATCGACATATCCTCGAATCCAACTACAGATCCCTGTTCCTCTTTCAATTGCCAACGTTTTACTCTAATGGTTCGACATCGGTCGTCGTGCTGGTTTTCGAGAAAAGCGCGAATAACTTGTATCGCTGGAAATATTTCAGAGTCCCGAAGAGTTTCTAAGTCGTGCGGCACCTTGGTCCGGAGGACGAAATCGACATATCCTCGAATCCAACTACTGATCCCTGTTCCTCGTTCAATTGCCAACGTTTTACTATAAGGGTTCGACATCGGTCGTCGTGCTGGTTTTCGAGAAAAGCGCGAATAACTTGG
>CAJUZA010000337.1:2500-7500 GCA_910592295.1 Andrena haemorrhoa
TTCCCTTTCGCCCAACGGGTGTGTGTCTCAAAAAACTCTGTTTTAGGACACCACATCTGCATAGGATTTCTCTTAGGGCTTAGGATCGACTGACTCGTGTGCAACGGCTGTTCACACGAAACCCTTCTCCACGTCAGTCCTCCAGGGCCTCGCTGGAGTATTTGCTACTACCACCAAGATCTGCACCGACGGTGGCTCCAGGCAGGCTCACGCCCAGACCCTTCTGCGCACACCGCCGCGACCCTCCTACTCGTCAGGGCTTCATGGAGGACGGTCACCCGCGAACGGGTGGCACGTCCCTCCCCACTTGCCGCTGACGGCGGAGTATAGGCGCGACGCTTCAGCGCCATCCATTTTCAGGGCTAGTTGCTTCGGCAGGTGAGTTGTTACACACTCCTTAGCGGATTCCGACTTCCATGGCCACCGTCCTGCTGTCTTAAGCAACCAACGCCTTTCATGGTATCCCATAAGCGTCGACTTAGGCGCCTTAACTCTGCGTTTGGTTCATCCCACAGCGCCAGTTCTGCTTACCAAAATTGGCCCACTTGGCACTCTGATTCAATATAATCTCGTGGCTTCATGATCCAAGCAAGCCAGAGATCTCACCCATTTAAAGTTTGAGAATAGGTTGAGGTCGTTTCGGCCCCAAGGCCTCTAATCATTCGCTTTACCAGATGAAACTCGCACACGTTCGCGTAGGAACGAGCGAGTGCCAGCTATCCTGAGGGAAACTTCGGAGGGAACCAGCTACTAGATGGTTCGATTAGTCTTTCGCCCCTATACCCAGTTCCGACGATCGATTTGCACGTCAGAATCGCTACGGACCTCCATCAGGGTTTCCCCTGACTTCGTCCTGACCAGGCATAGTTCACCATCTTTCGGGTCCCAACGTGTACGCTCTAGGTGCGCCTCTTCTCGCAATGAGAACGAGACGCCCCGGGAGTGCGAGGCCGCATCGTAACGCGGCCGATCCTCCCTCGGTCGACGCAAAGGTCGACCTTCACTTTCATTCCGCCTTTAGGTTTCTTTCTCCCAATGACTCGCGCACATGTTAGACTCCTTGGTCCGTGTTTCAAGACGGGTCCTGAGAGTACCCAAAGCAGTAGCGTCGCCGACCGGTAATTCGAAGCTTGGCCAGTCCAAGGACACCGCCTGCTAACAGCTGGCCAGGCCCGGGGACGGCACCAGGTCCGTGCCTCCGGGTAAGAACTGGCCGGGCTTGCGGCGGGCCTGACGCACACACATTCGAAAATGGATTGGTTGCGGCCCGATACCGTCAGAGTACCGTCGCGCAGCCGGCCGGGCGGCCGAGGGTCTGTCGCGTGCTCTGGGAGCAACGAAACAGGCAACCGCTCGGGCCGTAGACCGACACGCAACGGGTCGCGACGTTCTACTAGGGGAGAAGTGCACGACTACGTGGCCGGAACATTCGCCGCCGGTGGTGTACCCTCGCTAATGGACCACGAAAGTCCACCCGGAGTATCGCGCACCGACGGGAGCCAGCCTCGTCGACGATGAATCTCCCCATTCGATCTTTTGGGTTTCTCAGGTTTACCCCTGAACGGTTTCACGTACTCTTGAACTCTCTCTTCAAAGTTCTTTTCAACTTTCCCTCACGGTACTTGTTCGCTATCGGTCTCGTGGTTGTATTTAGCCTTAGATGGAGTTTACCACCCACTTAGGGTTGCACTCTCAAGCAACCCGACTCTATGGAGAGATCCTCCCGAAACGCGTACCGGTCGCTACGGGCCTGGCACCCTCTGCGGGTAAGTGGCCCCATTCAAGATGGACTTGGACGCGGTGCGACGTCACGGGATAAACGGATCCTCCTGAACACTACAATTCCCTGCGGCGGAACCGCGGGATTCAGTGCTGGGCTAATTCCTGTTCGCTCGCCGCTACTAAGGAAATCCTTGTTAGTTTCTTTTCCTCCGCTTAGTAATATGCTTAAATTCAGCGGGTAATCTCGCCTACTCTGAGGTCGTCAATCATATGGAGAGAAGATATATAAATCGTGCTCCCTCTTTTTGATACTTTATCTCGACGGGTCTCCCGGCGGCGGGAGTACGGGGGGGTGTGCGCGTATTGCGAGTTGACACCGACGACGGGGCCGGGCCGGACGAGAAGCTGGGCTGAAGAATACAAGGAGAAGAATATAAATAAACTTCTTCGATTCTTTCTCTTCCCTTGCTCGCTCGCAGTTTCCCATGCGCACCGCGTATACGGCATCACACGCCACGCACATATATCTTCCCCCGTACACGTCCCTGCTCATAGCCAGACTCGTTGTGTATCCAGAGGTGCCATCGCACGATTTCAGAGAAAAGGTATATGGACTCTTTTTCTCTTCTAATAGAGAATTAGTCCCCCCTACCTCTATTTGCGCCTCGCCAAAGTGTCTCTTTTCGTCGCGCATCGTCGAATCGATCCGCGAGACTCCCGCGGAACGACCACCGGTTTTTACTTTAACGTCCGTCCGCTATATTAGCTTTGAGATTCCGCTATCCCTTCACGCTGCGAGCAGCAGAGGGAACCGCGGGAAAAATAAGCTTTTCCGTGGACTGTACGACCGGTGAGACGCGCGGTCTCTTATACGGTCGACCAACAACGCGACAAAGACATGGGGCGATCGGGGAGACTCGTTCTTCCATTCTACACGAAGGAGAGTCATAACCACCTTTCGCGGCATCAGCGCCTTTCGGTTCTCGTCAAAATTCAAATTCGCGCAGCCGCGCCAATGAGGATTTCGGGGTACAGAAACGTTAAACGACGCATGCAGCAATCTCTCATCGAATGTTTGGCGCAAACACTAGTCTGTGTCGACGGAACGTGGCCATAGGGAGAGAACGAATAGGGCTTGGCGAGGACACGCGCAACGGACGGGGAAATACATCGACCCGATCCTGTTAACGCGTGGTTGTTTATCATCCCGCACAGCGCCTGTATTCGTGTAATACACCCTTGGATCTTCACGGCGTCCCGAAGAACGAGTGGTGTGCCCTCGATGTATCGATTGACTTTTATCACTTGTCAAAACGACGACCCTCTTTTTAAAATCCCTGGGGCCTCGTGAAGGCGACGATATAGATCGGCGCACATATGCCGCGCACTGCTCTTTCTCTCTATCTCTCGCTCTTTGGTGTCTCTTTCTCAGGACAAATTTTTCATTTCAGGCGACGTCGGGAGCACGGTAAAAAGATCTCGCGCAGAACGTGAAGGCAAATCTACACCACCGGTGCGAGCGGAGAGGCTGCCGTGAGTGTGCTTGATCCGGGGAGCGGTGCAGCACACGGGCGGTCGTTTTAAAACAACGACGCACGACGCCGTGAAAGCACGCACGCGAGTCCGCACGATGATCATATTTTCATCACGTTCGCCTCTCTCTTTTCTCGCACGGGAGAGATTACACGCTTCAACGACTCTGGCGCGAGCCGTGGCAAACGCCGACGAACAGCCCAACTTTCGCTCGTACGTCGCGCGTATCTCGCGTGTATCATCGACCCGACACCGAAACGCGTTACATCGTCGGAAACGCGAGACGGCGAGGATGACACGCCGAGGAGAAACCGACGCAAGCAGTCTTTTGTTTGTGATAACGACCCTCAGCCAGGCGTGGTCCAGGAATTGTATCCGTGGACCGCAATGTGCGTTCGAAATGTCGATGTTCATGTGTCCTGCAGTTCACACGTTGACGCGCAATTAGCTGCGTTCTTCATCGACCCACGAGCCAAGTGATCCACCGTTCAGGGTAATCGTGTTATTAAATATGTTTGATATATATCTTTTGTTCTCTCGGTTCGGATGAAGCCGAGGCCCGTGCGCCTCCAACCAGCGCGCGAAGGAGGACCGTCCGGGCGTCGCCAACGTTGACGACACTGTGTGATTCCTGTCCAGGACGGGAACCGTCGAAACGCACGCGGAAACACCGCGACACGTCCGACGGCCGAGCGTATTCATTTAAAAACCTTCGAGATACACGGGTACGAGAACCGTAATCGTGTACTCGGGGGCCACCGCACGCGGCAGCGTCCTCCTTACACGCTCTCTATCGTCGCCGTCCCCCGAAAGCGGACGCACGGCCGGCTTCGATCGGTCCAATCGGACTTTCGCTATCGATGCTTCACAGCCGGTCCTTTTTTTCGCTATCGGGGACGCGCGATTAAGTGAGCGATACTCGGGACGCACGTCGACGCGTTCGATGTGCGAGCCGCCCTAGGTTACCCGGGTCCTCTTCTCTCTCCGAGGAGAGGGTCCCGTCCACAGGAGGACTTTTCGGAGAGCGCGACCAAAACTGAGGAAGCGGAGATGCGAGTGGAAGAAGCGTCGTCGAAAGAGAGGGATAGAAACGTCGCGAAGCCGAGGCTCCGACGGCGGCTCGTTCCTGGCTGCCCTCTCTCGCGCGCGCGCTTTACTTAACCACTCGGGGCGCTTGTCTCGTGTTTTCGTCCCTGTCTTTGGTCGCGAGTAGTGACTCCCCTTTCTCGACAAGAGCCTACAACACACGCTAGCGCAGACAACACGCTCAGACGGTTATTCGTATACAACGGTACACGCCTCCGGATACGAGGTGAACGGGAACCGACGAGGGCGGCGGGCTATCGGAGGGCGATCGCAACGACGGGTCTTGTTTTTCCCGATTCAGTTAACGACGACCTCTCTCTAGAAACCTCGCGCTAGCGCACTCGTGATTGCGTTCGTATTATTATCGTCCCGTTCTCAAAGAGGCGGCGACACCGCGTCTGGCGGTCTGGCGAGCTGGGCTCTTTGCGCTTCACCGACGGGCATCGGACGGGAGCGTCGCGGTGAGAAACCAGGTTCTCCGTCTGTAGCGACCTCCGCGCGTAAGCCGTGCCACGCGGTATATAGGAGAAATGCATATTCGCATTTCGTTTTTGGTATCTGTTTAAATGCATTCGCATTTAGTATTTGGTATCTGTTTAAATGCATTCGCATTTAGTATTTGGTATCTGTTTATATAAATGCGTTCGCATTTATATTAG
>CAJUZA010000337.1:10000-17664 GCA_910592295.1 Andrena haemorrhoa
ACGGAGTACACGCACGCTAGCATCCACCGTAGAAGCACGGACCACTACACGCTGGACATATCGACAAAGCGCGTATCATTCACGCTGGTCATGTACGTAATAGCGCGGACAAGTGCATGCTGAGCAAACGGGATAGCGCGGGACCGTGCCATGCTGGTCATAACGAGTTGGCACGTAATGTGCGCGCTAGCCATATCGACAACTGACACCTCTTGGGTTTGGATCTACTTTCTCCCTCTTTCAAAGTTCGAACTAAGAGTACGATACTTTACTATGTACCCGACGCTAGGCCTTCCTTAGCGTTTTCGTTTAAGTTTAAATCGTCCATCTGCGTGGATAAAGAGTTGAATGCATAAGGTCGTACAAGCATTACACAGAAGTGCATACCTGTCACCAACGTCACTTATGGACGCTCACCACATAAGGCCATTCGGTCATAGACACCGACCCGTGGTCATGCTGTGTGGAGAAATCCGAAACGCAACACGGTAAGAACAGTCGAGACAGAATCTCGAGGAGCGGTGACTGCTTCTCAACCGAGGTCATAGAATAGCCACACGCCCAACGCTGCTCCGACCGAGACGCTCGGACCGTCGCTCTCCCTTATAGATACCGAACGGCCGGCCGGAACGCCGGCGCCGCCGTACCTTACGCACGGGCGCTTATGGGCGTAAACCGCCGCTACAACAGCCGCTGGGACTTAGCCGCGGAAAGCGTCGGAACCAAGATCAAGAGTAAACCGACAAAAACGAATTATTATAAACAATCGCTGCGATCATTACCACGATGAATACACGGTCAAAAACAAAATTCGAAAATAATTTCACGGAACTTAGAAATATTTCGCTGCGATCCAAGTTTTTCGCGTTTTTCTCGAAAACCAGTACGACGACCGATGTCGAACCATTAGAGTAATACGTTCGCAATTGAACGAGGAACAGGGATCAGTAGTTGGATTCGAGGATATGTCGATTTTCGCCGCGGTCGGACCAAGGTGCCGCACGACTTTGAAACTCGTCGGGACTCTGAAATATTTCCAACGATACAAGTTATTCGCGCTTTTCTCGAAAACCAGCACGACGACCGATGTCGAACCATTAGAGTAAAACGTTGGCAATTGAACGAGGAACAGGGATCTGTAGTTGGATTCGAGGATATGTCGATTTTTGCCGCGGTCGAACCAAGATGCCGCACGACTTTGAAACTCGACGGGACTCTGAAATATTTCGCAGCGATCCAAGTTATTCGCGCTTTTCTCGAAAACCAGCACGACGACCGATGTCGAACCCTTATAGTAAAACGTTGGCAATTGAACGAGGAACAGGGATCAGTAGTTGGATTCGAGGATATGTCGATTTCGTCCTCCGGACCAAGGTGCCGCACGACTTAGAAACTCGTCGGGACTCTGAAATATTTCCAGCGATACAAGTTATTCGCGCTTTTCTCGAAAACCAGCACGACGACCGATGTCGAACCATTAGAGTAATACGTTCGCAATTGAACGAGGAACAGGGATCAGTAGTTGGATTCGAGGATATGTCGATTTTCGCCGCGGTCGGACCAAGGTGCCGCACGACTTTGAAACTCGTCGGGACTCTGAAATATTTCCAACGATACAAGTTATTCGCGCTTTTCTCGAAAACCAGCACGACGACCGATGTCGAACCATTAGAGTAAAACGTTGGCAATTGAACGAGGAACAGGGATCTGTAGTTGGATTCGAGGATATGTCGATTTTTGCCGCGGTCGAACCAAGATGCCGCACGACTTTGAAACTCGACGGGACTCTGAAATATTTCGCAGCGATCCAAGTTATTCGCGCTTTTCTCGAAAACCAGCACGACGACCGATGTCGAACCCTTATAGTAAAACGTTGGCAATTGAACGAGGAACAGGGATCAGTAGTTGGATTCGAGGATATGTCGATTTCGTCCTCCGGACCAAGGTGCCGCACGACTTAGAAACTCGTCGGGACTCTGAAATATTTCCAGCGATACAAGTTATTCGCGCTTTTCTCGAAAACCAGCACGACGACCGATGTCGAACCATTAGAGTAAAACGTTGGCAATTGAACGAGGAACAGGGATCTGTAGTTGGATTCGAGGATATGTCGATTTTTGCCGCGGTCGAACCAAGATGCCGCACGACTTTGAAACTCGACGGGACTCTGAAATATTTCGCAGCGATCCAAGTTATTCGCGCTTTTCTCGAAAACCAGCACGACGACCGATGTCGAACCCTTATAGTAAAACGTTGGCAATTGAACGAGGAACAGGGATCAGTAGTTGGATTCGAGGATATGTCGATTTCGTCCTCCGGACCAAGGTGCCGCACGACTTAGAAACTCGTCGGGACTCTGAAATATTTCCAGCGATACAAGTTATTCGCGCTTTTCTCGAAAACCAGCACGACGACCGATGTCGAACCATTAGAGTAAAACGTTGGCAATTGAACGAGGAACAGGGATCTGTAGTTGGATTCGAGGATATGTCGATTTTTGCCGCGGTCGAACCAAGATGCCGCACGACTTTGAAACTCGACGGGACTCTGAAATATTTCGCAGCGATCCAAGTTATTCGCGCTTTTCTCGAAAACCAGCACGACGACCGATGTCGAACCCTTATAGTAAAACGTTGGCAATTGAACGAGGAACAGGGATCAGTAGTTGGATTCGAGGATATGTCGATTTCGTCCTCCGGACCAAGGTGCCGCACGACTTAGAAACTCGTCGGGACTCTGAAATATTTCCAGCGATACAAGTTATTCGCGCTTTTCTCGAAAACCAGCACGACGACCGATGTCGAACCATTAGAGTAAAACGTTGGCAATTGAACGAGGAACAGGGATCTGTAGTTGGATTCGAGGATATGTCGATTTTTGCCGCGGTCGAACCAAGATGCCGCACGACTTTGAAACTCGACGGGACTCTGAAATATTTCGCAGCGATCCAAGTTATTCGCGCTTTTCTCGAAAACCAGCACGACGACCGATGTCGAACCCTTATAGTAAAACGTTGGCAATTGAACGAGGAACAGGGATCAGTAGTTGGATTCGAGGATATGTCGATTTCGTCCTCCGGACCAAGGTGCCGCACGACTTAGAAACTCGTCGGGACTCTGAAATATTTCCAGCGATACAAGTTATTCGCGCTTTTCTCGAAAACCAGCACGACGACCGATGTCGAACCATTAGAGTAAAACGTTGGCAATTGAACGAGGAACAGGGATCTGTAGTTGGATTCGAGGATATGTCGATTTTTGCCGCGGTCGAACCAAGATGCCGCACGACTTTGAAACTCGACGGGACTCTGAAATATTTCGCAGCGATCCAAGTTATTCGCGCTTTTCTCGAAAACCAGCACGACGACCGATGTCGAACCCTTATAGTAAAACGTTGGCAATTGAACGAGGAACAGGGATCAGTAGTTGGATTCGAGGATATGTCGATTTCGTCCTCCGGACCAAGGTGCCGCACGACTTAGAAACTCGTCGGGACTCTGAAATATTTCCAGCGATACAAGTTATTCGCGCTTTTCTCGAAAACCAGCACGACGACCGATGTCGAACCATTAGAGTAAAACGTTGGCAATTGAACGAGGAACAGGGATCTGTAGTTGGATTCGAGGATATGTCGATTTTGCCGCGGTCGAACCAAGATGCCGCACGACTTTGAAACTCGACGGGACTCTGAAATATTTCGCAGCGATCCAAGTTATTCGCGCTTTTCTCGAAAACCAGCACGACGACCGATGTCGAACCCTTATAGTAAAACGTTGGCAATTGAACGAGGAACAGGGATCAGTAGTTGGATTCGAGGATATGTCGATTTCGTCCTCCGGACCAAGGTGCCGCACGACTTAGAAACTCGTCGGGACTCTGAAATATTTCCAGCGATACAAGTTATTCGCGCTTTTCTCGAAAACCAGCACGACGACCGATGTCGAACCATTAGAGTAAAACGTTGGCAATTGAACGAGGAACAGGGATCTGTAGTTGGATTCGAGGATATGTCGATTTTTGCCGCGGTCGAACCAAGATGCCGCACGACTTTGAAACTCGACGGGACTCTGAAATATTTCGCAGCGATCCAAGTTATTCGCGCTTTTCTCGAAAACCAGCACGACGACCGATGTCGAACCCTTATAGTAAAACGTTGGCAATTGAACGAGGAACAGGGATCAGTAGTTGGATTCGAGGATATGTCGATTTCGTCCTCCGGACCAAGGTGCCGCACGACTTAGAAACTCGTCGGGACTCTGAAATATTTCCAGCGATACAAGTTATTCGCGCTTTTCTCGAAAACCAGCACGACGACCGATGTCGAACCATTAGAGTAAAACGTTGGCAATTGAACGAGGAACAGGGATCTGTAGTTGGATTCGAGGATATGTCGATTTTTGCCGCGGTCGAACCAAGATGCCGCACGACTTTGAAACTCGACGGGACTCTGAAATATTTCGCAGCGATCCAAGTTATTCGCGCTTTTCTCGAAAACCAGCACGACGACCGATGTCGAACCCTTATAGTAAAACGTTGGCAATTGAACGAGGAACAGGGATCAGTAGTTGGATTCGAGGATATGTCGATTTCGTCCTCCGGACCAAGGTGCCGCACGACTTGGAAACTCGTCGGGACTCTGAAATATTTCCAGCGATACAAGTTATTCGCGCTTTTCTCGAAAACCAGCACGACGACCGATGTCGAACCATTAGAGTAAAACGTTGGCAATTGAACGAGGAACAGGGATCTGTAGTTGGATTCGAGGATATGTCGATTTTTGCCGCGGTCGAACCAAGATGCCGCACGACTTTGAAACTCGACGGGACTCTGAAATATTTCGCAGCGATCCAAGTTATTCGCGCTTTTCTCGAAAACCAGCACGACGACCGATGTCGAACCCTTATAGTAAAACGTTGGCAATTGAACGAGGAACTAGGGATCAGTAGTTGGATTCGAGGATATGTCGATTTCGTCCTCCGGACCAAGGTGCCGCACGACTTAGAAACTCGTCGGGACTCTGAAATATTTCCAGCGATACAAGTTATTCGCGCTTTTCTCGAAAACCAGCACGACGACCGATGTCGAACCATTAGAGTAAAACGTTGGCAATTGAACGAGGAACAGGGATCTGTAGTTGGATTCGAGGATATGTCGATTTTTGCCGCGGTCGAACCAAGATGCCGCACGACTTTGAAACTCGACGGGACTCTGAAATATTTCGCAGCGATCCAAGTTATTCGCGCTTTTCTCGAAAACCAGCACGACGACCGATGTCGAACCCTTATAGTAAAACGTTGGCAATTGAACGAGGAACAGGGATCAGTAGTTGGATTCGAGGATATGTCGATTTCGTCCTCCGGACCAAGGTGCCGCACGACTTAGAAACTCGTCGGGACTCTGAAATATTTCCAGCGATACAAGTTATTCGCGCTTTTCTCGAAAACCAGCACGACGACCGATGTCGAACCATTAGAGTAAAACGTTGGCAATTGAACGAGGAACAGGGATCTGTAGTTGGATTCGAGGATATGTCGATTTTTGCCGCGGTCGAACCAAGATGCCGCACGACTTTGAAACTCGACGGGACTCTGAAATATTTCGCAGCGATCCAAGTTATTCGCGCTTTTCTCGAAAACCAGCACGACGACCGATGTCGAACCCTTATAGTAAAACGTTGGCAATTGAACGAGGAACAGGGATCAGTAGTTGGATTCGAGGATATGTCGATTTCGTCCTCCGGACCAAGGTGCCGCACGACTTAGAAACTCGTCGGGACTCTGAAATATTTCCAGCGATACAAGTTATTCGCGCTTTTCTCGAAAACCAGCACGACGACCGATGTCGAACCATTAGAGTAAAACGTTGGCAATTGAACGAGGAACAGGGATCTGTAGTTGGATTCGAGGATATGTCGATTTTTGCCGCGGTCGAACCAAGATGCCGCACGACTTTGAAACTCGACGGGACTCTGAAATATTTCGCAGCGATCCAAGTTATTCGCGCTTTTCTCGAAAACCAGCACGACGACCGATGTCGAACCCTTATAGTAAAACGTTGGCAATTGAACGAGGAACAGGGATCAGTAGTTGGATTCGAGGATATGTCGATTTCGTCCTCCGGACCAAGGTGCCGCACGACTTAGAAACTCGTCGGGACTCTGAAAATATTTCCAGCGATACAAGTTATTCGCGCTTTTCTCGAAAACAGCACGACGACCGATGTCGAACCATTAGAGTAAAACGTTGGCAATTGAACGAGGAACAGGGATCTGTAGTTGGATTCGAGGATATGTCGATTTTTGCCGCGGTCGAACCAAGATGCCGCACGACTTTGAAACTCGACGGGACTCTGAAATATTTCGCAGCGATCCAAGTTATTCGCGCTTTTCTCGAAAACCAGCACGACGACCGATGTCGAACCCTTATAGTAAAACGTTGGCAATTGAACGAGGAACAGGGATCAGTAGTTGGATTCGAGGATATGTCGATTTCGTCCTCCGGACCAAGGTGCCGCACGACTTAGAAACTCGTCGGGACTCTGAAATATTTCCAGCGATACAAGTTATTCGCGCTTTTCTCGAAAACCAGCACGACGACCGATGTCGAACCATTAGAGTAAAACGTTGGCAATTGAACGAGGAACAGGGATCTGTAGTTGGATTCGAGGATATGTCGATTTTTGCCGCGGTCGAACCAAGATGCCGCACGACTTTGAAACTCGACGGGACTCTGAAATATTTCGCAGCGATCCAAGTTATTCGCGCTTTTCTCGAAAACCAGCACGACGACCGATGTCGAACCTTATAGTAAAACGTTGGCAATTGAACGAGGAACAGGGATCAGTAGTTGGATTCGAGGATATGTCGATTTCGTCCTCCGGACCAAGGTGCCGCACGACTTAGAAACTCGTCGGGACTCTGAAATATTTCCAGCGATACAAGTTATTCGCGCTTTTCTCGAAAACCAGCACGACGACCGATGTCGAACCATTAGAGTAAAACGTTGGCAATTGAACGAGGAACAGGGATCTGTAGTTGGATTCGAGGATATGTCGATTTTTGCCGCGGTCGAACCAAGATGCCGCACGACGCCGAAGTAATCAAAGTCCCAGCGGCGTATTGCTTCGCCGCCGAAATATTCTAAGTGCCAGCGGCGTATTGCTTCGCCGTTGAATTAATATTATCAGCGGCGTATTGTTTCGCCGCCGAAATATTCTAAGTGCCAGCGGAGTATTGCTTCGCCGCCCGAAATATTCGAAGTCCCAGCGGCGTATTGCTTCGCCGTTGAAATAATCTCTCTCAACGACGTATTGCTTCGCCGCCGAAGTAATCCAAATCCCAGCGGCGTATTGCTTCGCCGTCGAAATAATCTGTCTCAGCGGCGTATTGCTTCGCCGCCGATGCAATCCAAGTCCCAGCGGCGTATTGCTTATCGCCACGGTCTACCAAGTACCAGCGTCGTGTTGCTTTACCGTGTACCACGGCAGCATTTTGCCTCGCTGCCAGACTTAGTGGAGCCTCGTCAAGCTTACATGACGAATCCCCGAGTCCTGGCAGCGTATTGCTTGCTACCACGGGTTACCGGTGTTCAAAACCGCTCAAAGCAATATAAAACTGCATACAGCGGTAAAACTGCATGCAGTAGTTCAAAACTTCTCAAAGCAATA
>CAJUZA010000338.1:0-5000 GCA_910592295.1 Andrena haemorrhoa
GGGAGGGGGGCTTCCGTGCGGAAAGTAGATAGGGACAAGTATTGTGCGCGCTTCTGGTCCCGATCGCGATAGCGATCGGACACGCCGTACAACCAAGTCGGTTTTCCGACTCATACCGGCTTCGCGAGAAAAGGTGTTATTCTCTATCTTTCTATGAATACTGCCAAGGGAAACGGCGTGCGTAGATGGAAGGCACGCGACCTGGAAAAACCCTGCCCTCGCCTTGCGGGTCATCGGACAAGTTGGATCTACCCCTGGGGGGAAGCGGCTCGTTTAGTCGGCGCTCCACGTCGCGAAGCGACGCGGAGCGCTGTCCAGCGGGGACCACGAGGAGGTAGAGCCGCCAGCGGATGCTCGATCCCAGCAGGATGGCTTTCAGCCGTTTACCTGCACCACCACAGCTCGCATTACTGCTCACTGCCTGCACGGGCGGTCGCAGGTTATTACCCTTCGTCTTCTTCTTGAGTCCTTGTATCCGGCTTCTGGTGCTCCTTTCCCTTGTGTGGTTGGTCCTGGTTTGATTCTGTTGTCCATGTCTGTGTCGTATCGTCTGTCAGCGTATTCGTCTTGTCTTTGTATGTCTTTGCCTCTGTGGTCCTCTTCTTCATTCTTCTCTTCCTGAAACTTAATATATCAATTTCCCTCCATGTTAATACTTCTTCTGTTTCTTCTTCTGGTTCCTCTTCTTTATCCCTGGCGTCGTTGGTGTCCTTGCTGCTGTGGTTGGTCCTCGTCTTCTTCTGCCGTCGTCGGTCTTTCCTTGGCCTTCAATGTTGCTTGCGCAAAATCCCGGAAGATGCGGAAGGTCGTTTTACCGACGAGATCCTGTTCCGCTAGGGGCCATCCGTGGCCCTTATTCCGCAGCGCCTCCCTCATGGTCGTCCTTGCCTGCTCGTTCTCGCAGCACTGGTAGATGAGGTGGCTCGAGGTCTCCGCCGCCCCACACTCGCACAGAGCGGACTCGCTCAGTGCGAAGGTGTTGAGTTTCCACCTGAAATTTCCATGACCGCTAAGAAACTGCGTTACGTAATAGTCCGGCTGTATCCATGTGGACCTCACCCTCTGTCGGACGTCGTTGAAGAACTCGAACGTCGTTCGGCCCTTGCTCGACGTCCGCCAGCGCTGCTGCCACGCGTCCAATGATTCTTCCCGTGCCTGGTGTTCCTCTTCCTTTGATGGGTTTGGTCCTTTCCTGATCCTGTAGATTTCCGCGCGTTCCTTCAGCAGCAAGTCGATCGGGATCACGCCCGCGATGATTGGGAGCGCATCGGTGGACGTCGTCGAATAGGCCTTGGTAACTCGAAGGAGGGCCAATCTCTGTGATCGTACCAGTGCACTTCTCGATTTGGCCTGCAGAAGGTCGCACCATGCGGCTGCCGCGTACGTGGTTATGGGCACGTACAGACCTCTATACAGTGTATAGAGGGCCCCGTAGCCCAGTCCCCAGTTCGCTTTGGCTATCCTCGCGAGAGAGTTGAATAAATTCAAACACTTCTCGGAGACCTTCCGCACATGCGTGTCCATTCTCAGGCCTTTATCGAGGTGCACTCCGAGGTACCTTATCGCAGGTTGCATCTTGATTCCTCTACCGTTGAGGCGGATGGTCGGTGGTCTCCGTATATCGAGGTCACCCTTGACCAACAGCAACTCGGTTTTCTCGGCTGAAAGCTGCAACTTCTTTCTCCCACACCACTCCGAAACCGCGGTAACCGCGGCCTGGCCCCGCACCCTGAGCGCCTCTCTCGAGTTCCCAGAGACGATGACCAGCACGTCGTCGGCGTAGGCAATGGGCTCGCATTCTAGCTCCTCGGATGACAGTACAGCCAGCAGGTCGTCGAATACCAGATTCCAGAAGCTGGGACCCAGTATCGAGCCCTGCGGGCACCCCTTTGTAACGGATTTACTCACCGATTCCTGCTTTCCCATGATCTGCACAGACCTTTCGGAGAAGTAGCTTTCCACTAGACCGTATAGGTTTCGTGGGCAGTTCCTCCTCTTCAGCTCGTACAGAACATTCGGCCACCATACGTTGTCGAACGCCCCCGAAATATCGAGAGCAATTGCGAGAACGTAACTCTCCTCGACCCTACTCGCGACCACCTCGCGGAGTTTGACTATGGCGTCCTCCGTCGACCTTCCGGGTCGGAACCCATATTGTCGGTCGGAGGACAGTCGATGGTCGAGGAGGAGCGGCGCAAGTCTCACAGCCATCAATCTCTCGAGCAACTTCCCCACCATTGACAGCAGGCAAATTGGGCGATACGACTTCGGGCTGCTGCGATCTCGATCCGGTCCTTTGGGAATCGCAATAATGTTTCCTACCTTCCAGCGGGTCGGAAAAACTCCCCAGTCGAGGCAGCCGTTGCAGAGCTTGAGGAGCTCCTCCCGGATGCATCCCCAGGAACGCTGGATTACCTCGACCTCGATCCTGTCTGGGCCAGGGCATTTGCCTCTCCTGAGTCTAGATACCGCTGCACACAGTTCCTCTTCGAGAAACGGTAGCGCGGCTTCTGTGTCCGGTTGAACAGCGGCTTCGCGGCGGATCCACACTTGCTCTGGCGTTTCCTGGCGCGCTTCGTCATCTGGGACGAGCGCCATCAGCAGCGCCTCGGCGGTGGACCTCCAAGACTCCGTCTGTTCTCCATCTGCAAGCACCAAAGATGAAACGGCCTCCTCGCTTCGTAGTTTACCTAGGGCCGCTTTGGTTGCGACGCCCCACGGCTCCTTGTTCCCCTTTGTGGTGACAAACTGGCGCCACGTGCTGTTCTTCACGTTTGCCACCCTCTTCTTGTACGCTCTCCTGAGGGTCTTCCATTCTTCCTTGTAGATTTCCCTTGTAGTTGGATCCGTGGTCATCTGGAATTTCCGGCGCGCCCGGTGGGACGCTCTCTTCCGCTCCGTAAGTTCCCCCGTCCACCACGGTTTAGACCGATTATGCCATTTCTTAAGTGGTATTGCAGCGTCGCAGGCGCTAGTCAGTACTCGTTCGACATGTGCGGCCGCACTCTCAACGTCCTCGGCGCAAAGAATTTGCGCGTTAGAGAGAGAGCGCTTCTCGCACATTAGGACTCGCTGGAATTTGTCCCATTTGGCATTCCTGGTGTTATACCGTGGTTTCTGGAACGGCCTTCTAGCACCACCGTTTCCAAGGTCCAATCTGGTTTCGATGATCCTGTGGTCGCTGGAGGAACCGCTTTCGTGCACCTTCCAGGTCCTCGTGAGCGGTATCGCTTCCCAGCTCACCAGCGTGACGTCGATGTTTGATGATCCCCGAGAGTTCTGGAACGTGGTGGGTTGTCCCGGCTCATTCAGAACTAGCAGATCGTGCCGGGCGATTAGCTGCTCTAGCTCCTCGCCACGACTGTCGGTTTTCCCACTGTGCCAGAGGAGGGATTTCGCATTCGCGTCCACCCCCATGACCAGTATCTTCCCCTTGAGTCTCGTCACGATCTTGTCCAAATGCGCCAGTCCAACTCCAATATCCACCGATGGTGGGAAGTATTGGCTCACCACGTACACTTCCGCGCCGTCAATAGAGACCTGCGCACAGACGCAGTGCGTCGTGCACAGATCCGCGATTTCCAGCACGGTGAATCCTCGGTTACGGACGCAGATCGCCGCCCATGGCGGTTGACCCACGCTACCGCGCGATATCACCCTTGATCCGTTGCCGAATCCAGGTATGCGTCCATTGACGCTGTACGGCTCCTGCATCAGGAGGATGTCAGCGTCTACTCTCTCCATCTCAGATCGGACCTCGTGTGGTACTAATCTCGATCGCTGCATGTTGTGCTGCAGGATCTTGATTCCTCGTCCAGCCGTATAGTCGCCCTTAGCAGTGGTAGACCGTCCTGGTCACTGTCTTCTCGAGGGCCTTCCAGTGCGCGGGGCACTCTTTGCTGGATGCAGCATGGGCCCCCTTGAGTCCAATCCTTTTGCAGTTCACGCAGACCGCGGACCGTGTCTTCTTGGGGCACGTTTTCGCCCCGTGCCCCTCTTCTGTGCAGTGGCTGCAGATTTCCTCCTTGTGTCGGCAGTGTTTGGCGATGTGCCCGAATCCCTGGCACTTGAAGCACCGGCTAACCGCGAGGAAGTCGCGCACCTTGCACGCGTTCCACCCGAGGAAAACTTTGTTCGCCTCGAGCAGCCTCCCTCGCAGCTTCGGCGAAACCTCGGCCACCCAGTTGGTCTCGTCGCTGTCCTTTCTTCCTGTCCTGAAACATAAAGAAAAGGTACCATCAGTCGCCTCTCCTTCCAGAACTTTCGCGTTCTGTTTACGCATACTATTGAGGATGTCCTTTTCCGACATCTCCCTTGGGACGTCGAAAATGATCATCCTCGGGTTTTTGACCGTCGGTGTCCTGGTCTGCAGTCCAGCCGCCCTGAGCTTGGGGTTATCTACCAGCTCCTGCAGCGCCTCTGGTGTCGTCGTTTCCACGGCAATACCATTGCCGTGGATTGGCCTAACCGCCCTCACCTGCATCCCCCTCTTGCGAGGGTTCACCAGGGTGAAGACAGCCTCGCGTGCCTCCTCGCTCGTCCTGATCTCCCCGTCCTCTCCGTCCGGGAAAATCATGACGACGTTCCTCGGCGGCTGGACTGCCGCCGGCGAAACCTTCGCCGTATTCATTTTCACCCTGTCCGCATAGGACAAGGTGACTGGGGTCTCCGCCTTCTTCGCTACCCTTTCCAGGCATCTCGTCGCCTGGAGGGACTTCTGGACGGCGCCGCTCAAGGCCCCCTCCGACTTCCTTGCCTGAGCATTCGCCTGCTCCAGTTTCCCCTCCAGGAAACTGCTCCTGATCAGGGTCTCCTCCACCAGACCCCTCATTTCCTTGAAGCAGCGCAAGATTACTATTGCCTGCTCCTTATTTATCTTCTTGACAGGATCCATGCAGTACGCAAAGATCCTGTCCTCGGATCGCGCTGGCCGCCTCCTTGGTGGAGGCGATGGTCCTCTCCTTCGTTGGTGGTGGCGGTGCGTCTCCCGTCCTTCCCTC
>CAJUZA010000338.1:10000-16553 GCA_910592295.1 Andrena haemorrhoa
ATCTTCACGGCGTCCCGAAGAACGAGTGGTGTGCCCTCGATGTATCGATTGACTTTTATCACTTGTCAAAACGACGACCCTCTTTTTAAAATCCCTGGGGCCTCCGTGAAGGCGACGATATAGATCGGCGCACATATGCCGCGCACTGCTCTTTCTCTCTATCTATCTCTCGCTCTTTGGTGTCTCTTTCTCAGGACAAATTTTTCATTTCAGGCGACGTCGGGAGCACGGTAAAAAGATCTCGCGCAGAACGTGAAGGCAAATCTACACCACCGGTGCGAGCGGAGAGGCTGCCGTGAGTGTGCTTGATCCGGGGAGCGGTGCAGCACACGGGCGGTCGTTTTAAAACAACGACGCACGACGCCGTGAAAGCACGCACGCGAGTCCGCACGATGATCATATTTTCATCACGTTCGCCTCTCTCTTTTCTCGCACGGGAGAGATTACACGCTTCAACGACTCTGCCGCGAGCCGTGGCAAACGCCGACGAACAGCCCAACTTTCGCTCGTACGTCGCGCGTATCTCGCGTGTATCATCGACCCGACACCGAAACGCGTTACATCGTCGGAAACGCGAGACGGCGAGGATGACACGCCGAGGAGAAACCGACGCAAGCAGTCTTTTGTATGTGATAACGACCCTCAGCCAGGCGTGGTCCAGGAATTGTATCCGTGGACCGCAATGTGCGTTCGAAATGTCGATGTTCATGTGTCCTGCAGTTCACACGTTGACGCGCAATTAGCTGCGTTCTTCATCGACCCACGAGCCAAGTGATCCACCGTTCAGGGTAATCGTGTTATTAAATATGTTTGATATATATCTTTTGTTCTCTCGGTTCGGATGAAGCCGAGGCCCGTGCGCCTCCAACCAGCGCGCGAAGGAGGACCGTCCGGGCGTCGCCAACGTTGACGACACTGTGTGATTCCTGTCCAGGACGGGAACCGTCGAAACGCACGCGGAAACACCGCGACACGTCCGACGGCCGAGCGTATTCATTTAAAAACCTTCGAGATACACGGGTACGAGAACCGTAATCGTGTACTCGGGGGCCACCGCACGCGGCAGCGTCCTCCTTACACGCTCTCTATCGTCGTCGTCCCCCGAAAGCGGACGCACGGCCGGCTTCGATCGGTCCAATCGGACTTTCGCTATCGATGCTTCACAGCCGGTCCTTTTTTTCGCTATCGGGGACACGCGATTAAGTGAGCGATACTCGGGACGCACGTCAACGCGTTCGATGTGCGAGCCGCCCTAGGTTACCCGGGTCCTCTTCTCTCTCCGAGGAGAGGGTCCCGTCCACAGGAGGACTTTTCGGAGAGCGCGACCAAAACTGAGGAAGCGGAATGCGAGTGGAAGAAGCGTCGTCGAAAGAGAGGGATAGAAACGTCGCGAAGCCGAGGCTCCGACGGCGGCTCGTTCCTGGCTGCCCTCTCTCGCGCGCGCGCTTTACTTAACCACTCGGGGCGCTTGTCTCGTGTTTTCGTCCCTGTCTTTGGTCGCGAGTAGTGACTCCCCTTTCTCGACAAGAGCCTACAACACACGCTAGCGCAGACAACACGCTCAGACGGTTATTCGTATACAACGGTACACGCCTCCGGATACGAGGTGAACGGGAATCGACGAGGGCGGCGGGCTATCGGAGGGCGATCGCAACGACGGGTCTTGTTTTTCCCGATTCAGTTAACGACGACCTCTCTCTAGAAACCTCGCGCTAGCGCACTCGTGATTGCGTTCGTATTATTATCGTCCCGTTCTCAAAGAGGCGGCGACACCGCGTCTGGCGGTCTGGCGAGCTGGGCTCTTTGCGCTTCACCGACGGGCATCGGACGGGAGCGTCGCGGTGAGAAACCAGGTTCTCCGTCTGTAGCGACCTCCGCGCGTAAGCCGTGCCACGCGGTATATAGGAGAAATGCATATTCGCATTTCGTTTTTGGTATCTGTTTAAATGCATTCGCATTTAGTATTTGGTATCTGTTTAAATGCATTCGCATTTAGTATTTGGTATCTGTTTATATAAATGCGTTCGCATTTATATTAGTGTTTGCATAGTTACGTTTCATTCAAGCGTTTTGCTTTTTGCTCTTTGAGCCTTGTTAATGATCCTTCCGCAGGTTCACCTACGGAAACCTTGTTACGACTTTTACTTCCTCTAAATGATCAAGTTTGGTCATCTTCACGGCAACATCGGCAATGCCGAGACATTGCCGCGCACCAGTCCGAAGACCTCACTAAATCATTCAATCGGTAGTAGCGACGGGCGGTGTGTACAAAGGGCAGGGACGTAATCAACGCGAGCTTATGACTCGCGCTTACTGGGAATTCCTCGTTCATGGGGAATAATTGCAAGCCCCAATCCCTAGCACGAAGGAGGTTCAGCGGGTTACCCGGGCCTTTCGGCCAGGGAAAACACGCTGATTCCTTCAGTGTAGCGCGCGTGCGGCCCAGAACATCTAAGGGCATCACAGACCTGTTATTGCTCAATCTCGTGCGGCTAGAAGCCGCCTGTCCCTCTAAGAAGATTTGTTTGTACGTTGGTAGTAAAAACCCACCGACCGAAGTCGGGGACCTTCGTGATACCATAAGTTACGTCTATTTAGCAGGCTAGAGTCTCGTTCGTTATCGGAATTAACCAGACAAATCGCTCCACCAACTAAGAACGGCCATGCACCACCACCCACCGAATCAAGAAAGAGCTATAAATCTGTCAATCCTTCCGGTGTCCGGGCCTGGTGAGGTTTCCCGTGTTGAGTCAAATTAAGCCGCAGGCTCCACTCCTGGTGGTGCCCTTCCGTCAATTCCTTTAAGTTTCAGCTTTGCAACCATACTTCCCCCGGAACCCAAAAGCTTTGGTTTCCCGGAAGCTGCCCGCCGAGTCATCGGAGGAACTTCGGCGGATCGCTAGCTGGCATCGTTTATGGTTAGAACTAGGGCGGTATCTGATCGCCTTCGAACCTCTAACTTTCGTTCTTGATTAATGAAAACATTTTTGGCAAATGCTTTCGCTTCTGTCCGTCTTGCGACGATCCAAGAATTTCACCTCTAACGTCGCAATACGAATGCCCCCATCTGTCCCTATTAATCATTACCTCGGGGTTCCGAAAACCAACAAAATAGAACCGAGGTCCTATTCCATTATTCCATGCACACAGTATTCAGGCGAAGGTAGCCTGCTTTGAGCACTCTAATTTGTTCAAAGTAAACGTACCGGCCCACCTCGACACTCAGTGAAGAGCACCGCGATGGGATATTAGTTGGACCGCCCCGTGAAGAGCTAAGCCCACCGGTAGGACGTACCACATAATGCCAGTTAAACACCGCGAGCGGTGAACCGACACTGTGACACACAGATTCAACTACGAGCTTTTTAACCGCAACAACTTTAATATACGCTATTGGAGCTGGAATTACCGCGGCTGCTGGCACCAGACTTGCCCTCCAATGGATCCTTGTTAAAGGATTTAAAGTGTACTCATTCCGATTACGGGGCCTCGGATGAGTCCCGTATCGTTATTTTTCGTCACTACCTCCCCGTGCCGGGAGTGGGTAATTTGCGCGCCTGCTGCCTTCCTTGGATGTGGTAGCCGTTTCTCAGGCTCCCTCTCCGGAATCGAACCCTGATTCCCCGTTACCCGTTACAACCATGGTAGGCGCAGAACCTACCATCGACAGTTGATAAGGCAGACATTTGAAAGATGCGTCGCCGGTGCTAGATGACCATGCGATCAGCACAAAGTTATTCAGAGTCACCAAAGCAAACGATGGGACGGACGGTAAACCATCCGCCACCGATTGGTTTTGATCTAATAAAAGCGTTCCTTCCATCTCTGGTCGGAACTCTGTTTTGCATGTATTAGCTCTAGAATTACCACAGTTATCCAAGTAAATGTGGGTACGATCTAAGGAACCATAACTGATTTAATGAGCCATTCGCGGTTTCACCTTAATACGGTATGTACTGAGACATGCATGGCTTAATCTTTGAGACAAGCATATGACTACTGGCAGGATCAACCAGGGAGCTTCGCGAAGCTTCCCTCTTCTCTTCGAATTCACACACTTTCGTGTTCTTTCTGTTCTCATCGCGTCGTCCGCTCTTTTAGAGACGGATCGACGATGCCCCACATTTGATTTTATAAAACTTGCACATCAGCGTGCAAGTTTTCGACATCATATCCTCGAATCGTTCCACAAATTCTATCTCGGATATGTGCCGCATCTCCTCCTCTCGCTCTATATAATTCTCTCCCTCTCGACACCATATATATCAATACCTAGGATTTTCCACAGACTAACATCCTCGCATGATATTACGGGCCTTTCTCTCCACTCTCCCTTTTTATCATAACTTCGACATCATATCTTTCCGATATTTCCACAGACTAATATTTCAATCGGATATGTGCCCCTTTTTCGTATACGTTCACAGAAAGATCTCGTGTAATATACACAGACAAAATTCATTATATTTCCTTTATAAATAAGGATGGCGTCTGAAGCTCGATAAAGCGCGTATCACGCGTGCCGCTGCATCCATCGGGAAGCACGGAGTACACGCACGCTAGCATCCACCGTAGAAGCACGGACCACTACACGCTGGACATATCGACAAAGCGCGTATCATTCACGCTGGTCATGTACGTAATAGCGCGGACAAGTGCATGCTGAGCAAACGGGATAGCGCGGACCGTGCCATGCTGGTCATAACGAGTTGGCACGTAATGTGCGCGCTAGGCATATCGACAACTGACACCTCTTGGGTTTGGATCTACTTTCTCCCTCTTTCAAAGTTCGAACTAAGAGTACGATACTTTATATGTACCCGACGCTAGCCTTCCTTAGCGTTTCGTTAAGTTTAAATCGTCCATCTGCGTGGATAAAGAGTTGAATGCATAAGGTCGTACAAGCATACACAGAAGTGCATACCTGTCACCAACGTCACTTATGGACGCTCACCACATAAGGGCCATTCGGTCATAGACACCGACCCGTGGTCATGCTGTGTGGAGAAATCCGAAACGCAACACGGTAAGAACAGTCGAGACAGAATCTCGAGGAGCGGTGACTGCTTCTCAACCGAGGTCATAGAATAGCCACACGCCCAACGCTGCTCCGACCGAGACGCTCGGACCGTCGCTCTCCCTTATAGATACCGAACGGCCGGCCGGAACGCCGGCGCCGCCGTACCTTACGCACGGGCGCTTATGGGCGTAAACCGCCGCTACAACAGCCGCTGGGACTTAGCCGCGGAAAGCGTCGGAACCAAGATCAAGAGTAAACCGACTAAACGAATTATTATAAACAATCGCTGCGATCATTACCACGATGAATACACGGTCAAAAACAAAATTCGAAAATAATTTCACGGAACTTAGAAATATTTCGCTGCGATCCAAGTTTTTCGCGTTTTTCTCGAAAACCAGTACGACGACCGATGTCGAAACATTAGAGTAATACGTTCGCAATTGAACGAGGAACAGGGATCAGTAGTTGGATTCGAGGATATGTCGATTTTCGCCGCGGTCGGACCAAGGTGCCGCACGACTTAGAAACTCTTCGGGACTCTGAAATATTTCCAGCGATACAAGTTATTCGCGCTTTTCTCGAAAACCAGCACGACGACCGATGTCGAACCATTAGAGTAAAACGTTGGCAATTGAACGAGGAACAGGGATCTGTAGTTGGATTTGAGGATATGTCGATTTTTGCCGCGGTCGAACCAAGATGCCGCACGACTTTGAAACTCGACGGGACTCTGAAATATTTCGCAGCGATCCAAGTTATTCGCGCTTTTCTCGAAAACCAGCACGACGACCGATGTCGAACCCTTATAGTAAAACGTTGGCAATTGAACGAGGAACAGGGATCAGTAGTTGGATTCGAGGATATGTCGATTTCGTCCTCCGGACCAAGGTGCCGCACGACTTCGAAACTCTTCGGGACTCTGAAATATTTCCAGCGATACAAGTTATTCGCGCTTTTCTCGAAAACCAGCACGACGACCGATGTCGAACCATTAGAGTAAAACGTTGGCAATTGAACGAGGAACAGGGATCTGTAGTTGGATTCGAGGATATGTCGATTTTTGCCGCGGTCGAACCAAGATGCCGCACGACTTTGAAACTCGACGGGACTCTGAAATATTTCGCAGCGATCCAAGTTATTCGCGCTTTTCTCGAAAACCAGCACGACGACCGATGTCGAACCCTTATAGTAAAACGTTGGCAATTGAACGAGGAACAGGGATCAGTAGTTGGATTCGAGGATATGTCGATTTCGTCCTCCGGACCAAGGTGCCGCACGACTTGGAAACTCTTCGGGACTCTGAAATATTTCCAGCGATACAAGTTATTCGCGCTTTTCTCGAAAACCAGCACGACGACCGATGTCGAACCCTTATAGTAAAACGTTGGCAATTGATCGAGGAACAGGGATCAGTAGTTGGATTCGAGGATATGTCGATTTCGTCCTCCGGACCAAGGTGCCGCACGACTTTGAAACTCGTCGGGACTCTGAAATATTTCCAGCGATACAAGTTATTCGCGCTTTTCTCGA
>CAJUZA010000339.1:2500-5000 GCA_910592295.1 Andrena haemorrhoa
ATTTAAACAGATACCAAAAACGAAATGCGAATATGCATTTCTCCTATATACCGCGTGGCACGGCTTACGCGCGGAGGTCGCTACAGACGGAGAACCTGGTTTCTCACCGCGACGCTCCCGTCCGATGCCCGTCGGTGAAGCGCAAAGAGCCCAGCTCGCCAGACCGCCAGACGCGGTGTCGCCGCCTCTTTGAGAACGGGACGATAATAATACGAACGCAATCACGAGTGCGCTAGCGCGAGGTTTCTAGAGAGAGGTCGTCGTTAACTGAATCGGGAAAAACAAGACCCGTCGTTGCGATCGCCCTCCGATAGCCCGCCGCCCTCGTCGGTTCCCGTTCACCTCGTATCCGGAGGCGTGTACCGTTGTATACGAATAACCGTCTGAGCGTGTTGTCTGCGCTAGCGTGTGTTGTAGGCTCTTGTCGAGAAAGGGGAGTCACTACTCGCGACCAAAGACAGGGACGAAAACACGAGACAAGCGCCCCGAGTGGTTAAGTAAAGCGCGCGCGCGAGAGAGGGCAGCCAGGAACGAGCCGCCGTCGGAGCCTCGGCTTCGCGACGTTTCTATCCCTCTCTTTCGACGACGCTTCTTCCACTCGCATTCCGCTTCCTCAGTTTTGGTCGCGCTCTCCGAAAAGTCCTCCTGTGGACGGGACCCTCTCCTCGGAGAGAGAAGAGGACCCGGGTAACCTAGGGCGGCTCGCACATCGAACGCGTCGACGTGCGTCCCGAGTATCGCTCACTTAATCGCGCGTCCCCGATAGCGAAAAAAAGGACCGGCTGTGAAGCATCGATAGCGAAAGTCCGATTGGACCGATCGAAGCCGGCCGTGCGTCCGCTTTCGGGGGACGGCGACGATAGAGAGCGTGTAAGGAGGACGCTGCCGCGTGCGGTGGCCCCCGAGTACACGATTACGGTTCTCGTACCCGTGTATCTCGAAGGTTTTTAAATGAATACGCTCGGCCGTCGGACGTGTCGCGGTGTTTCCGCGTGCGTTTCGACGGTTCCCGTCCTGGACAGGAATCACACAGTGTCGTCAACGTTGGCGACGCCCGGACGGTCCTCCTTCGCGCGCTGGTTGGAGGCGCACGGGCCTCGGCTTCATCCGAACCGAGAGAACAAAAGATATATATCAAACATATTTAATAACACGATTACCCTGAACGGTGGATCACTTGGCTCGTGGGTCGATGAAGAACGCAGCTAATTGCGCGTCAACGTGTGAACTGCAGGACACATGAACATCGACATTTCGAACGCACATTGCGGTCCACGGATACAATTCCTGGACCACGCCTGGCTGAGGGTCGTTATCACAAACAAAAGACTGCTTGCGTCGGTTTCTCCTCGGCGTGTCATCCTCGCCGTCTCGCGTTTCCGACGATGTAACGCGTTTCGGTGTCGGGTCGATGATACACGCGAGATACGCGCGACGTACGAGCGAAAGTTGGGCTGTTCGTCGGCGTTTGCCACGGCTCGCGCCAGAGTCGTTGAAGCGTGTAATCTCTCCCGTGCGAGAAAAGAGAGAGGCGAACGTGATGAAAATATGATCATCGTGCGGACTCGCGTGCGTGCTTTCACGGCGTCGTGCGTCGTTGTTTTAAAACGACCGCCCGTGTGCTGCACACCGCTCCCCGGATCAAGCACACTCACGGCAGCCTCTCCGCTCGCACCGGTGGTGTAGATTTGCCTTCACGTTCTGCGCGAGATCTTTTTACCGTGCTCCCGACGTCGCCTGAAATGAAAAATTTGTCCTGAGAAAGAGACACCAAAGAGCGAGAGATAGAGAGAAAGAGCAGTGCGCGGCATATGTGCGCCGATCTATATCGTCGCCTTCACGAGGCCCCAGGGATTTTAAAAAGAGGGTCGTCGTTTTGACAAGTGATAAAAGTCAATCGATACATCGAGGGCACACCACTCGTTCTTCGGGACGCCGTGAAGATCCAAGGGTGTATTACACGAATACAGGCGCTGTGCGGGATGATAAACAACCACGCGTTAACAGGATCGGGTCGATGTATTTCCCCGTCCGTTGCGCGTGTCCTCGCCAAGCCCTATTCGTTCTCTCCCTATGGCCACGTTCCGTCGACACAGACTAGTGTTTGCGCCAAACATTCGATGAGAGATTGCTGCATGCGTCGTTTAACGTTTCTGTACCCCGAAATCCTCATTGGCGCGGCTGCGCGAATTTGAATTTTGACGAGAACCGAAAGGCGCTGATGCCGCGAAAGGTGGTTATGACTCTCCTTCGTGTAGAATGGAAGAACGAGTCTCCCCGATCGCCCCATGTCTTTGTCGCGTTGTTGGTCGACCGTATAAGAGACCGCGCGTCTCACCGGTCGTACAGTCCACGGAAAAGCTTATTTTTCCCGCGGTTCCCTCTGCTGCTCGCAGCGTGAAGGGATAGCGGAATCTCAAAGCTAATATAGCGGACGGACGTTAAAGTAAAAACCGGTGGTCGTTCCGCGGGAGTCTCGCGGATCGATTCGACGATGCGC
>CAJUZA010000340.1:0-467775 GCA_910592295.1 Andrena haemorrhoa
GACTCGTTTGAGTCGTTTGATACGGTTGACTCGTTTGACTCGTTTGAATCGTTTGACACGGTTGACTCGTTTGACTCATTTGACTCTGTTGTGCCCTGCGTGGTGGCTCGCAAGGCTGGTAGGGGATCTGGCGTAATCGTGGTTTCGGGAGTGTTTAAAGGATAAGAATCCACCGGGTGAACTGCACCAAGTTTGTTTAAGCTCAAAGACTAAGTCTTTATTCAAAAACACTAAACTAGACAGAAGTGTACAAGTAGGTTTTAGCCGTGTTACCCAGTCGAGGGTCGGATCTCCAGTCTGTCGATTTGCGGCGGCAAATCGGTTTTTGTTCCGCTATTGGGCGTGGGCCCCCCGCTTCGCGGCGCCGTATGTGGTCACCTTGAAGCGCTCGCAATTCCGCTGATTTTGTAGATTCGCGCTTTGCCTCGCAACCGATTTGGCTTAGGAACGTCTCGAACGTTCTACGGTAATATAATATGTATAACGTGTATAATACGTGTGCTTGGGCGTTGCCTGGGCACAACATCCCTCCCCCCTTGGGGAGGAAAAGCCATAGCTTTTCCAACTGCCGATGATAAACTATCTTAGGGAAATCCCAAAACTCGTAATAGTTGGATTGATTATCATCGACTTACATTTTTCTTAAACTAGATTATAATGGTAACGGTGAGTGTGAATATAAACTGTCTTATATATTTGACAGTGAGAGGTTATAATATTTATATAATATAGCGACAATAGTTTGTTTATGATGATTATAGTGTTTCAAAGAGAATTAGTGGAAGACGTTTCTTCCTTACTAACTATTTTGATTATCGCCTCGGGTTTTTGCGTGGTTTTGTCGCGATTTGTGTTATTCGTTGTACAATGCCGTGGTGTTCTCGCTTTGCATCGTACAATGCATTTATAGAGTGCGAAGATACATAGAGTGATTGTTATAAATCCCGTTATTGAAGATAGTGTGAAGAAGCTATAATGATACTCGGTTGGTATAATCTCGGGTTTTTCTAAATCGTTTTGTAAGTCTTCTAATTTTTTGCTAACTTTATTTAATTCTTCCGGGTGTTTGATTATCCTTTTAAGTTCAAAGTTTGTGTTTCGATATGAATTTACAGTGGTTTGTGGAAGCGTAATTTCGTCTAGTGACAAATTGTAACCAGGTAAGTAGTTCCATGTTTTTTCTATTCCGTATTGCTTACCAGTTTCTATCGTGAATTCGGCGGTAGTGATTGTACATTTATTTCTTATCGTTATGATACCAGAGTCCTTAATACTATGCATGTTTGTGTTTTTACCGTCGCAGGTTACTGCTAGTTGTATTTGTTTCGGCGCGATATAAATCCATGTACCCGGTTGTTGTAATTCTATCAGGATCGTGTGGTTTAGTGTCATGATTCGTATTTTACAATTGTTTGGTTTTTGTGTCAATTTCGTGTACAACTGTACTTCGCAAGGTCCGTATGGTATTGCTTTGAACATTGGGTGATTAGAGGTACAGAGATAGAGATCGTTTATAATTTTACATTCTGCTAAGTCTTGTTTACTTAGTTGTATGTAATCTTGCACTGAAGTGTCAAGTACTACGTATGAGTCGAGGGGTTCTATATATGCGTAGAACGAGTCGTTTACCTTTGTAGGTACCGGGTGTACCTTACTTAATTTGAATTTCTTTGCGCTCAACAATGGGATGTCTAGTACTACGGTAATTGATTTAGTATCCGAAAATGCGGAGAGAGTTAGGATATCATATAGGACATGCATGTTTTCTAATTTTATTCCGATAGGGAAGTCTAATCCTTTCGGAATAGATGGGAGTGCTGAAGTGAGGTATGTTATGATTTGAGCTGGTGGTATTAATCGTGGGTTAAGGATTCCTTTCTTTATATCCATTATGAATTCTAACAGGTCCTGTGCGTCGTGCAATAGTGTTTCCGTGACGCTATTTATTAAAATGAGGTGCTCGTCTATTGTCTCTCGAAATCTAGTAATGTCAGTTGACTGTTGTAGTTGATATTGAATTTGCCAAGTCGCGTTTAAGAGCGTTTTTTCGTTGTCTTGTATGTTATGTATAGTCTCGTTGAGAAGTTCGGCGTTGGCTCTAACGATTTGCATTTGTCCCTTTATTATATTTTTTAGTCTGTTTTCCTGTCCCTTTAAAAAGTCTATTTGGTCGTTGATTTTCTTCCTATCTTCGGAATCCATTAGTCCGAAGAGTGATTTGCCTATGTAACCTAATCCGTCTATTAATCCGCGGCGCTGTTTTTGTGCTGAGCTTATAGTTTGCTGGACGTAGGTAAGGAGTTTAGCGACGCGGTCTAGCTCGTCTCGAATTCTCGTGCCGAACGTTTTGCAGAATTTTTGTAAGTTATCGGTAGAAGGCGTTTTACATTGAGCAAGTATGTCATGTAGTACAGCTTGGAGGGTCGCTTCACGTCGATATATATGGGATATGTCTATGTGTAATATTAATTTCCAGCTATCTCGATAAATCTGTAGGTCGCCTAGGTTTTCGAAGTAAATGCCGGGGTGATCTTGAAATTCTTTTATAGCGAAGTCTGTGTCGGGGGGTGTCCCTCCTACGAATAGTGTCGTCGACTGTAGGACGGTAATCCTATAATAAAGAAAAATATATAATGTCGAGGTGTAGTCGGCGTTTCGTTCTGTTAGTTGTGAAGTCTTTCGTCGTGCGAGTGCGTGCTCGAGATAAAAATTTGCTAACGTGAGGCGGTTCGTCTTCGTAGGCTCGATTGCCGTGTCTCTTCTCACATCGTCGTGGTCCGTCGCATAGGACTGTCCGGACCAATTTTGTTGTTTAGTGTTGAGGATGTTATCCTTGTTGACGATTCCGCGAGAGCTCGCGTTGTTTTTGTTGGTGCGTTTAGTGCAATTTAGTGTTTGGTGTCCTCGCGGGCGTATGCCAGTTTCCTTATACTTTTCCCTTCTTTTCCTTTTCTAGTACTTGGAGTTTCCCGCCCCATCGGGTTTTATGAACATCTCGTACCGGCGGGCGGTGAGGGAGTATCGGGCGGCTCGACGCCAATATGAACTAGAGAATGCAACCTGGATAGAGTGGGAGGAGGAGGACGCGTGGGGCATCCGGGCATTGTTTGGTGAGTTTCTTTTTGTCTTGGCGTCGTTTATCTCTAGCCGAATTCTCAATCTTGATTGTCTCGCGTCTGGTAATTGTTCCAGAGCGTCATGGAGATCGTTTCATTGGGCCCGCGCGGCTGCCGGACCTGCGGGGCTGCTGGGGGGCGGTCCTCGAGGCCGATTTTCAACGGTTCTAAAATAAACTTATTTTAACCTATATTATTTTGTCTAAAGTTTCGCGTATCGTTAATTCCCTTCACGTCTGCGACCATTTCCCTATTCCTGCCCTATTCTATGAAATGTTTAAGCCGGTTCGCGTGTACGCGACGCGTTTTTCGTCCTTTTCCTATAGTGTAATTATTATTGTCGTGCGTAGCTTGTATCGAGTAGGGACCTATCCACGCGGGTGTTAGTTTTTTAGATCGTCCGCGTCTCAATGTCTCGTCGTGCAGTAGCACTTGATCTCCAACTTTAAAGGATTTGTCCGCCGTCTTCTTATCGTAGTACGTTTTTGATTTTTCTTTATTTTTTCCTATAGCCTCGCGGGCGATGTCGTTGGCCGACCGTAATCTCTCGCGCAGTTCTTCTGCGTATTTGTCGTAGGTATACGTTAGCTGGGGTGGTTGTCTTAACGAAGTCGGTAAGGTAGCTTGCCTTCCGAAGACAAGTTCGTACGGCGTGTAGCCCGTGGTCGTGTGAGGGGTCGTGTTATAAGTGAACATTGCGTACGGCAACCAGTTGTCCCAGTCCGTCTGGTCGTCCGTAATAAAATTCTTTAGATATTCCGCCAGTGTGCGATGGCTTCTTTCTAGTGCTCCGTTAGATTGGGGGTGGTAAGCCGTAGTTTGAATTTTGTCGATTTTTAATAGCTTACAAACATTTTTAAAGACTTGGCTCAGAAAATTAGTTCCTTGATCAGTTAGCACTCGTTGTGGTATGCCGTATTCGCAGACTATTTTGGTGACAAATTCTTTCGCTACTGTGTTTGCTTCTTGATTTTCGAGGGGTATGGCTTTACTGAATTTGGTTAGTAGGTCTTGAAACGTTAATATGTATTTGTTTCCGTTGTCTGTCTCGGGTAAGGGCCCTACTATGTCGAGTGCACATTTCTCGAACGGTTCTGTGGGGGTATCTGTGATTGTCATTGGAGCTTTGGCTACTTTTGATAGCTTATTTTTCTGGCATTTTTCGCATTTGGAAATATATTTCTCTACTTCTTGTCTCATACCTGGCCACGAGTGTTTTAATTTTATTCGTTCCATGGTTCTTTTTATGCCTAGATGTCCACCTAGGGGTGTGTCGTGGAATTCGCGTAACAATCGAAGTTTTTCGTCTTCCGTGTACGTTGTATCGCTCAATTTTCCGTCTGCGCGGGACTCGTCTTTTTCGCTGGTACTTTCGCTGGCGCCGGCTACTGTTTCACGGTCAATCTTTTGTTTCGTTCCTCGCGTTATCGCGAACATTCTGCTGAGGGCGTCAGCGTTCTTGTTAGTCTTCCCGGTCTTATACTCTATGCTATAGTCGTATTCTGCTAACTTCAATTTCCACCTCATTAATCTAGACCCAGGGTCCTTAACGTTAAAAAGCCAAGTAAGTGGCTTGTGGTCTGTCACGATCTTGAATTTGGTGCCGTATAGGTATGGTCTGAAATGTTGCGTTGCCCATACGATGGCTAACAATTCCTTTTCGATTGTACTATAATTCTCTTCCGCCTTGTTCAATACCCTGCTCGCGTATGCTATCGGCAGATCTTGTCCTATTTTCCCTTGCGATAATACTGCTCCTATCGCTTTTCCGGAAGCGTCCGTTGTTAGAACAAGCGGTTTCGAGAAATCTGGATATTGCAATATCGGTGCTGTCATTAATTTTTCCTTTAGAATCTCGAGGGCTTCCTGCTCCTGCGCGGTCCATCTGAATGTTTGGTCTTTCTTTAAAAGTTGTGTCAATGGTTTCGCGATTTGTGAAAAATTATCTATGAATCTCCTGTAATATCCGGCTAAACCTAGGAAGGATTGCACGTCTTTAACTCCTTTGGGTATTGGGAAGTTTCGGACAGCATCTAATTTTGACGGGTCGGGTTTGATGCCGTTTTCGGTAATTATGTGTCCTAAGTATATGGTTTCCTTGCGTAGAAATTCGCACTTGTTGGGTTGAAGTTTTAGGCCACTCTCTTGTATGCGTTTGAACACGAGTTCTAGTCGCTCTTGGTGTTCCTTTAACGAACGTCCGTAGACTACTATGTCGTCTAAATACACGAAACATTTTATTCCTTGTAGGCCCGACAGCGCGGTATTCATTAATCTTTGAAACGTCGCGGGGGCGTTTTTGAGCCCGAATGGCATTCTATTATACTCAAAATGTCCGTACGGCGTTGAGAATGCGGTTTTTTCGCGGTCTTCCTTTTTCATGGCTATTTGATGGAATCCTGACGCTAAATCTAGAGTTGAGAAGTATTTCGCTCCGCCTAATTGGTCTAGAATGTCTGTTATGTTGGGTAGAGGGTACGAATCGCCTATCGTCGCGTCGTTTACCTTCCTGAAATCTACCACTACTCTTAGCCTGCGTTTACCTGTAGCATCTGGTTTTTTCGGGACTACTAGCAGGGGAGCGTTCCATTGGCTGATGCTTGGTCTAATTATTCCTTCTTCTACCATCTCTTGAACTTGTCTATCTACTTCCTCTGTATGTGCTTGGGGCAATCTATACGGTTTCACGTATATAGGTTTGGTACCTTGGGTTAGGGTAATTGAATGTTCCGCCTTTGTGGAGTATCCTAGTTTGTCTCCTTCTAATCCGAATATTTCGTTATATTTTTCGCAAAGTCCAAGTAAGCTGGCCTTTTCCTCGCTATTTAGGTGTTCGGTCCTGAGGTTTTCGCGCAAGACTTGCATCCTATTTCTCCCGTGTACAGCGTGTACCATATATGTCGGCGCGTCGCGCTCTTTATCGCAGATTGCGTCCGTCGGGTCAATGTCATCGCTCGTCAGTGTTTCTAACGTCACAGTCGGCGTATTGATAAGGACTTCGTCCGCTGTGGTGTTCATTACGCTTATTACGCATTGACCGTCATTGCCTATCGTTAATGAATTTCCCATGAACACTCCTGGCTTAATAGATTGTCCTTCTACTATTCCTTCTCCTTTACTCGTCGTTCTGGCTAAGAGAATCGTTTCTGATCGCGGTTTTAACGTTACGTTTCCTCCTCCGGAGTAAGGGAACCGTATTCCGTACAATTCTATTCCTTGATTTGCCCGAATGCATACGTCGTGTTTGGTCATAAAATCTTGTCCTACGATTCCGTCTGCTTCTAACGGAAAGTCGTCTCTTACTAATCGGCAAGGGTGTGTTATTAATTTATTCCCGACTTTTATGTTTAACTGTATTAGACACAGCGTCTTGATTTCCATTGGAGCTATTCCTCGCAGGGACACTACTTCGTCTTGGGCTTGGACGTCGCCCAACACCTTTCCTATCTTTATTAACGTGATGTCGGCACCGGTGTCGACTAGCATGTTTGCTCTTTCCTCTATTAGTTCCGGCGCCGAGATTTCAATGGTATTCTCTATCTTGGAAGTCACTACTAGATTCGCGCGATATGAGTCCACTCTGGCTCCTGCGTTAGTTTGTCTATCGTCGGGTGTTCCGCTGTTCGCGTTCGCGTAATCTCGATTTCCGCCAGATGATTCTCGGCTCGAGTTCCTGTTAAAATTCTGTCTAGAGTCGTCGCGCCTGTAATTAGTGTTTGTATAGCGCGGTCTATATTCTCGCTCGTTTGCCCTTTCTCTGGCCCTGCATTCTCTGATTTGGTGCCCCGGTTTTTTACAATAGTGACAGACTACCGTGGCGTGATGAACTTCCCTTTTTATGTGTGTCGTCGGTTGCGTCGGATAGTTTATTCGCGGCATGCTTAGTCGCGTATAGCAATTCCTCGCTAAATGTCCTAATTTATTACAGCGTTCGCAACGCGGTACGTTTGACCCTTCTCTTCTTCTGGGCTGATCATCGGACTTCCTAAAGTTCCGGGAGTTATTTAGACCCATTGCTTGTTCTTCTTCTATTGCTGCTCCTATAGCTGCATTTAATGTCGCATAGTTTCGAGACCTTATAATCGTCTTTAATCTTACATTCAATCCGAGGGTGAAAACATCTAAAGCGCGTTCTTGTACCGATCCTACTAACGCGTCATTTACTTCGTTGCTGTTCCCTGGCTTTACCGTTAGCTCGGATAATTCTCCTGCTAATTCCTCTACTCTACACGCGAATAGTTTTACACTCTCGCCATCTCGTTGACGACAGGCGTGAAACTCCGCTCCGACTGCTCCTATTGACCTTTTGTCCACAAATAATGATGTTAAGATATCCTTTAATTGATCGAAACTCTCTATTTCCTTGTATTCTAGTACCTTGGCTGCCTTGCCTTTTATTTTTGTTCCCATTACCGTTCTCAAGAAACGCGGTAGCTCGTTCGCGGGGACAAACTCTGAAGCGCTTGCATAAGATTTCAGAAATTCTGCAAGTTCGTCTGACGATTTTCCTACGAATTTGTCGACTAACGACAATGCGGTAGATAATTTTTTTACGTCTAGTTGTAGCCCGGGGGGGTTAGCGCCGTCAAGTAACGACATTTCTTGTTCCTTCGAATTTACTCCGTCCAACAAACTAAAATCCGCTAATAAAATCGGGTATTCTCTATTTGGTGTTACGAAATTTTCCGGAGACGATTCTGCGCTTGAATCGTCGTTCCTCCTAACGTTTAATTCTAACGGCGGCGGTCGAAGTGTGTGACGAGACGGTCTTGGATGGTCTATAGAAGGTAGAAGGTCTAGTTCTTCTCGTACGAAGGTTAACTTTTTATTGAAGAACGATTCGAATGATCTCGACAAGATTCCTTGACCCGGGAGTTTGAATTGATTCGCGCGTTCGTCTTCTATAGACATGCATGTACCGTTTCTGAATTTCTTTAGGACTCTGGTTTACAATATTTACGTTCGCGTTTTCTGTTTCGGACTCGGTATGAGTTTCGTTTACTCACAATGCTGCTCGCAACCACATGTCGTCGGCTCGGTCGGACGTCCTCTCGTACGTGAACCAACGGCGGTGATCAGATGAAACTGGACCCAGCAAGGTCGATCCGTACAGCTGTTTGCTGCGTGCTCCGACGGCTGCTTCCCTCGTACGGCTCTCCGTCCGTCCTTCAGGTGCGGCTCCTACACGTTCCTCTGTCTCCAAGTCCTCTCGTGCGCCTCGGTCCTCGGATCCGTGACGTCTTCGTAGATGGATTTGGTGTTTGGTAGATGGTTGATTCACCCGTTCACTCACAAGTCGATTTTACTCGTTGTTAGGCTCGTCGTCGTTCGGACTGCGTCGAACGTCTTCTCAAAGGCCGTTCCTCGGTCCTCTGTGCTACCTCGATAGCGACGATAGCCTAACCAGCCTATGTGACTGCGATGTCCCAATAATCTTGTCAGAGAGAGTTCACTCTCAGACGATGTCGAGTAATTGGTTGCGTCAAGGCTTGGTAAAATTTTTACGATGCAGATCCCACCGCTGCCACCAATTTTGTTGTGCCCTGCGTGGTGGCTCGCAAGGCTGGTAGGGGATCTGGCGTAATCGTGGTTTCGGGAGTGTTTAAAGGATAAGAATCCACCGGGTGAACTGCACCAAGTTTGTTTAAGCTCAAAGACTAAGTCTTTATTCAAAAACACTAAACTAGACAGAAGTGTACAAGTAGGTTTTAGCCGTGTTACCCAGTCGAGGGTCGGATCTCCAGTCTGTCGATTTGCGGCGGCAAATCGGTTTTTGTTCCGCTATTGGGCGTGGGCCCCCCGCTTCGCGGCGCCGTATGTGGTCACCTTGAAGCGCTCGCAATTCCGCTGATTTTGTAGATTCGCGCTTTGCCTCGCAACCGATTTGGCTTAGGAACGTCTCGAACGTTCTACGGTAATATAATATGTATAACGTGTATAATACGTGTGCTTAGGCGTTGCCTGGGCACAACAACTCGTTTGACTCGTTTGACTCGTTTGACTCGTTTGACTCGCTTGACTCGATTGTCCAGTTCGACCCGTTTGACCCGTTTGACACGTTTGCCTCGTTTGACACGTTTGACTCGTTTGACTCGTTTGACTCGTTTGACTCGTTTGACTCGTTTGACTCGTTTGACTCGTTTGGCTCGTTTAACACGCTTGACTCGATTGTCCTGTTCGACCCGTTTGACTCTTATGACTCGTTTGACTCGTTTGACTCGTTTGACTCGTTTAACCCGTTTGACACGTGTGACTCGTTTGACTCGATTGACTCGTTCGACCCGTTCGACCCGTTCGACCCGTTCGACCCGTTCGACCCGTTCGACCCGTTCGACCCGTTCGACCCGTTCGACCCGTTCGACCCGTTCGACCCGTTCGACCCGTTCGACCCGTTCGACCCGTTCGACCCGTTCGACCCGTTCGACCCGTTCGACCCGTTCGACCCGTTCGACCCGTTCGACCCGTTCGACCCGTTCGACCCGTTCGACCCGTTCGACCCGTTCGACCCGTTCGACCCGTTCGACCCGTTCGACCCGTTCGACCCGTTCGACCCGTTCGCCCCGTTCGACCCGTTCGACCCGTTCGACCCGTTCGACCCGTTCGACCCGTTCGACCCGTTCGACCCGTTCGACCCGTTCGACCCGTTCGACCCGTTCGACCCGTTCGACCCGTTCGACCCGTTCGATCCGTTCGACTCGTTCGACCCGTTCGACTCGTTCGACTCGTTCGACTCGTTCGACTCGTTCGACTCGTTCGACTCGTTCGACTCGTTCGACTCGTTCGACTCGTTCGACTCGATTGACTCGTTTGACCCGTTTGACTCGTTTGACTCGTTTGACTCGTTTGACTCGTTTGACTCGTTTGACTCGATTGACTCGTTTGTCTCGTTTGAAAGGTTCGACACGATTGACTCGATTGACTCGTCTGACACGTTCGACTAGTCTGTCACGTTTGACTCGTTTGAGTCGTTTGATACGGTTGACTCGTTTGACTCGTTTGAGTCGTTTGACACGGTTGACTCGTTTGACTCATTTGACTCGTTTGACTCGTTTGACTCGTTTGACTCGTTTGACTCGTTTGACTCGTTTGACTCGTTTGACTCGATTGTCCAGTTCGATCATTTTGACTCGTTTGACTCGTTTGACTCGTTTGACTCGATTGACTCGTTTGACTCGTTTGACTCGTTTGACTCGTTTGACTCGTTTGACACGTTTGACTCGTTTGACTCGTTTGACTCGATTGTCCTGTTCGACCCGTTTGACCCGTTTGCCTCGTTTGACACGTTTGACTCGTTTGACTCGTTTGACTCGTTTGACTCGTTTGACTCGTTTGACTCGTTTGACTCGTTTGACTCGTTTGACTCGTTTGACTCGTTTGACTCGTTTGACTCGTTTGACTCGTTTGACTCGTTTGACTCGTTTGACTCGTTTGACTCGTTTGACTCGTTTGACTCGTTTGACTCGTTTGACTCGTTTGACTCGTTTGACTCGTTTGACTCGTTTGACTCGTTTGACTCGTTTGACTCGTTTGACTCGTTTGACTCGTTTGACTCGTTTGACTCGTTTGACTCGTTTGACTCGTTTGACTCGTTTGACTCGTTTGACTCGTTTGACTCGTTTGACTCGTTTGACTCGTTTGACTCGTTTGACTCGTTTGACTCGTTTGACTCGTTTGACTCGTTTGACTCGATTGACTCGTTTGACTCGTTTGACTCGTTTGACTCGTTTGACTCGATTGTCCAGTTCGAACAGTTTGACTCGTTTGACTCGTTTGACTCGTTTGACTCGTTTGACTCGTTTGACTCGATTGACTCGTTTGACTCGTTTGACTCGTTTGAGTCGTTTGACTCGTTTGACTCGTTTGACTCGTTTGACTCGTTTGACTCGTTTGACTCGCTTGACTCGTTTGACTCGTTTGACTCGTTTGACTCGTTTGACTCGTTTGACTCGATTGACCCGTTTGACTCGTTTGACTCGTTTGACTCGTTTGACTCGCTTGACTCGATTGTCCAGTTCGAACAGTTTGACTCGTTTGACTCGTTCGACTCGTTTGACTCGTTCGACTCGTTTGAGTCGTTTGACTCGTTCGAATCGTTAGACTCGTTTGACTCGTTTGACTCGTTTGACTCGTTTGACCCGTTTGACTCGTTTGACTCGTTTGACTCGTTTGACTCGTTTGACTCGATTGACTCGTTTGTCTCGTTTGAAAGGTTCGACACGATTTACTCGATTGACTCGTCTGACACGTTCGACTAGTCTGTCACGTTTGACTCGTTTGAGTCGTTTGATACGGTTGACTCGTTTGACTCGTTTGAATCGTTTGACACGGTTGACTCGTTTGACTCATTTGACTCGTTTGACTCGTTTGACTCGTTTGACTCGTTTGACTCGCTTGACTCGATTGTCCAGTTCGACCCGTTTGACCCGTTTGACCCGTTTGACACGTTTGCCTCGTTTGACACGTTTGACTCGTTTGACTCGTTTGACTCGTTTGACTCGTTTGACTCGTTTGACTCGTTTGACTCGTTTGGCTCGTTTAACACGCTTGACTCGATTGTCCTGTTCGACCCGTTTGACTCTTATGACTCGTTTGACTCGTTTGACTCGTTTGACTCGTTTGACCCGTTTGACACGTGTGACTCGTTTGACTCGATTGACTCGTTCGACCCGTTCGACCCGTTCGACCCGTTCGACCCGTTCGACCCGTTCGACCCGTTCGACCCGTTCGACCCGTTCGACCCGTTCGACCCGTTCGACCCGTTCGACCCGTTCGACCCGTTCGACCCGTTCGACCCGTTCGACCCGTTCGACCCGTTCGACCCGTTCGACCCGTTCGACCCGTTCGACCCGTTCGACCCGTTCGACCCGTTCGACCCGTTCGACCCGTTCGACCCGTTCGACCCGTTCGACCCGTTCGACCCGTTCGACCCGTTCGACCCGTTCGACCCGTTCGACCCGTTCGACCCGTTCGACCCGTTCGACCCGTTCGACCCGTTCGACCCGTTCGACCCGTTCGACCCGTTCGACCCGTTCGACCCGTTCGACCCGTTCGACCCGTTCGACCCGTTCGACCCGTTCGACCCGTTCGACCCGTTCGACCCGTTCGACCCGTTCGACCCGTTCGACCCGTTCGACCCGTTCGACGCGTTCGACTCGTTCGACTCGTTCGACTCGTTCGACTCGTTCGACTCGTTCGACTCGTTCGACTCGTTCGACTCGTTCGACTCGTTCGACTCGTTCGACTCGTTCGACTCGTTCGACTCGTTCGACTCGTTCGACTCGTTCGACTCGTTCGACTCGTTCGACTCGTTCGACTCGTTCGACTCGTTCGACTCGTTCGACTCGATCGACTCGTTCGACTCGTTTGACTCGATTGACTCGTTTGACCCGTTTGAATCGTTTGACTCGTTTGACTCGTTTGACTCGTTTGACTCGTTTGACTCGATTGACCCGTTTGACTCGTTTGACTCGCTTGACTCGATTGTCCAGTTCGAACAGTTTGACTCGTTTGACTCGTTCGACTCGTTTGACTCGTTCGACTCGTTTGAGTCGTTTGACTCGTTTGAGTCGTTTGACTCGTTTGACTCGTTTGACTCGTTTGACTCGTTTGACTCGTTTGACTCGCTTGACTCGATTGTCCAGTTCGAACAGTTTGACTCGTTTGACTCGTTTGACTCGTTTGACTCGTTTGGCTCGTTTAAGTCGCTTGACTCGATTGTCCTGTACGACCCGTTTGACTCGTTTGACTCGTTTGACTCGTTTGACTCGTATGACTCGTTTGACACGTTTGACACGTTTGACTCGTTTGACTCGTTTGACTCGTTTGACTCGTTTGACTCGTTTGACTCGTTTGACTCGATTGACCCGTTTGACTCGTTTGACTCGTTTGACTCGTTTGACTCGCTTGACTCGATTGTCCAGTTCGAACAGTTTGACTCGTTTGACTCGTTCGACTCGTTTGACTCGTTCGACTCGTTTGAGTCGTTTGACTCGTTCGAATCGTTAGACTCGTGTCACATCCCGGGTGAGGTCTTTCAGGAACGATGACTATGGGGAAGGAGAAAGACAGGCGCGAATCTAAAATCCAGCACTCTGAGGTTTTGAGGGACTCAGGCGCGAATCTAAAATCCAGCACTCTGAGGTTTTGAGGGACTCAGGCGCGAATCTAAAATCCAGCACGCTGAGGGTTTGAGGGACTCAGGCGCGAATCTAAAATCCAGCACGCTGAGGGTTTGAGGGACTCAGGCGCGAATCTAAAATCCAGCACGCTGAGGGTTTGAGGGACTCAGGCGCGAATCTGAAATCCGGCACTCTGAGGTTTTGAGGGACTCAGGCGCGAATCTAAAATCCAGCACGCTGAGGGTTAAAGGACGTTAGGCGCGAATGTTAAATTCGTCACACTGAGGGTTTGAAAGGAACTTAGGCGCGAATGTTAAATTCGTCACACTGAGGGTTTGAAAGGGATTTAGGCGCGAATGTTAAATTCGTCACACTGAGGGTTTGAAAGGAACTTAGGCGCGAATGTTAAATTCGTCACACTGAGGGTTTGAAAGGGATTTAGGCGCGAATGTTAAATTCGTCACACTGAGGGTTTGAAAGGGATTTAGGCGCGAATGTTAAATTCGTCACACTGCGAATTTGGAAGGAATTTAGGCGCGAATGTTAAATCCGTCACGCTGAGAGTTTCTGGAGGTGATCAGGCGCGAATATTAAATTCGTGACTCAAATCGACCAGGGAAGGTAAATGTACACTTGGTGAACACCCGTTATGGCACTTCGTATTTGGTTTGGTTCTGGTAATAGGATTTACCGTTGCATTCGTGCCTAAGAAACCACGCTTAGTTTTTCTATGGATTTGCACGCTTCGTACAGCAATGTGTTTACAAATACTGGAAGCGCTCTCGCGAATCAGCTGTTGCGGCAGCTTGGTTTCGTTGGGAATCTTTATGACTTGAGGATACACACAATAATTCAAAACGTGGTTGAAAACAAAGCGGTTTATTAGCCTTGTTAAATCTTTTATGACATGCGCGAGGTCTGAGTGTTAACACATAACATTTATATCAATCACAATAAGAAAATATGAATATGAGGTTCATAAATATAACCAAATGAAATTATATTATGCGTAGATAAATGTGAATGATCGCAATAAGCTTTAGAATATAATGTATTGAGAAATATGATGAGAATAGTAATGAAAATATATATATATAGAAAAGTATTTAACGAAATATTAAATAAACGCAATAAGCAATAGGTGGAATAAACGTTATTAATATAAAGAAATATGAGTAAATATGATATAGAAAGCAATAAGCGTTAGTAAGAAATATAATAATGAAATCAATAAGCATTAACAATATAAAACGGTATAAATGAGGATGATATGCCGTTGAACAATAAATGGTAATAATAATATTCGCTTACGGTAGTTGCCGTAGTACACTGATTTTTGGTATATTAACACTTTGTTTAATAATACTGTTAAGAGAAATGTAACGACGAAAGATAATTGAAGGAAGATCACTGATCAAAGAGGACCCGGCCTCGCAGGACCTCGTATTTATGTATTTCTACAGGAGCATTGCGGGGGTACGCGCGGTAAAGACCTTGACATATTTCGGGATAATACGCAGTAGGACTTCCAGGGTTTTTATAAACGGTGTGGCTATTAATAGACATATTTATGTCACGTACGCCAAATATGCGTCGTAATTAGGTTTCTGGGGTTTTTATAACCGTAAAAGGAGATACTCAACTCATCGGATGGATTTCGGGTATTTTATAGGAAAGGGGTTAGAGTGGCTTGGACTCTGTGAGACGTAGAGGGGGGGATTGAGACGTGGTCTCGATTTAAGAGGGATTTGTAACGAGGGACTTGTTTGAATTCGTTTTTGAGGGAATGATTCGTGCTTTGTAGGACGAATAGGCGAAGAGGGTTTTGTAACGATCATCTCGTGATGGGGACCACTAAGGTACATCAGCGAGGTGGAGGTTGTATTGATCATCTTGTGTTGGTGACCGCTAAGGTGCAACATCAAGGTGATCGGTGATTGAGGAGATGGGGTAGGAGCTGAGTTTGATAGACTTTGGTGGAGTGATTTTGAGGTTTACTAATGGAATTTGGAATATGAACGCGCGAAAAATCGTGGGACGTCACACCTCCCCCCTTATATGAAGAAATGGGTTCATTTCTTCACACAGGGTCATGGTGTTTTGAAATGAGAAAAACAAAAATAAAATGTAACTTGGAAATAACGAAAAATAAAATAAAATATATAGCCTATTGGCGAAAATAAATAAAAAAAAAAAAAAAATGTGATGAACCAAAAAATGTAAAAAAAAAAGGGAAAGAAAAATATTCATTTATATGAAAAAATAAAAAAAAAGAAATATAAAAATAAAGAATATACATATATATATATACATATATACAAAGGAAGGATTTTCAGGGAATTAGAAAGGAGGAAAGGAATATTCAAGGGTTTGGAAGGAGGGGTCGTCCAGGATGAACGAGAGGTCGTGACCTTCTTGATAGAGGTCATCGAACCACCTTAAGAATTCGGGTGTCAGCTCCGTATGGTCCGGAACCTTGGTAGCTGACCCCGTATCCAGGATTTCAAGAACTCCTGGACAAGGAGGGATTACAAGGGGATGTTGGGAGATGGAGGGTTGGGAAGAGGACTGACACGCGGGAGGGGGACTGAAGAGTACCTCCTCGCCGGTCGGTGGAGGGCAGTTTTGGGGCGGTGGGTTTATTGGCGTCCCTGCCGGGGAGTCATCGATGATGATCAGCGGGATCGCCGGCTCTGCCTCCCTGATGATTGTCTCGGAGGTTATCCGGGGAAGGAGGGGCGACAAGCTTCTTCCCTCCTTCCTTGCCTGCTTCCTTAGCCATTTAATATGCCCCAGCCTCCTCTTGATTCCTCCTCCGTTAGACTTAGCCCCATTGGGGTGGTGGGCCCTTTTATGAGGCATTATATTTTTTCCTAGAATTCAAATGATTAATACAAATATTTTATATCGGGATTAGGGTCAACCGGGATCCTCGCGTAATCGACCAAGACGCGCTTTGTTCGCGTGTATGATTTTCGTTTTGCCCTTCCACGATATTTTTAAATTTTGCGAGGGGATCACTTCTAATATGGTGTGAGGGCCCGAGTATTGATCTCCGAATTTTCCTTTTTTCGGTTCTATAAGGACGAAAATTGGGTCACCCGGTTTAAAGGTCTCTTCGTTTATATGTCGATCATAATACTTTTTATACCGAAGTTTTGATTTGTTTAACTTTTCCGCAGCGGCGGTTTGTAATTCCTGCACCCTCGTACTCAAGTTCGAGAGGTACTGATTATAGGTTTCGTTTTCGAAGTCTTCGGGTACTCTTTTCCGGCTGGGTACCCGGGCTATTTTCCCAAATACTAACTCGTGTGGAGTGTAACCAGTGCCCTCATGGACGCTGGTATTATAAGAGAACGCGGCCAAATCGGTCCATTCGTCCCAGTCATCATATTTACTGATATACATTTTTAGATATTCCGTTAGGACGATGTGTGATCGCTCTAAAGAGCCGTTTGTCTGTGGGTGAAAGGCTGTAGTTCGAAATTGTTCGATTTTAAATTTTTGCGCGATAGCCTTCATGAATTTACTGGTGAAATTTGCTCCTTGGTCGGTGAGAATGGCTCTAGGAGCTCCGAATTGACAGATAAATTTCTTTATGAACGCATCTGCGATTTTTATTGACGTGGACTGTTTAAGGGGTACGCACACGAAATATTTTGTTAATAAGTCTTGGATCGTTAATACATAGGTATTTCCTTCTCTAGTAGTAGGTAACGGTCCCACTATATCTAACGCAACTTTGTCAAAGGCTCGTCCAGGCGTGTCAGTAAGAATCATTGGTTGTTTGGTTTTGACGCGGACGAGTTTCTTCCGCTGACAATCCTCGCAATTTCTAATATAATCTTCTACGGCTTTCTTCATTCCTTTCCAAAAGTAGTAGTGTCTAATACGATTATATGTTTTGGTTACTCCTTTATGTCCAGCTAATGCAGATGCGTGATGTTCTGTAATAATATTTTGTCTTTTTGATTCCTCGGGGATTCGAACTATTTGTAAACATACCGTGACTTCAATGTCTTCCTCGTCGATGGTTTCGAGAATGTCCATAATGATATCTTGCCAGGTTAATTGGTCGATATTTGCTGTTTTAGCTATACTAAATGAGTATATTACGAGTTCTTTGATTATGTTTTTAAAGGAAGATAGAGCTTCACCCCAAGCTGTCGTGGTTAGGGGAGTATTCTGTGTTTCTTTTATGACTAACCCAATGAGAATTCGTCCTTTGTTACTTGTTACATGGGTCTTTCCCAAAGTGAGTTCGTTCGCTTCTTCTAATGCTCCAGTTTCTAGTAGTTGTTTGGCTCCATTGTCGCAAGGTTTCCCATCGGCGCTTAAGAAGAAGATAAGCGTTTCTTTTCGTAAAGACAACGGGTCGCGACTGATTATTGGTACCGTTCTAATATCCCTATCGGGGTCCGCTTCGTATGTTTCTTCTGGAGAATCGTTTAGCTCGATTAACGATGATTCTGAGTCTGTTGTTGATTCGTCTGATGCGTTGGATTCGATTTCGGAATCAGGGTCTTCCTGTTCCTGTGGTGTTGGAGATTGCGGAGGTGAAACGATTTGATGTGGAATATTAAATTCTTGTTCTTCTTCTTTTTCCTGGTCTTCCTTTTCTATGCCACTCATGGGTTCTGGTGCATTTACTGGGGAGACGTCCGGTGGTATTATTACAGGTGTTGGAGTTTTGCGCACCTTTCGGTGTGGTTGGATCCTTGTGGGCTTCGCCTTTGGGCGGTTGTTAGTTTCCTTGGTAGTTCGAGGCTTTTTACTAGGCACCCAATCATCATTGGTTTCCTCTCGTGGTCGTATGGGACATGTTCTCTTTACAGGAGGATTACGAGACAGGGCGTCAGCAAGGTTATTGCTTTTCCCTGGTTGATAGCGAATTTCGTAGTCGTATTCAGCTAACTTTAAACGCCACCTAACGAGACGTGACGTTGGATCTTTTACCCTATGTAACCAAATTAGGGGTTGGTGGTCAGTATATAATATAAATTTCTTTCCATATAAATAAGGTCGGAAGTACCTGACACAATAAACAATGGCTAGAAGTTCTTTTTCTATGGTTGCGTAGTTTATCTCTGCTTTGTTCAGGAGCCGAGAAGCATAAGCGATGGGTAACTCTTTTCCCGCGATATTTTGACTCAATATTCCTCCTATAGCAAATTCAGAAGCGTCGGTGGTAACATGAAAATCCAGGTCAAAATTCGGGTATTGCAGGATAGGTTCTTTCTGCAATGCTAACCTTAGGTGGTCAAAAGCCGTTTTCTGGGACGGTCCCCACTCGAATATTGTGTCTTTCTTTAATAGTTGGGTTAACGGACGAGCTATTTTAGAAAAGTCCGGGATAAACCTCCTATAATATCCGGTTAGTCCAAGGAATTGTTTGATTCCTTTTGGTGTACTTGGTGCCGGGTAGTTTCGGACGGCTTCAATTTTTCCCAGATCAGGTTTTACCCCTTGCTCGGTGATTATGTGGCCTAAATATGCGACTTCCTTGTGTAGGAATTTACATTTGGAAGGCTGAAGTTTAAGATTTGCTTCTCTTAGGCGTTGAGCAAGTTTTTTAAATTTAATCAGGTGTTCCGTGAGGGAACTCGCATAAAGGACGATGTCGTCCAAGTAAACAAACATTTCCGTGCCCTGAAGTCCCGTAAGTGTGTGATCCATTAGGCGTTGGAAAGTTGCTGGTGCATTACATAACCCAAACGGCATTCTGACAAACTCATAATGTCCATGAGGTGTAGAAAAAGCCGTTTTAGGTGCATCTTCCGGCTTCATAGGGATTTGGTGAAATCCAGAAGCAAGGTCGAATACGGAGAAGTATTTTGCTCCTCCTAATTGGTCTAATATTTCGTTAATGTTTGGAAGAGGGTATGCATCAGGAACGGTTTTTTCGTTTAAATCCCTGAAGTCAATTACCATTCTCCACAAGAGTTCCCCATTGGGTCCTGGTTTTTTGGAGACGATCCAAATAGGTGAATTGTAGGGTGATAATGATGGCTTTATAATGTCGTTTGCCAGTAAATTCTTTACTTGTTTGTCTATTTCCTTCTTATGTACAGGAGGGAAGCGATATTGTTTAGTATTTACAGGCACTGGGTCCATTGTCTGGATCCCATGCTGGATAGCGTTTGTATGGCCTAACTTCTCATCTGGTAGATGGAAGAGGTCATGGTATTTACATAAAATTCCTTGGACATGAAGTTTTTCCTCCGGATTCATATGTTCCGTTGAAATTAATTTGAACACTTGTTCCATTCTTGTTGCAAGTTTTTCAGAGATTGTTGATACTTCCTCACCCGACGCCATAGTTAGAGACTCTTGAAATTTTAAGGGAAGGGTTGTTTCGGCATGATGCCCTGGGGATGAGAGCGAGTGTACCTTCGCGGGTACCTCTGAATGATGGATCGACGGATCCTGGGGAAAGAGGGGCTTGATTTTCGTTAGGGTTGGGATAGGAGTGACGCGTTTAGACGTCTTAGTCTCTTTCGGTCGTCTTTGTTTGGGTTCTGGAATCACAATTTCAAATTCTTCCAATTCAACAGTAGGTATAGTGATCGTTGTGTCCATTTCATTAGAATTTATAACTTGTAAGTACGCTTTGCCGTCCTGATTACGGACAAGAGCATTCCCTGCATGAATTCCAGTGCCTAAATCTAATCTAGGTAAATATCCTTCTTTTATGTCTGAATTTGATATATTTATAAAACAGACTGTTTTTGACCTGGCGGGTAATGCGAGTTGATCTCTATTTACAAACGGAATAGAGTTCCCTTTGAACTCTAACTGTTTCTTTGAATAATGAATTGAAGCACTCTGCTTTATAAAGAATTCAGTTCCTAGTATTCCGTGTGGTTTGATTGGGAAATCATTTTCAAATACGTGAAACGTGACGTTGTTGCCCAATAGTGTTATGGTTATTGTTCCAAGGGTGTAGACGAGGTCTTTAGCGATCCCTCTTAATTGCACCTGTTGGTCGGTATTTATATCTCGAGGTTGTTTTATTGTTTGAATTTTCAATAGATTGACTTCAGATCCGGTGTCAATCATTAATTCTGGGGCCATTATAAAATCCGGTGATTGAATAATTACAGACGGGGCTTCTTTGACGGCATTCACCCATGCGGTAGCGATTCTAGTTTTGTTATCGGACGCGTTGCTGCTTGGCCCGTTCCACGGTACGCGTCCGCTGTTGACCGTAGGGGCAGAGCGTTTCCCGAATCTCGTTCCTGGGAGGTTCCAGGGTTTCCCTTATTGCGATTAAATATTCGTTTCCTACATTCAGAGATCAGATGTCCGGGCTTTTTGCAGTATCCACAGATACGCAATTCTGTAGGTCTTGAGGGCGGAGGTCGGGTTTTGTCCCAGTAAGGGGGCAAAGGGTTAGATGCCTGACTACCATATCCTGCGACGCGATTTGGAGGATACCTTTCGAAAGGTTGTGGAGCGGTATCTTGATTAGTTCTGCAGGTCCGCGCATCGTGTCCTGTTTTATTACAGAGTTGACACGTTAATTTGGGGGCCTTTTCTTCTGAAAACCTCTGTCGATCCCTGTCGATTTTCTTATCTACGAGTACAGCTAATTCAAAAGCTTCATCGAGCGTTTCGAAATTATGTTGGAGAAATCTTGTTCGTATATGTGGAGGGAGGCCATCCACAAACGAGTCTAACGTTAGACGATCTAGGTCCTCGAGGTGATTCAGTGTAAAGTCGTGATAGTATTCTTTGTCCTCTTCCAAAATAGCGAATCGGAGGTCCTTGACGCGTGAGATGTAATCTAATATGTGTTCGTTGGTTCCTTTGATTACGTTGGCGAGTTCTCCGCGATAGTGGTCCGACGTTTTTGCAGGGGAGAAGGTACGTTTAAGTTGTTTTATCAAATCATTTACGGAATCAAAGACCCGATCCTCAACCGCCAAGTACGCATGGTCTTGCAGCTTATTCGTCAACAACCTCGCTAGCTGAGGTTCAGCATGCGAGGGAACCAGAGCCTTAGCCCTATTGCAGGCTCTCGCGAATTGTAAAATGGATATGTTGTGACCGTTAAATTTTGGGACTGTTTCTACTGCGTCCTTTAATTTTATCTGGGGCGATGGACCCTGGTCCGGAATATTATTACTATTCATTGCTTCAGGAGTCTTATTGAAATTCAACACCGGTTTTCTATCAAAACGGGAGGAACCCGGTGTGGAAAAATTATTTGTATCTAGCGGGGGTGGAAGAAGTCTCTTCATCACTGCCTCAATACTCTGTATTCTATCGGAAAGACCCTTAAACATGGGTTCGGACGGTCCGGTGCCTATGCCCGTATGCGTTTTACTTTCCGCAAATCTCGTGTGCAAATTGTCGGTTCCGGCTCGTTTCTCACCCAACTTTCGTAATTGTTCCATTATTTCGGCGGTCGCGATTTCTATAGCACTTTTGGAAGGTCCCGCGTCTTGGTCTATCACGTGGGGGTCGTCGATATCGCCGTGGTCAGACATTTTAAATTTAGTAAAATCTGTTATTTTAGGGTGGTTTAGGAGGTTTCCTATGTTTGAGCGTCCGGCAGTAGCTACTCAAAATCTATGGTATTCTCTACCCGGGTAGTTTATATCAAATCTGTTATAATTTTTTGCCTTCCGTGGTCGTTGCTACGCCTCCAGAAACACAAATCAGTTTATTTGAGAATGATAATACGGCCCGTAGTCTACGGCTTGGGTAATATAGCGTATTTTGATTTTGACGGGTATCGTTCATGTTAGATGTCGACTTTAGTTCCTATTCGAAAGGAAATACCATTCGGTGCACTTGGCACAATTGGTTGCAGGACGTACTTGTAACAGAAAGTCATTGCACCGCGGGCAATTAGGGAATGTATGGGGCGTATTTAAAATATGGATTTGATACGTTATCACCGTATTTGTTGGGTCTCGCAGGGAACAGTCTAAGCAAATTTCGTCGTCTTCGTTATTTGCTACAATGGTCCCGGAAACACAGATCATCCACTGTATGGACGCCGTCGAATTTTGAAATTGGCGGCTCCTGTAGGCTGGTTTCCACGGACTAACGTATTCTGTGTACATGCTTAATAGGCAATTGTGGGTACCGTTTGTTAGGGAATTTATTCCTATCGACAGTTGACGGATCCCACCGCTGTCACCAAAAATATGTCACGTCCCGGGTGAGGTCTTTCAGGAACGATGACTATGGGGAAGGAGAAAGACAGGCGCGAATCTAAAATCCAGCACTCTGAGGTTTTGAGGGACTCAGGCGCGAATCTAAAATCCAGCACTCTGAGGTTTTGAGGGACTCAGGCGCGAATCTAAAATCCAGCACGCTGAGGGTTTGAGGGACTCAGGCGCGAATCTAAAATCCAGCACGCTGAGGGTTTGAGGGACTCAGGCGCGAATCTAAATTCCAGCACGCTGAGGGTTTGAGGGACTCAGGCGCGAATCTGAAATCCAGCACTCTGAGGTTTTGAGGGACTCAGGCGCGAATCTAAAATCCAGCACGCTGAGGGTTAAAGGACGTTAGGCGCGAATGTTAAATTCGTCACACTGAGGGTTTGAAAGGAACTTAGGCGCGAATGTTAAATTCGTCACACTGAGGGTTTGAAAGGGATTTAGGCGCGAATGTTAAATTCGTCACACTGAGGGTTTGAAAGGAACTTAGGCGCGAATGTTAAATTCGTCACACTGAGGGTTTGAAAGGGATTTAGGCGCGAATGTTAAATTCGTCACACTGAGGGTTTGAAAGGGATTTAGGCGCGAATGTTAAATTCGTCACACTGCGAATTTGGAAGGAATTTAGGCGCGAATGTTAAATCCGTCACGCTGAGAGTTTCTGGAGGTGATCAGGCGCGAATATTAAATTCGTCACTCAAATCGACCAGGGAAGGTAAATGTACACTTGGTGAACACCCGTTATGGCACTTCGTATTTGGTTTGGTTCTGGTAATAGGATTTACCGTTGCATTCGTGCCTAAGAAACCACGCTTAGTTTTTCTATGGATTTGCACGCTTCGTACAGCAATGTGTTTACAAATACTGGAAGCGCTCTCGCGAATCAGCTGTTGCGGCAGCTTGGTTTCGTTGGGAATCTTTGTGACTTGAGGATACACACAATAATTCAAAACGTGGTTGAAAACAAAGCGGTTTATTAGCCTTGTTAAATCTTTTATGACATGCGCGAGGTCTGAGTGTTAACACATAACATTTATATCAATCACAATAAGAAAATATGAATATGAGGTTCATAAATATAACCAAATGAAATTATATTATGCGTAGATAAATGTGAATGATCGCAATAAGCTTTAGAATATAATGTATTGAGAAATATGATGAGAATAGTAATGAAAATATATATATATAGAAAAGTATTTAACGAAATATTAAATAAACGCAATAAGCAATAGGTGGAATAAACGTTATTAATATAAAGAAATATGAGTAAATATGATATAGAAAGCAATAAGCGTTAGTAAGAAATATAATAATGAAATCAATAAGCATTAACAATATAAAACGGTATAAATGAGGATGATATGCCGTTGAACAATAAATGGTAATAATAATATTCGCTTACGGTAGTTGCCGTAGTACACTGATTTTTGGTATATTAACACTTTGTTTAATAATACTGTTAAGAGAAATGTAACGACGAAAGATAATTGAAGGAAGATCACTGATCAAAGAGGACCCGGCCTCGCAGGACCTCGTATTTATGTATTTCTACAGGAGCATTGCGGGGGTACGCGCGGTAAAGACCTTGACATATTTCGGGATAATACGCAGTAGGACTTCCAGGGTTTTTATAAACGGTGTGGCTATTAATAGACATATTTATGTCACGTACGCCAAATATGCGTCGTAATTAGGTTTCTGGGGTTTTTATAACCGTAAAAGGAGATACTCAACTCATCGGATGGATTTCGGGTATTTTATAGGAAAGGGGTTAGAGTGGCTTGGACTCTGTGAGACGTAGAGGGGGGGATTGAGACGTGGTCTCGATTTAAGAGGGATTTGTAACGAAGGACTTGTTTGAATTCGTTTTTGAGGGAATGATTCGTGCTTTGTAGGACGAATAGGCGAAGAGGGTTTTGTAACGATCATCTCGTGATGGGGACCACTAAGGTACATCAGCGAGGTGGAGGTTGTATTGATCATCTTGTGTTGGTGACCGCTAAGGTGCAACATCAAGGTGATCGGTGATTGAGGAGATGGGGTAGGAGCTGAGTTTGATAGACTTTGGTGGAGTGATTTTGAGGTTTACTAATGGAATTTGGAATATGAACGCGCGAAAAATCGTGGGACGTCACACTCGTTTGACTCGTTTGACTCGTTTGACTCGTTTGACCCGTTTGACTCGTTTGACTCGTTTGACTCGTTTGACTCGTTTGACTCGATTGACTCGTTTGTCTCGTTTGAAAGGTTCGACACGATTTACTCGATTGACTCGTCTGACACGTTCGACTAGTCTGTCACGTTTGACTCGTTTGAGTCGTTTGATACGGTTGACTCGTTTGACTCGTTTGAATCGTTTGACACGGTTGACTCGTTTGACTCATTTGACTCGTTTGACTCGTTTGACTCGTTTGACTCGTTTGACTCGTTTGGCTCGTTCAACACGCTTGACTCGATTGTCCTGTTCGACCCGTTTGACTCTTATGACTCTTATGACTCGTTTGACTCGTTTGACTCGTTTGACTCGTTTGACTCGTTTGACTCCTTTGACTCGTTTGACTCGTTTGACTCGTTTGACTCGTTTGACTCGTTTGACTCGTTTGACTCGTTTGACTCGTTTGACTCGTTTGACTCGTTTGACTCGTTTGACTCGTTTGGCTCGTTCAACACGCTTGACTCGATTGTCCTGTTCGACCCGTTTGACTCTTATGACTCTTATGACTCGTTTGACTCGTTTGACTCGTTTGACTCGTTTGACTCGTTTGACACGTGTGACTCGTTTGACTCGATTGACTCGTTCGACCCGTTCGACCCGTTCGACCCGTTCGACCCGTTCGACCCGTTCGACCCGTTCGACCCGTTCGACCCGTTCGACCCGTTCGACCCGTTCGACCCGTTCGACCCGTTCGACCCGTTCGACCCGTTCGACCCGTTCGACCCGTTCGACCCGTTCGACCCGTTCGACCCGTTCGACCCGTTCGACCCGTTCGACCCGTTCGACCCGTTCGACCCGTTCGACCCGTTCGACCCGTTCGACCCGTTCGACCCGTTCGACCCGTTCGACCCGTTCGACCCGTTCGACCCGTTCGACCCGTTCGACCCGTTCGACCCGTTCGACCCGTTCGACCCGTTCGACCCGTTCGACCCGTTCGACCCGTTCGACCCGTTCGACCCGTTCGACCCGTTCGACCCGTTCGACCCGTTCGACCCGTTCGACCCGTTCGACCCGTTCGACTCGTTCGACTCGTTCGACTCGTTCGACTCGTTCGACTCGTTCGACTCGTTCGACTCGTTCGACTCGTTCGACTCGTTCGACTCGTTCGACTCGTTCGACTCGTTCGACTCGTTCGACTCGTTCGACTCGTTCGACTCGTTCGACTCGTTCGACTCGTTCGACTCGTTCGACTCGTTCGACTCGTTCGACTCGTTCGACTCGTTCGACTCGTTCGACTCGTTCGACTCGTTCGACTCGTTCGACTCGTTCGACTCGTTCGACTCGTTCGACTCGTTTGACTCGATTGACTCGTTTGTCTCGTTTGACTCGATTGACCCGTTTGACTCGATTGACTCGTTTGACTCGTTTGACTCGCTTGACTCGATTGTCCAGTTCGAACAGTTTGACTCGTTTGACTCGTTCGACTCGTTTGACTCGTTCGACTCGTTTGAGTCGTTTGACTCGTTCGAATCGTTAGACTCGTTTGACTCGTTTGACTCGTTTGACTCGTTTGACCCGTTTGACTCGTTTGACTCGTTTGACTCGTTTGACTCGTTTGACTCGATTGACTCGTTTGTCTCGTTTGACTCGATTGACCCGTTTGACTCGATTGACTCGTTTGACTCGTTTGACTCGCTTGACTCGATTGTCCAGTTCGAACAGTTTGACTCGTTTGACTCGTTCGACTTGTTTGACTCGTTCGACTCGTTTGAGTCGTTTGACTCGTTCGAATCGTTCGACTCGTTCGAATCGTTCGACTCGTTCGACTCGTTCGACTCGTTCGACTCGTTCGACTCGTTCGACTCGTTCGACTCGTTCGACTCGTTCGACTCGTTCGACTCGTTCGACTCGTTCGACTCGTTCGACTCGTTCGACTCGTTCGACTCGTTCGACTCGTTCGACTCGTTCGACTCGTTCGACTCGTTCGACTCGTTCGACTCGTTCGACTCGTTCGACTCGTTCGACTCGTTCGACTCGTTCGACTCGTTCGACTCGTTCGACTCGTTCGACTCGTTCGACTCGTTCGACTCGTTCGACTCGTTCGACTCGTTCGACTCGTTCGACTCGTTCGACTCGTTCGACTCGTTCGACTCGTTCGACTCGTTCGACTCGTTCGACTCGTTCGACTCGTTCGACTCGTTCGACTCGTTCGACTCGTTCGACTCGTTCGACTCGTTCGACTCGTTCGACTCGTTCGACTCGTTCGACTCGTTCGACTCGTTCGACTCGTTCGACTCGTTCGACTCGTTCGACTCGTTCGACTCGTTCGACTCGTTCGACTCGTTCGACTCGTTCGACTCGTTCGACTCGTTCGACTCGTTCGACTCGTTCGACTCGTTCGACTCGTTCGACTCGTTCGACTCGTTCGACTCGTTCGACTCGTTCGACTCGTTCGACTCGTTCGACTCGTTCGACTCGTTCGACTCGTTCGACTCGTTCGACTCGTTCGACCCGTTCGACTCGTTCGACCCGTTCGACCCGTTCGACTCGTTCGACCCGTTCGACCCGTTCGACCCGTTCGACCCGTTCGACCCGTTCGACCCGTTCGACCCGTTCGACCCGTTCGACCCGTTCGACCCGTTCGACCCGTTCGACTCGTTCGACCCGTTCGACCCGTTCGACCCGTTCGACTCGTTCGACCCGTTCGACCCGTTCGACCCGTTCGACCCGTTCGACCCGTTCGACCCGTTCGACCCGTTCGACCCGTTCGACCCGTTCGACCCGTTCGACCCGTTCGACCCGTTCGACCCGTTCGACCCGTTCGACCCGTTCGACTCGTTCGACTCGTTCGACTCGTTCGACTCGTTCGACTCGTTCGACTCGTTCGACTCGTTCGACTCGTTCGACTCGTTCGACTCGTTCGACTCGTTCGACTCGTTCGACTCGTTCGACTCGTTCGACTCGTTCGACTCGTTCGACTCGTTCGACTCGTTCGACTCGTTCGACTCGTTCGACTCGTTCGACTCGTTCGACTCGTTCGACTCGTTCGACTCGTTCGACTCGTTCGACTCGTTCGACTCGTTCGACTCGTTCGACTCGTTCGACTCGTTCGACTCGTTCGACTCGTTCGACTCGTTTGACTCGATTGTCCTGTTCGACACGTTTGACACGTATGACTCGTTTGACTCGTTTGACTCGTTTGACTAGTTTGACTCGTTTGACTCGTTTGACTCGTCTGACTCGTTTGACTCGTTTGACTCGATTGTCCTGTTCGACCCGTTTGACCCGTTTGACTCGTTTGACTCGTTTGTCTCGTTTGACTCGTTCGACTCGTTTGTCTCGTTCGACTCGTTTGACTCGTTTGACTCGTTTGACTCGTTTGACTCGATTGTCCTGTTCGACACGTTTGACACGTATGACTCGTTCGACTCGTTCGACTCGTTCGACTCGTTCGACTCGTTCGACTCGTTCGACTCGTTCGACTCGTTCGACTCGTTCGACTCGTTCGACTCGTTCGACTCGTTCGACTCGTTCGACTCGTTCGACTCGTTCGACTCGTTCGACTCGTTCGACTCGTTCGACTCGTTCGACTCGTTCGACTCGTTCGACTCGTTCGACTCGTTCGACTCGTTCGACTCGTTCGACTCGTTCGACTCGTTCGACTCGTTCGACTCGTTCGACTCGTTCGACTCGTTCGACTCGTTCGACTCGTTCGACTCGTTCGACTCGTTCGACTCGTTCGACTCGTTCGACTCGTTCGACTCGTTCGACTCGTTCGACTCGTTCGACTCGTTCGACTCGTTCGACTCGTTCGACTCGTTCGACTCGTTCGACTCGTTCGACTCGTTCGACTCGTTCGACTCGTTCGACTCGTTCGACTCGTTCGACTCGTTCGACTCGTTCGACTCGTTCGACTCGTTCGACTCGTTCGACTCGTTCGACTCGTTCGACTCGTTCGACTCGTTCGACTCGTTCGACTCGTTCGACTCGTTCGACTCGTTCGACTCGTTCGACTCGTTCGACTCGTTCGACTCGTTCGACTCGTTCGACTCGTTCGACTCGTTCGACTCGTTCGACTCGTTCGACTCGTTCGACTCGTTCGACTCGTTCGACTCGTTCGACTCGTTCGACTCGTTCGACTCGTTCGACTCGTTCGACTCGTTCGACTCGTTCGACTCGTTCGACTCGTTCGACTCGTTCGACTCGTTCGACTCGTTCGACTCGTTCGACTCGTTCGACTCGTTCGACTCGTTCGACTCGTTCGACTCGTTCGACTCGTTCGACTCGTTCGACTCGTTCGACTCGTTCGACTCGTTCGACTCGTTCGACTCGTTCGACTCGTTCGACTCGTTCGACTCGTTCGACTCGTTCGACTCGTTCGACTCGTTCGACTCGTTCGACTCGTTCGACTCGTTCGACTCGTTCGACTCGTTCGACTCGTTCGACTCGTTCGACTCGTTCGACTCGTTCGACTCGTTCGACTCGTTCGACTCGTTCGACTCGTTCGACTCGTTCGACTCGTTCGACTCGTTCGACTCGTTCGACTCGTTCGACTCGTTCGACTCGTTCGACTCGTTCGACTCGTTCGACTCGTTCGACTCGTTCGACTCGTTCGACTCGTTCGACTCGTTCGACTCGTTCGACTCGTTCGACTCGTCCGACTCGTCCGACTCGTCCGACTCGTCCGACTCGTCCGACTCGTCCGACTCGTCCGACTCGTCCGACTCGTCCGACTCGTCCGACTCGTCCGACTCGTCCGACTCGTCCGACTCGTCCGACTCGTCCGACTCGTCCGACTCGTCCGACTCGTCCGACTCGTCCGACTCGTCCGACTCGTCCGACTCGTCCGACTCGTCCGACTCGTTCGACTCGTCCGACTCGTCCGACTCGTCCGACTCGTCCGACTCGTTCGACTCGTTCGACTCGTTCGACTCGTTCGACTCGTTCGACTCGTTCGACTCGTTCGACTCGTTCGACTCGTTCGACTCGTTCGACTCGTTCGACTCGTTCGACTCGTTCGACTCGTTCGACTCGTTCGACTCGTTCGACTCGTTCGACTCGTTCGACTCGTTCGACTCGTTCGACTCGTTCGACTCGTTCGACTCGTTCGACTCGTTCGACTCGTTCGACTCGTTCGACTCGTTCGACTCGTTCGACTCGTTCGACTCGTTCGACTCGTTCGACTCGTTCGACTCGTTCGACTCGTTCGACTCGTTCGACTCGTTCGACTCGTTCGACTCGTTCGACTCGTTCGACTCGTTCGACTCGTTCGACTCGTTCGACTCGTTCGACTCGTTCGACTCGTTCGACTCGTTCGACTCGTTCGACTCGTTCGACTCGTTCGACTCGTTCGACTCGTTCGACTCGTTCGACTCGTTCGACTGGTTTGTGTCGTTTGACTCGTTTGACTCGTTTGTGTCGTTTGACTCGTTTGTGTCGTTTGACTCGTTTGTGTCGTTTGACTCGTTTGAGTCGTTTGACTCGTTTGACTCGTTTGACTCGTTTGTCTCGTTTGACTCGTTTGACTCGCTTGACTCGATTGTCCAGTTCGAACAGTTTGACTCGTTTGACTCGTTTGACTCGTTTGACTCGTTTGACTCGTTTGACTCGATTGACTCGTTTCACTCGTTTGACTCGTTTGACTCGTTTGACTCGTTTGACTCGTTTGACACGTTTGACTCGTTTGACTCGTTTGACTCGTTTGACTCGTTTGACTCGTTTGACTCGATTGTCCTGTTCGACCCGTTTGACCCGTTTGACACGTTTGCCTCGTTTGACACGTTTGACTCGTTTGACTCGATTGACTCGTTTGACTCGTTTGACTCGTTTGACTCGTTTGACTCGTTTCACACGATTGTCCTGTTCGTCCCGCTCGACCCGTTTGACCCATTTGACACGTTTGACTCGTTTGACTCGTTTGACTCGTTTGACTCGTTTCACACGATTATCCTGTTCGTCCCGCTCGACCCGTTTGACTCGTTTGACTCGTTCGACTCGTTTGACTCGTTCGACTCGTTTGAGTCGTTTGACTCGTTCGAATCGTTAGACTCGTTTGACTCGTTTGACTCGTTTGACTCGTTTGACCCGTTTGAATCGTTTGACTCGTTTGACTCGTTTGACTCGTTTGACTCGATTGACTCGTTTGTCTCGTTTGAAAGGTTCGACACGATTGACTCGATTGACTCGTCTGACACGTTCGACTAGTCTGTCACGTTTGACTCGTTTGAGTCGTTTGATACGGTTGACTCGTTTGACTCGTTTGAGTCGTTTGACACGGTTGACTCGTTTGACTCGTTTGACTCGTTTGACTCGTTTGACTCGTTTGACTCGTTTGACTCGTTTGAATCGATTGTCCAGTTCGATCAGTTTGACTCGTTTGACTGGTTTGACTCGTTTGACTCGTTTGACTCGTTTGACTCGTTTGTCTCGTTCAACTCGCTAGACTCGATTGTCCTGTTCGACCCGTTTGACTCGTTTGACTCGTTCGACTCGTTCGACTCGTTCGACTCGTTCGACTCGTTCGACTCGTTCGACTCGTTCGACTCGTTCGACTCGTTCGACTCGTTCGACTCGTTCGACTCGTTCGACTCGTTCGACTCGTTCGACTCGTTCGACTCGTTCGACTCGTTCGACTCGTTCGACTCGTTCGACTCGTTCGACTCGTTCGACTCGTTCGACTCGTTCGACTCGTTCGACTCGTTCGACTCGTTCGACTCGTTCGACTCGTTCGACTCGTTCGACTCGTTCGACTCGTTCGACTCGTTCGACTCGTTCGACTCGTTCGACTCGTTCGACTCGTTCGACTCGTTCGACTCGTTCGACTCGTTCGACTCGTTCGACTCGTTCGACTCGTTCGACTCGTTCGACTCGTTCGACTCGTTCGACTCGTTCGACTCGTTCGACTCGTTCGACTCGTTCGACTCGTTCGACTCGTTCGACTCGTTCGACTCGTTCGACTCGTTCGACTCGTTCGACTCGTTCGACTCGTTCGACTCGTTCGACTCGTTCGACTCGTTCGACTCGGTTGACTCGTTCGACTCGTTCGACTCGTTTGACTCGTTTGACTCGTTTGACTCGATTGTCCTGGTCGACACGTTTGACACGTATGACTCGTATGACTCGTTTGACTCGTTTGACTAGTTTGACTCGTTTGACTCGTTTGACTCGTCTGACTCGTTTGACTCGTTTGACTCGATTGTCCTGTTCGACCCGTTTGACCCGTTTGACTCGTTTGACTCGTTTGTCTCGTTTGACTCGTTCGACTCGTTTGTCTCGTTCGACTCGTTTGACTCGTTTGACTCGTTTGACTCGTTTGACTCGATTGTCCTGTTCGACCCGTTTGACACGTTTGACTCGTTCGACTCGTTCGACTCGTTCGACTCGTTCGACTCGTTCGACTCGTTCGACTCGTTCGACTCGTTCGACTCGTTCGACTCGTTCGACTCGTTCGACTCGTTCGACTCGTTCGACTCGTTCGACTCGTTCGACTCGTTCGACTCGTTCGACTCGTTCGACTCGTTCGACTCGTTCGACTCGTTCGACTCGTTCGACTCGTTCGACTCGTTCGACTCGTTCGACTCGTTCGACTCGTTCGACTCGTTCGACTCGTTCGACTCGTTCGACTCGTTCGACTCGTTCGACTCGTTCGACTCGTTCGACTCGTTCGACTCGTTCGACTCGTTCGACTCGTTCGACTCGTTCGACTCGTTCGACTCGTTCGACTCGTTCGACTCGTTCGACTCGTTCGACTCGTTCGACTCGTTCGACTCGTTCGACTCGTTCGACTCGTTCGACTCGTTCGACTCGTTCGACTCGTTCGACTCGTTCGACTCGTTCGACTCGTTCGACTCGTTCGACTCGTTCGACTCGTTCGACTCGTTCGACTCGTTCGACTCGTTCGACTCGTTCGACTCGTTCGACTCGTTCGACTCGTTCGACTCGTTCGACTCGTTCGACTCGTTCGACTCGTTCGACTCGTTCGACTCGTTCGACTCGTTCGACTCGTTCGACTCGTTCGACTCGTTCGACTCGTTCGACTCGTTCGACTCGTTCGACTCGTTCGACTCGTTCGACTCGTTCGACTCGTTCGACTCGTTCGACTCGTTCGACTCGTTCGACTCGTTCGACTCGTTCGACTCGTTCGACTCGTTCGACTCGTTCGACTCGTTCGACTCGTTCGACTCGTTCGACTCGTTCGACTCGTTCGACTCGTTCGACTCGTTCGACTCGTTCGACTCGTTCGACTCGTTCGACTCGTTCGACTCGTTCGACTCGTTCGACTCGTTCGACTCGTTCGACTCGTTCGACTCGTTCGACTCGTTCGACTCGTTCGACTCGTTCGACTCGTTCGACTCGTTCGACTCGTTCGACTCGTTCGACTCGTTCGACTCGTTCGACTCGTTCGACTCGTTCGACTCGTTCGACTCGTTCGACTCGTTCGACTCGTTCGACTCGTTCGACTCGTTCGACTCGTTCGACTCGTTCGACTCGTTCGACTCGTTCGACTCGTTCGACTCGTTCGACTCGTTCGACTCGTCCGACTCGTCCGACTCGTCCGACTCGTCCGACTCGTCCGACTCGTCCGACTCGTCCGACTCGTCCGACTCGTTCGACTCGTCCGACTCGTCCGACTCGTTCGACTCGTTCGACTCGTCCGACTCGTTCGACTCGTCCGACTCGTCCGACTCGTTCGACTCGTTCGACTCGTTCGACTCGTTCGACTCGTTCGACTCGTTCGACTCGTTCGACTCGTTCGACTCGTTCGACTCGTTCGACTCGTTCGACTCGTTCGACTCGTTCGACTCGTTCGACTCGTTCGACTCGTTCGACTCGTTCGACTCGTTCGACTCGTTCGACTCGTTCGACTCGTTCGACTCGTTCGACTCGTTCGACTCGTTCGACTCGTTCGACTCGTTCGACTCGTTCGACTCGTTCGACTCGTTCGACTCGTTCGACTCGTTCGACTCGTTCGACTCGTTCGACTCGTTCGACTCGTTCGACTCGTTCGACTCGTTCGACTCGTTCGACTCGTTCGACTCGTTCGACTCGTTCGACTCGTTCGACTCGTTCGACTCGTTCGACTCGTTCGACTCGTTCGACTCGTTCGACTCGTTCGACTGGTTTGTGTCGTTTGACTCGTTTGTGTCGTTTGACTCGTTTGTGTCGTTTGACTCGTTTGTGTCGTTTGACTCGTTTGTGTCGTTTGACTCGTTTGAGTCGTTTGACTCGTTTGACTCGTTTGACTCGTTTGTCTCGTTTGACTCGTTTGACTCGCTTGACTCGATTGTCCAGTTCGAACAGTTTGACTCGTTTGACTCGTTTGACTCGTTTGACTCGTTTGACTCGTTTGACTCGATTGACTCGTTTCACTCGTTTGACTCGTTTGACTCGTTTGACTCGTTTGACTCGTTTGACACGTTTGACTCGTTTGACTCGTTTGACTCGTTTGACTCGTTTGACTCGTTTGACTCGATTGTCCTGTTCGACCCGTTTGACCCGTTTGACACGTTTGCCTCGTTTGACACGTTTGACTCGTTTGACTCGATTGACTCGTTTGACTCGTTTGACTCGTTTGACTCGTTTGACTCGTTTCACACGATTGTCCTGTTCGTCCCGCTCGACCCGTTTGACCCATTTGACACGTTTGACTCGTTTGACTCGTTTGACTCGTTTGACTCGTTTCACACGATTATCCTGTTCGTCCCGCTCGACCCGTTTGACTCGTTTGACTCGTTCGACTCGTTTGACTCGTTCGACTCGTTTGACTCGTTTGACTCGTTCGAATCGTTAGACTCGTTTGACTCGTTTGACTCGTTTGACTCGTTTGACCCGTTTGAATCGTTTGACTCGTTTGACTCGTTTGACTCGTTTGACTCGATTGACTCGTTTGTCTCGTTTGAAAGGTTCGACACGATTGACTCGATTGACTCGTCTGACACGTTCGACTAGTCTGTCACGTTTGACTCGTTTGAGTCGTTTGATACGGTTGACTCGTTTGACTCGTTTGAGTCGTTTGACACGGTTGACTCGTTTGACTCATTTGACTCGTTTGACTCGTTTGACTCGTTTGACTCGTTTGACTCGTTTGAATCGATTGTCCAGTTCGATCAGTTTGACTCGTTTGACTGGTTTGACTCGTTTGACTCGTTTGACTCGTTTGACTCGTTTGTCTCGTTCAACTCGCTAGACTCGATTGTCCTGTTCGACCCGTTTGACTCGTTTGACTCGTTCGACTCGTTCGACTCGTTCGACTCGTTCGACTCGTTCGACTCGTTCGACTCGTTCGACTCGTTCGACTCGTTCGACTCGTTCGACTCGTTCGACTCGTTCGACTCGTTCGACTCGTTCGACTCGTTCGACTCGTTCGACTCGTTCGACTCGTTCGACTCGTTCGACTCGTTCGACTCGTTCGACTCGTTCGACTCGTTCGACTCGTTCGACTCGTTCGACTCGTTCGACTCGTTCGACTCGTTCGACTCGTTCGACTCGTTCGACTCGTTCGACTCGTTCGACTCGTTCGACTCGTTCGACTCGTTCGACTCGTTCGACTCGTTCGACTCGTTCGACTCGTTCGACTCGTTCGACTCGTTCGACTCGTTCGACTCGTTCGACTCGTTCGACTCGTTCGACTCGTTCGACTCGTTCGACTCGTTCGACTCGTTCGACTCGTTCGACTCGTTCGACTCGTTCGACTCGTTCGACTCGTTCGACTCGTTCGACTCGTTCGACTCGTTCGACTCGTTCGACTCGTTCGACTCGTTCGACTCGTTCGACTCGTTCGACTCGTTCGACTCGTTCGACTCGTTCGACTCGTTCGACTCGGTTGACTCGTTCGACTCGTTCGACTCGTTTGACTCGTTTGACTCGTTTGACTCGATTGTCCTGGTCGACACGTTTGACACGTATGACTCGTATGACTCGTTTGACTCGTTTGACTCGTTTGACTCGTTTGACTCGTTTGACTCGTCTGACTCGTTTGACTCGTTTGACTCGATTGTCCTGTTCGACCCGTTTGACCCGTTTGACTCGTTTGACTCGTTTGTCTCGTTTGACTCGTTTGACTCGTTTGTCTCGTTCGACTCGTTTGACTCGTTTGACTCGTTTGACTCGTTTGACTCGATTGTCCTGTTCGACACGATTGACACGTATGACTCGTTCGACTCGTTCGACTCGTTCGACTCGTTCGACTCGTTCGACTCGTTCGACTCGTTCGACTCGTTCGACTCGTTCGACTCGTTCGACTCGTTCGACTCGTTCGACTCGTTCGACTCGTTCGACTCGTTCGACTCGTTCGACTCGTTCGACTCGTTCGACTCGTTCGACTCGTTCGACTCGTTCGACTCGTTCGACTCGTTCGACTCGTTCGACTCGTTCGACTCGTTCGACTCGTTCGACTCGTTCGACTCGTTCGACTCGTTCGACTCGTTCGACTCGTTTGACTCGTTTGACTCGTTTGACTCGTTTGACTCGATTGTCCTGTTCGACACGTTTGACACGTATGACTCGTTTGACTCGTTTGACTCGTTTGACTAGTTTGACTCGTTTGACTCGTTTGACTCGTCTGACTCGTTTGACTCGTTTGACTCGATTGTCCTGTTCGACCCGTTTGACCCGTTTGACTCGTTTGACTCGTTTGTCTCGTTTGACTCGTTTGACTCGTTTGTCTCGTTCGACTCGTTTGACTCGTTTGACTCGTTTGACTCGTTTGACTCGATTGTCCTGTTCGACACGTTTGACACGTATGACTCGTTCGACTCGTTCGACTCGTTCGACTCGTTCGACTCGTTCGACTCGTTCGACTCGTTCGACTCGTTCGACTCGTTCGACTCGTTCGACTCGTTCGACTCGTTCGACTCGTTCGACTCGTTCGACTCGTTCGACTCGTTCGACTCGTTCGACTCGTTCGACTCGTTCGACTCGTTCGACTCGTTCGACTCGTTCGACTCGTTCGACTCGTTCGACTCGTTCGACTCGTTCGACTCGTTCGACTCGTTCGACTCGTTCGACTCGTTCGACTCGTTCGACTCGTTCGACTCGTTCGACTCGTTCGACTCGTTCGACTCGTTCGACTCGTTCGACTCGTTCGACTCGTTCGACTCGTTCGACTCGTTCGACTCGTTCGACTCGTTCGACTCGTTCGACTCGTTCGACTCGTTCGACTCGTTCGACTCGTTCGACTCGTTCGACTCGTTCGACTCGTTCGACTCGTTCGACTCGTTCGACTCGTTCGACTCGTTCGACTCGTTCGACTCGTTCGACTCGTTCGACTCGTTCGACTCGTTCGACTCGTTCGACTCGTTCGACTCGTTCGACTCGTTCGACTCGTTCGACTCGTTCGACTCGTTCGACTCGTTCGACTCGTTCGACTCGTTCGACTCGTTCGACTCGTTCGACTCGTTCGACTCGTTCGACTCGTTCGACTCGTTCGACTCGTTCGACTCGTTCGACTCGTTCGACTCGTTCGACTCGTTCGACTCGTTCGACTCGTTCGACTCGTTCGACTCGTTCGACTCGTTCGACTCGTTCGACTCGTTCGACTCGTTCGACTCGTTCGACTCGTTCGACTCGTTCGACTCGTTCGACTCGTTCGACTCGTTCGACTCGTTCGACTCGTTCGACTCGTTCGACTCGTTCGACTCGTTCGACTCGTTCGACTCGTTCGACTCGTTTGACCCGTTTGACTCGATTGTCCTCTTCGACCCGTTTGACCCGTTTGACACGTTTGACTCGTTTGACACGTTTGACTCGTTTGTCACGTTTGACTCGTTTGACTCGTTTGACTCGTTTGACTCGTTTGATTCGATTGACTCGTTTGACTCGATTGTCCTGTTCGACCCGTTTGACTCGTTTGACTCGTTTGACTCGTTTGACTCGTTTGACTCGTTTGACTCGGTTGACTCGGTTGACTCGTTTGACTCGTTTGACTCGTTTGACTCGTTTGACTCGTTTGACTCGTTTGACTCGTTTGACTCGTTTGACTCGTTTGACTCGTTTGACTCGTTTGACTCATTTGACTCGTTTGACTCGTTTGACTCGTTTGGCTCGTTCAACTCGCTTGACTCGATTGTCCTGTTCGACCCGTTTGACCCGTTTGACTCTTTTGACTCGTTTGACTCGTTTGACTCGTTTGACTCGATTGTCCTCTTCGACCCGTTTGACCCGTTTGACACGTTTGACTCGTTTGACACGTTTGACTCGTTTGTCACGTTTGACTCGTTTGACTCGTTTGACTCGTTTGACTCGTTTGACTCGTTTGACTCGTTTGACTCGTTTGACTCGTTTGATTCGATTGACTCGTTTGACTCGATAGTCCTGTTCGACCCGTTTGACTCGTTTGACTCGTTTGACTCGTTTGACTCGTTTGACTCGTTTGACTCGGTTGACTCGGTTGACTCGTTTGACTCGTTTGACTCGTTTGACTCGTTTGACTCGTTTGATTCGTTTGACTCGTTTGACTCGTTTGACTCGTTTGACTCGTTTGACTCGTTTGACTCGTTTGACTCGTTTGACTCGTTTGACACGTTTGACTCGATTGACTCGTTTGACTCGATTGACTCGTTTGACTCGATTGACTCGTTTGACTCGATTGACTCGTTTGACTCGTTTGACTCGTTTGACTCGTTTGACTCGTTTGTCTCGTTTGGCTCGTTCAACTCGCTTGACTCGATTGTCCTGTTCGACCCGTTTGACCCGTTTGACTCTTTTGACTCGTTTGACTCGTTTGACTCTTTTGACTCGATTGTCCTCTTCGACCCGTTTGACCCGTTTGACACGTTTGACTCGTTTGACACGTTTGACTCGTTTGTCACGTTTGACTCGTTTGACTCGTTTGACTCGTTTGACTCGTTTGATTCGATTGACTCGTTTGACTCGATTGTCCTGTTCGACCCGTTTGACTCGTTTGACTCGTTTGACTCGTTTGACTCGTTTGACTCGTTCGCTCGTTTGACTCGTTTGACACGTTTGACTCGTTTGACTCGTTTGACTCGTTTGACTCGTTTGACTCGTTTGACTCGTTTGACTCGTTTGACTCGTTTGTCTCGTTTGGCTCGTTCAACTCGCTTGACTCGATTGTCCTGTTCGACCCGTTTGACCCGTTTGACTCTTTTGACTCGTTTGACTCGTTTGACTCTTTTGACTCGATTGTCCTCTTCGACCCGTTTGACCCGTTTGACACGTTTGACTCGTTTGACACGTTTGACTCGTTTGTCACGTTTGACTCGTTTGACTCGTTTGACTCGTTTGACTCGTTTGACTCGTTTGACTCGTTTGATTCGATTGACTCGTTTGACTCGATTGTCCTGTTCGACCCGTTTGACTCGTTTGACTCGTTTGACTCGTTTGACTCGTTTGACTCGTTTGACTCGGTTGACTCGTTTGACTCGTTTGACTCGTTTGACTCGTTTGACTCGTTTGACTCGTTTGATTCGTTTGACTCGTTTGACTCGTTTGACTCGTTTGACTCGTTTGACTCGTTTGACTCGTTTGACTCGTTTGACTCGTTTGACACTTTTGACTCGATTGACTCGTTTGACTCGATTGACTCGTTTGACTCGATTGACTCGTTTGACTCGATTGACTCGTTTGACTCGTTTGGCTCGTTCAACTCGCTTGACTCGATTGTCCTGTTCGACCCGTTTGACTCGTTTGACTCGTTTGACTCGTTTGACTCGTTTGACTCGTTTGACTCGTTTGACTCGTTTGACTCGTTTGACTCGTTTGACTCGTTTGACTCGTTTGACTCGTTTGACTCGTTTGACTCGTTTGACTCGTTTGACTCGTTTGACTCGTTTGACTCGTTTGACTCGTTTGACTCGTTTGACTCGTTTGACTCGTTTGACTCGTTTGACTCGTTTGACTCGTTTGACTCGTTTGACTCGTTTGACTCGTTTGACTCGTTTGACTCGTTTGACTCGTTTGACTCGTTTGACTCGTTTGACTCGTTTGACTCGTTTGACTCGATTGACTCGATTGACTCGTTTCACTCGTTTGACTCGTTTGACTCGTTTGACTCGTTTGACTCGTTTGACACGTTTGACTCGTTTGACTCGTTTGACTCGTTTGACTCGATTGTCCTGTTCGACCCGTTTGACCCGTTTGACACGTTTGCCTCGTTTGACACGTTTGACTCGTTTGACTCGATTGACTCGTTTGACTCCTTTGACTCGTTTGACTCGTTTGACTCGTTTCACACGATTGTCCTGTTCGTCCCGCTCGACCCGTTTGACCCATTTGACACGTTTGACTCGTTTGACTCGTTTGACTCGTTTGACTCGTTTCACACGATTGTCCTGTTCGTCCCGCTCGACCCGTTTGACTCGTTTGACTCGTTCGACTCGTTTGACTCGTTCGACTCGTTTGAGTCGTTTGACTCGTTCGAATCGTTAGACTCGTTTGACTCGTTTGACTCGTTTGACTCGTTTGACCCGTTTGAATCGTTTGACTCGTTTGACTCGTTTGACTCGTTTGACTCGATTGACTCGTTTGTCTCGTTTGAAAGGTTCGACACGATTGACTCGATTGACTCGTCTGACACGTTCGACTAGTCTGTCACGTTTGACTCGTTTGAGTCGTTTGATACGGTTGACTCGTTTGACTCGTTTGAGTCGTTTGACACGGTTGACTCGTTTGACTCATTTGACTCGTTTGACTCGTTTGACTCGTTTGACTCGTTTGACTCGTTTGAATCGATTGTCCAGTTCGATCAGTTTGACTCGTTTGACTGGTTTGACTCGTTTGACTCGTTTGACTCGTTTGACTCGTTTGTCTCGTTCAACTCGCTAGACTCGATTGTCCTGTTCGACCCGTTTGACTCGTTCGACTCGTTCGACTCGTTCGACTCGTTCGACTCGTTCGACTCGTTCGACTCGTTCGACTCGTTCGACTCGTTCGACTCGTTCGACTCGTTCGACTCGTTCGACTCGTTCGACTCGTTCGACTCGTTCGACTCGTTCGACTCGTTCGACTCGTTCGACTCGTTCGACTCGTTCGACTCGTTCGACTCGTTCGACTCGTTCGACTCGTTCGACTCGTTCGACTCGTTCGACTCGTTCGACTCGTTCGACTCGTTCGACTCGTTCGACTCGTTCGACTCGTTCGACTCGTTCGACTCGTTCGACTCGTTCGACTCGTTCGACTCGTTCGACTCGTTCGACTCGTTCGACTCGTTCGACTCGTTCGACTCGTTCGACTCGTTCGACTCGTTCGACTCGTTCGACTCGTTCGACTCGTTCGACTCGGTTGACTCGTTTGACTCGTTTGACTCGATTGTCCTGTTCGACACGTTTGACACGTATGACTCGTTTGACTCGTTTGACTCGTTTGACTAGTTTGACTCGTTTGACTCGTTTGACTCGTCTGACTCGTTTGTCTCGTTCGACTCGTTTGACTCGTTTGACTCGTTTGACTCGTTTGACTCGATTGTCCTGTTCGACACGTTTGACACGTATGACTCGTTCGACTCGTTCGACTCGTTCGACTCGTTCGACTCGTTCGACTCGTTCGACTCGTTCGACTCGTTCGACTCGTTCGACTCGTTCGACTCGTTCGACTCGTTCGACTCGTTCGACTCGTTCGACTCGTTCGACTCGTTCGACTCGTTCGACTCGTTCGACTCGTTCGACTCGTTCGACTCGTTCGACTCGTTCGACTCGTTCGACTCGTTCGACTCGTTCGACTCGTTCGACTCGTTCGACTCGTTCGACTCGTTCGACTCGTTCGACTCGTTCGACTCGTTCGACTCGTTCGACTCGTTCGACTCGTTCGACTCGTTCGACTCGTTCGACTCGTTCGACTCGTTCGACTCGTTCGACTCGTTCGACTCGTTCGACTCGTTCGACTCGTTCGACTCGTTCGACTCGTTCGACTCGTTCGACTCGTTCGACTCGTTCGACTCGTTCGACTCGTTCGACTCGTTCGACTCGTTCGACTCGTTCGACTCGTTCGACTCGTTCGACTCGTTCGACTCGTTCGACTCGTTCGACTCGTTCGACTCGTTCGACTCGTTCGACTCGTTCGACTCGTTCGACTCGTTCGACTCGTTCGACTCGTTCGACTCGTTCGACTCGTTCGACTCGTTCGACTCGTTCGACTCGTTCGACTCGTTCGACTCGTTCGACTCGTTCGACTCGTTCGACTCGTTCGACTCGTTCGACTCGTTCGACTCGTTCGACTCGTTCGACTCGTTCGACTCGTTCGACTCGTTCGACTCGTTCGACTCGTTCGACTCGTTCGACTCGTTCGACTCGTTCGACTCGTTCGACTCGTTCGACTCGTTCGACTCGTTCGACTCGTTCGACTCGTTCGACTCGTTCGACTCGTTCGACTCGTTCGACTCGTTCGACTCGTTCGACTCGTTCGACTCGTTCGACTCGTTCGACTCGTTCGACTCGTTCGACTCGTTCGACTCGTTCGACTCGGTTGACTCGTTTGACTCGTTTGACTCGATTGTCCTGTTCGACACGTTTGACACGTTTGACTCGTTTGACTCGTTTGACTCGTTTGACTAGTTTGACTCGTTTGACTCGTTTGACTCGTCTGACTCGTTTGTCTCGTTCGACTCGTTTGACTCGTTTGACTCGTTTGACTCGTTTGACTCGATTGTCCTGTTCGACACGTTTGACACGTATGACTCGTTCGACTCGTTCGACTCGTTCGACTCGTTCGACTCGTTCGACTCGTTCGACTCGTTCGACTCGTTCGACTCGTTCGACTCGTTCGACTCGTTCGACTCGTTCGACTCGTTCGACTCGTTCGACTCGTTCGACTCGTTCGACTCGTTCGACTCGTTCGACTCGTTCGACTCGTTCGACTCGTTCGACTCGTTCGACTCGTTCGACTCGTTCGACTCGTTCGACTCGTTCGACTCGTTCGACTCGTTCGACTCGTTCGACTCGTTCGACTCGTTCGACTCGTTCGACTCGTTCGACTCGTTCGACTCGTTCGACTCGTTCGACTCGTTCGACTCGTTCGACTCGTTCGACTCGTTCGACTCGTTCGACTCGTTCGACTCGTTCGACTCGTTCGACTCGTTCGACTCGTTCGACTCGTTCGACTCGTTCGACTCGTTCGACTCGTTCGACTCGTTCGACTCGTTCGACTCGTTCGACTCGTTCGACTCGTTCGACTCGTTCGACTCGTTCGACTCGTTCGACTCGTTCGACTCGTTCGACTCGTTCGACTCGTTCGACTCGTTCGACTCGTTCGACTCGTTCGACTCGTTCGACTCGTTCGACTCGTTCGACTCGTTCGACTCGTTCGACTCGTTCGACTCGTTCGACTCGTTCGACTCGTTCGACTCGTTCGACTCGTTCGACTCGTTCGACTCGTTCGACTCGTTCGACTCGTTCGACTCGTTCGACTCGTTCGACTCGTTCGACTCGTTCGACTCGTTCGACTCGTTCGACTCGTTCGACTCGTTCGACTCGTTCGACTCGTTCGACTCGTTCGACTCGTTCGACTCGTTCGACTCGTTCGACTCGTTCGACTCGTTCGACTCGTTCGACTCGTTCGACTCGTTCGACTCGTTCGACTCGTTCGACTCGTTCGACTCGTTCGACTCGTTTGACCCGTTTGACTCGATTGTCCTCTTCGACCCGTTTGACCCGTTTGACACGTTTGACTCGTTTGACACGTTTGACTCGTTTGTCACGTTTGACTCGTTTGACTCGTTTGACTCGTTTGACTCGTTTGATTCGATTGACTCGTTTGACTCGATTGTTCTGTTCGACCCGTTTGACTCGTTTGACTCGTTTGACTCGTTTGACTCGTTTGACTCGTTTGACTCGGTTGACTCGGTTGACTCGTTTGACTCGTTTGACTCGTTTGACTCGTTTGACTCGTTTGACACGTTTGACTCGTTTGACTCGTTTGACTCGTATGACTCGTTTGACTCGTTTGACTCATTTGACTCGTTTGACTCGTTTGGCTCGTTCAACTCGCTTGACTCGATTGTCCTGTTCGACCCGTTTGACCCGTTTGACTCTTTTGACTCGTTTGACTCGTTTGACTCGTTTGACTCGATTGTCCTCTTCGACCCGTTTGACCCGTTTGACACGTTTGACTCGTTTGACACGTTTGACTCGTTTGTCACGTTTGACTCGTTTGACTCGTTTGACTCGTTTGACTCGTTTGACTCGTTTGACTCGTTTGACTCGTTTGACTCGTTTGATTCGATTGACTCGTTTGACTCGATAGTCCTGTTCGACCCGTTTGACTCGTTTGACTCGTTTGACTCGTTTGACTCGTTTGACTCGTTTGACTCGGTTGACTCGGTTGACTCGTTTGACTCGTTTGACTCGTTTGACTCGTTTGACTCGTTTGATTCGTTTGACTCGTTTGACTCGTTTGACTCGTTTGACTCGTTTGACTCGTTTGACTCGTTTGACTCGTTTGACTCGTTTGACTCGTTTGACACGTTTGACTCGATTGACTCGTTTGACTCGATTGACTCGTTTGACTCGATTGACTCGTTTGACTCGATTGACTCGTTTGACTCGTTTGACTCGTTTGACTCGTTTGACTCGTTTGACTCGTTTGACTCGTTTGACTCGTTTTACTCGTTTGACTCGTTTGACTCGTTCGCTCGTTTGACTCGTTTGACACGTTTGACTCGTTTGACTCGTTTGACTCGTTTGACTCGTTTGACTCGTTTGACTCGTTTGACTCGTTTGACTCGTTTGTCTCGTTTGGCTCGTTCAACTCGCTTGACTCGATTGTCCTGTTCGACCCGTTTGACCCGTTTGACTCTTTTGACTCGTTTGACTCGTTTGACTCTTTTGACTCGATTGTCCTCTTCGACCCGTTTGACCCGTTAGACACGTTTGACTCGTTTGACACGTTTGACTCGTTTGTCACGTTTGACTCGTTTGACTCGTTTGACTCGTTTGACTCGTTTGACTCGTTTGACTCGTTTGACTCGTTTGACTCGTTTGATTCGATTGACTCGTTTGACTCGATTGTCCTGTTCGACCCGTTTGACTCGTTTGACTCGTTTGACTCGTTTGACTCGGTTGACTCGTTTGACTCGTTTGACTCGTTTGACTCGTTTGACTCGTTTGACTCGTTTGACTCGTTTGACTCGTTTGACTCGTTTGACTCGTTTGACTCGTTTGACTCGTTTGACTCGTTTGACTCGTTTGACTCGTTTGACACTTTTGACTCGTTTGACTCGTTTGACTCGTTTGACTCGTTTGACTCGTTTGACTCGTTTGACTCGTTTGACTCGTTTGACTCGTTTGACTCGTTTGACTCGTTTGACTCGTTTGACTCGTTTGACTCGTTTGACTCGTTTGACTCGTTTGACTCGTTTGACTCGTTTGACTCGTTTGACTCGTTTGACTCGTTTGACTCGTTTGACTCGTTTGACTCGTTTGACTCGTTTGACTCGTTTGACTCGTTTGACTCGTTTGACTCGTTTGACTCGTTTGACTCGATTGACTCGTTTGACTCGATTGACTCGTTTGACTCGATTGACTCGTTTGACTCGATTGACTCGTTTGACTCGTTTGGCTCGTTCAACTCGCTTGACTCGATTGTCCTGTTCGACCCGTTTGACTCGTTTGACTCGTTTGACTCGTTTGACTCGTTTGACTCGTTTGACTCGTTTGACTCGTTTGACTCGTTTGACTCGTTTGACTCGTTTGACTCGTTTGACTCGTTTGACTCGTTTGACTCGTTTGACTCGTTTGACTCGTTTGACTCGTTTGACTCGTTTGACTCGTTTGACTCGTTTGACTCGTTTGACTCGTTTGACTCGTTTGACTCGTTTGACTCGTTTGACTCGTTTGACTCGTTTGACTCGTTTGACTCGTTTGACTCGTTTGACTCGTTTGACTCGTTTGACTCGTTTGACTCGTTTGACTCGTTTGACTCGTTTGACTCGTTTGACTCGTTTGACTCGTTAGACTCGCTTGACTCGTTTGTCCTGTTTGACTCGATTGACTCGTTTGACTCGTTTGACACGTTGGACTCGTTTGACTCGTTTGACTCGTTTTACTCGCTTGACTCGATTGTCCTGTTCGACCCATTTGAATCGTTTGACTCGTTTGACTCGTTTGACTCGTTTGTCCTGTTCGACCCGTTCGACCCGTTTGACTCGTTTGACTCGTTTGAGTCGTTTGACTCGTTTTACTCGTTTGACTCGTTTGACTCGTTTGACTCGTTTGACTCGATTGTCCTGTTCGACCCGTTTGACCCATTTGACTCGTTTGACTCGTTTGACTCGTTTGGCTCGTTCAAATCGCTTGACTCGATTGTCCTGTTCGACCCGTTTGACTCGTTCGACTCGTTTGACTCGTTTGACTCGTTTGGCTCGTTTGACTCGTTTGACTCGTTTGACTCGTTTGACTCGTTTGACTCGTTTGACTCGTTTGACTCGTTTGACTCGTTTGACTCGTTTGACTCGATTGACTCGTTTGACTCGTTTTACTCGTTTGACTCGTTTGACTCGTTTGACTCGTTTGACTCGTTTGACTCGTTTGACTCGTTTGACTCGTTTGACTCGTTTGACTCGTTTGACTCGTTTGACTCGTTTGACTCGTTTGACTCGTTTGACTCGTTTGACTCGTTTGACTCGTTTGACTCGTTTGACTCGTTTGACTCGTTCGACTCGTTTGACTCGTTTGACTCGTTTGACTCGTTTGACTCGATTGTCCTGTTCGACACGTTTGACACGTATGACTCGTTTGACTCGTTTGACTCGTTTGACTAGTTTGACTCGTTTGACTCGTTTGACTCGTCTGACTCGTTTGACTCGTTTGACTCGATTGTCCTGTTCGACCCGTTTGACCCGTTTGACTCGTTTGACTCGTTTGTCTCGTTTGACTCGTTTGACTCGTTTGTCTCGTTCGACTCGTTTGACTCGTTTGACTCGTTTGACTCGTTTGACTCGATTGTCCTGTTCGACACGTTTGACACGTATGACTCGTTCGACTCGTTCGACTCGTTCGACTCGTTCGACTCGTTCGACTCGTTCGACTCGTTCGACTCGTTCGACTCGTTCGACTCGTTCGACTCGTTCGACTCGTTCGACTCGTTCGACTCGTTCGACTCGTTCGACTCGTTCGACTCGTTCGACTCGTTCGACTCGTTCGACTCGTTCGACTCGTTCGACTCGTTCGACTCGTTCGACTCGTTCGACTCGTTCGACTCGTTCGACTCGTTCGACTCGTTCGACTCGTTCGACTCGTTCGACTCGTTCGACTCGTTCGACTCGTTCGACTCGTTCGACTCGTTCGACTCGTTCGACTCGTTCGACTCGTTCGACTCGTTCGACTCGTTCGACTCGTTCGACTCGTTCGACTCGTTCGACTCGTTCGACTCGTTCGACTCGTTCGACTCGTTCGACTCGTTCGACTCGTTCGACTCGTTCGACTCGTTCGACTCGTTCGACTCGTTCGACTCGTTCGACTCGTTCGACTCGTTCGACTCGTTCGACTCGTTCGACTCGTTCGACTCGTTCGACTCGTTCGACTCGTTCGACTCGTTCGACTCGTTCGACTCGTTCGACTCGTTCGACTCGTTCGACTCGTTCGACTCGTTCGACTCGTTCGACTCGTTCGACTCGTTCGACTCGTTCGACTCGTTCGACTCGTTCGACTCGTTCGACTCGTTCGACTCGTTCGACTCGTTCGACTCGTTCGACTCGTTCGACTCGTTCGACTCGTTCGACTCGTTCGACTCGTTCGACTCGTTCGACTCGTTCGACTCGTTCGACTCGTTCGACTCGTTCGACTCGTTCGACTCGTTCGACTCGTTCGACTCGTTCGACTCGTTCGACTCGTTCGACTCGTTCGACTCGTTCGACTCGTTCGACTCGTTCGACTCGTTCGACTCGTTCGACTCGTTCGACTCGTTCGACTCGTTCGACTCGTTCGACTCGTTCGACTCGTTCGACTCGTTCGACTCGTTCGACTCGTTCGACTCGTTCGACTCGTTCGACTCGTTCGACTCGTTCGACTCGTTCGACTCGTTCGACTCGTTCGACTCGTTCGACTCGTTCGACTCGTTCGACTCGTTCGACTCGTTCGACTCGTTCGACTCGTTCGACTCGTTCGACTCGTTCGACTCGTTCGACTCGTTCGACTCGTTCGACTCGTTCGACTCGTTTGACTCGTTCGACTCGTTCGACTCGTTCGACTCGTTCGACTCGTTCGACTCGTTTGACCCGTTTGACTCGATTGTCCTCTTCGACCCGTTTGACCCGTTTGACACGTTTGACTCGTTTGACACGTTTGACTCGTTTGTCACGTTTGACTCGTTTGACTCGTTTGACTCGTTTGACTCGTTTGATTCGATTGACTCGTTTGACTCGATTGTTCTGTTCGACCCGTTTGACTCGTTTGACTCGTTTGACTCGTTTGACTCGTTTGACTCGTTTGACTCGGTTGACTCGGTTGACTCGTTTGACTCGTTTGACTCGTTTGACTCGTTTGACTCGTTTGACTCGTTTGACTCGTTTGACTCGTTTGACTCGTTTGACTCGTTTGACTCGTTTGACTCATTTGACTCGTTTGACTCGTTTGACTCGTTTGGCTCGTTCAACTCGCTTGACTCGATTGTCCTGTTCGACCCGTTTGACCCGTTTGACTCTTTTGACTCGTTTGACTCGTTTGACTCGTTTGACTCGATTGTCCTCTTCGACCCGTTTGACCCGTTTGACACGTTTGACTCGTTTGACACGTTTGACTCGTTTGTCACGTTTGACTCGTTTGACTCGTTTGACTCGTTTGACTCGTTTGACTCGTTTGACTCGTTTGACTCGTTTGACTCGTTTGACTCGTTTGACTCGTTTGACTCGATAGTCCTGTTCGACCCGTTTGACTCGTTTGACTCGTTTGACTCGTTTGACTCGTTTGACTCGTTTGACTCGGTTGACTCGGTTGACTCGTTTGACTCGTTTGACTCGTTTGACTCGTTTGACTCGTTTGATTCGTTTGACTCGTTTGACTCGTTTGACTCGTTTGACTCGTTTGACTCGTTTGACTCGTTTGACTCGTTTGACTCGTTTGACTCGTTTGACACGTTTGACTCGATTGACTCGTTTGACTCGATTGACTCGTTTGACTCGATTGACTCGTTTGACTCGATTGACTCGTTTGACTCGTTTGACTCGTTTGACTCGTTTGACTCGTTTGACTCGTTTGACTCGTTTGACTCGTTTGACTCGTTTGACTCGTTTGACTCGTTCGCTCGTTTGACTCGTTTGACACGTTTGACTCGTTTGACTCGTTTGACTCGTTTGACTCGTTTGACTCGTTTGACTCGTTTGACTCGTTTGACTCGTTTGTCTCGTTTGGCTCGTTCAACTCGCTTGACTCGATTGTCCTGTTCGACCCGTTTGACCCGTTTGACTCTTTTGACTCGTTTGACTCGTTTGACTCTTTTGACTCGATTGTCCTCTTCGACCCGTTTGACCCGTTTGACACGTTTGACTCGTTTGACACGTTTGACTCGTTTGTCACGTTTGACTCGTTTGACTCGTTTGACTCGTTTGACTCGTTTGACTCGTTTGACTCGTTTGATTCGATTGACTCGTTTGACTCGATTGTCCTGTTCGACCCGTTTGACTCGTTTGACTCGTTTGACTCGTTTGACTCGTTTGACTCGTTTGACTCGGTTGACTCGTTTGACTCGTTTGACTCGTTTGACTCGTTTGACTCGTTTGACTCGTTTGATTCGTTTGACTCGTTTGACTCGTTTGACTCGTTTGACTCGTTTGACTCGTTTGACTCGTTTGACTCGTTTGACTCGTTTGACACTTTTGACTCGATTGACTCGTTTGACTCGATTGACTCGTTTGACTCGATTGACTCGTTTGACTCGATTGACTCGTTTGACTCGTTTGGCTCGTTCAACTCGATTGACTCGATTGTCCTGTTCGACCCGTTTGACTCGTTTGACTCGTTTGACTCGTTTGACTCGTTTGACTCGTTTGACTCGTTTGACTCGTTTGACTCGTTTGACTCGTTTGACTCGTTTGACTCGTTTGACTCGTTTGACTCGTTTGACTCGGTTGACTCGGTTGACTCGTTTGACTCGTTTGACTCGTTTGACTCGTTTGACTCGTTTGATTCGTTTGACTCGTTTGACTCGTTTGACTCGTTTGACTCGTTTGACTCGTTTGACTCGTTTGACTCGTTTGACTCGTTTGACTCGTTTGACACGTTTGACTCGATTGACTCGTTTGACTCGATTGACTCGTTTGACTCGATTGACTCGTTTGACTCGATTGACTCGTTTGACTCGTTTGACTCGTTTGACTCGTTTGACTCGTTTGACTCGTTTGACTCGTTTGACTCGTTTGACTCGTTTGACTCGTTTGACTCGTTCGCTCGTTTGACTCGTTTGACACGTTTGACTCGTTTGACTCGTTTGACTCGTTTGACTCGTTTGACTCGTTTGACTCGTTTGACTCGTTTGACTCGTTTGTCTCGTTTGGCTCGTTCAACTCGCTTGACTCGATTGTCCTGTTCGACCCGTTTGACCCGTTTGACTCTTTTGACTCGTTTGACTCGTTTGACTCTTTTGACTCGATTGTCCTCTTCGACCCGTTTGACCCGTTTGACACGTTTGACTCGTTTGACACGTTTGACTCGTTTGTCACGTTTGACTCGTTTGACTCGTTTGACTCGTTTGACTCGTTTGACTCGTTTGACTCGTTTGATTCGATTGACTCGTTTGACTCGATTGTCCTGTTCGACCCGTTTGACTCGTTTGACTCGTTTGACTCGTTTGACTCGTTTGACTCGTTTGACTCGGTTGACTCGTTTGACTCGTTTGACTCGTTTGACTCGTTTGACTCGTTTGACTCGTTTGATTCGTTTGACTCGTTTGACTCGTTTGACTCGTTTGACTCGTTTGACTCGTTTGACTCGTTTGACTCGTTTGACTCGTTTGACACTTTTGACTCGATTGACTCGTTTGACTCGATTGACTCGTTTGACTCGATTGACTCGTTTGACTCGATTGACTCGTTTGACTCGTTTGGCTCGTTCAACTCGCTTGACTCGATTGTCCTGTTCGACCCGTTTGACTCGTTTGACTCGTTTGACTCGTTTGACTCGTTTGACTCGTTTGACTCGTTTGACTCGTTTGACTCGTTTGACTCGTTTGACTCGTTTGACTCGTTTGACTCGTTTGACTCGTTTGACTCGTTTGACTCGTTTGACTCGTTTGACTCGTTTGACTCGTTTGACTCGTTTGACTCGTTTGACTCGTTTGACTCGTTTGACTCGTTTGACTCGTTTGACTCGTTTGACTCGTTTGACTCGTTTGACTCGTTTGACTCGTTTGACTCGTTTGACTCGTTTGACTCGTTTGACTCGTTTGACTCGTTTGACTCGTTTGACTCGTTTGACTCGTTTGACTCGTTTGACTCGTTTGACTCGTTTGACTCGTTTGACTCGTTTGACTCGTTTGACTCGTTTGACTCGATTGACTCGTTTGACTCGATTGACTCGTTTGACTCGATTGACTCGTTTGACTCGATTGACTCGTTTGACTCGTTTGGCTCGTTCAACTCGCTTGACTCGATTGTCCTGTTCGACCCGTTTGACTCGTTTGACTCGTTTGACTCGTTTGACTCGTTTGACTCGTTTGACTCGTTTGACTCGTTTGACTCGTTTGACTCGTTTGACTCGTTTGACTCGTTTGACTCGTTTGACTCGTTTGACTCGTTTGACTCGTTTGACTCGTTTGACTCGTTTGACTCGTTTGACTCGTTTGACTAGTTTGACTCGTTTGACTCGTTTGACTCGTTTGACTCGTTTGACTCGTTTGACTCGTTTGACTCGTTTGACTCGTTTGACTCGTTTGACTCGTTTGACTCGTTTGACTCGTTTGACTCGTTTGACTCGTTTGACTCGTTTGACTCGTTTGACTCGTTTGACTCGTTTGACTCGTTTGACTCGTTTGACTCGTTTGACTCGTTTGACTCGTTTGACTCGTTAGACTCGCTTGACTCGTTTGTCCTGTTTGACTCGATTGACTCGTTTGACTCGTTTGACACGTTGGACTCGTTTGACTCGTTTGACTCGTTTTACTCGCTTGACTCGATTGTCCTGTTCGACCCATTTGAATCGTTTGACTCGTTTGACTCGTTTGACTCGTTTGTCCTGTTCGACCCGTTCGACCCGTTTGACTCGTTTGACTCGTTTGAGTCGTTTGACTCGTTTTACTCGTTTGACTCGTTTGACTCGTTTGACTCGTTTGACTCGATTGTCCTGTTCGACCCGTTTGACCCATTTGACTCGTTTGACTCGTTTGACTCGTTTGGCTCGTTCAAATCGCTTGACTCGATTGTCCTGTTCGACCCGTTTGACTCGTTCGACTCGTTTGACTCGTTTGACTCGTTTGGCTCGTTTGGCTCGTTTGACTCGTTTGACTCGTTTGACTCGTTTGACTCGTTTGACTCGTTTGACTCGTTTGACTCGTTTGACTCGTTTGACTCGTTTGACTCGATTGACTCGTTTGACTCGTTTTACTCGTTTGACTCGTTTGACTCGTTTGACTCGTTTGACTCGTTTGACTCGTTTGACTCGTTTGACTCGTTTGACTCGTTTGACTCGTTTGACTCGTTTGACTCGTTTGACTCGTTTGACTCGTTTGACTCGTTTGACTCGTTTGACTCGTTTGACTCGTTTGACTAGTTTGACTCGTTTGACTCGTTTGACTCGTTTGACTCGTTTGACTAGTTTGACTCGTTTCACTCGATTGACTCGTTTGACTCGTTTGACTCGTTTGACTCGTTTGACTCGTTTGACCCGTTTGACTCGTCTGACCCGTCTGACCCGTCTGACCCGTCTGACCCGTCTGACCCGTCTGATCCGGTCTTACCCGTCTGACCCGTCTGACCCGTCTGACCCGTCTGACCCGTCTGACCCGTCTGACCCGTCTGACCCGTCTGACTCGTCTGACCCGTCTGACCCGTCTGACTCGTCTGACCCGTCTGACTCGTCTGACCCGTCTGACTCGTCTGACCCGTCTGACTCGTCTGACTCGTTTGACTCGCTTGACTCGATTGTCCAGTTCGAACAGTTTGACACGTTTGACTCGTTTGACTCGTTTGACTCGATTGACTCGTTTCACTCGTTTGACTCGTTTGACTCGTTTGACTCGTTTCACTCGTTTGACTCGTTTGACTCGTTTGACTCGCTTGACTCGTTTGACTCGTTTGACTCGCTTGACTCGTTTGACTCGTTTGACTCGTTTGACTCGTTTGACTCGTATGACTCGTTTGACTCATTCGACTCGTTTGACTCGTTCGACTCGTTTGACTCGTTTGACTCGTTTGACTCGTTTGACTCGTTTGACTCGTTTGACTCGCTTGACTCGATTGTCCAGTTCGAACAGTTTGACTCGTTTGACTCGTTTGACTCGTTTGACTCGATTGACTCGTTTCACTCGTTTGACTCGTTTGACTCGTTTGACTCGTTTGACTCGTTTGACACGCTTGACTCGATTGTCCAGTTCGAACAGTTTGACTCGTTTGACTCGTTCGACTTGTTTGACTCGTTCGACTCGTTTGAGTCGTTTGACTCGTTTGAATCGTTAGACTCGTTTGACTCGTTTGACTCGTTTGACTCGTTTGACCCGTTTGACTGGTTTGACTCGTTTGACTCGTTTGACTCGTTTGACTCGATTGACTCGATTGACTCGTTTGTCTCGTTTGAAAGGTTCGACACGATTGACTCGATTGACTCGTCTGACACGTTCGACTAGTCTGTCACGTTTGACTCGTCTGAGTCGTTTGATACGGTTGACTCGTTTGACTCGTTTGAGTCGTTTGACACGGTTGACTCGTTTGACTCATTTGACTCGTTTGACTCGTTTGACTCGTTTGACTCGTTTGACTCGTTTGACTCGCTTGACTCGATTGTCCAGTTCGAACAGTTTGACTCGTTTGACTCGATTGACTCGTTTGACTCGATTGACTCGTTTGACTCGATTGACTCGTTTGACTCGTTTGACTCGTTTGACTCGTTTGACTCGTTTGACTCGTTCGACTCGTATGACTCGTTCGACACGTTTGAAACGTTTGACTCGTTTGACTCGTTTGACTCGATTGACTCGATTGACTCGTTTGACGCGTTTAACTCGTTTGACACGTTTGACTCGTTTGACTCGTTTGACCCGTTTGACTCGTTCGACTCGTTTGACTCGTTCGACTCGTTTGACTCGTTTGACTCTTTAGCCTCGTTTGACTCGTTTGACACGTTTGTCTCGTTTCACTCGTTTGACTCGTTTGAATCGTTTCACTCGTTTGACTCGTTTGACTCGTTTGACTCGTTTCACTCGTTTGACACGTTTGACTCGTTTGACTCGTCTGACTCGTCTGACTCGTCTGCCTCGTTTGACTCGATTGACTCGTTTGATTCGTTTGACTCGTTTGACTCGTTTGACTCGTTGGACTCGTTTGACTCGTTCGACTCGTTCGACTCGTTTGACTCGTTTGACTCGTTCGACTCGTTTGACTCGTTCGACTCGTTCGACTCGTTCGACTCGTTTGACTCGTTCGACTCGTTTGACTCGTTTGACTCGTTTGACACGTTTGACTCGTTTGACTCGTTTGACTCGTTTGACTCGTTTGACTTGTTTCACTCGTTCATCTCGCTTGACTCGATTGTCCTGTTCGACCCGTTTGACACGTATGACTCGTTTGACTCGTTTGACTCGTATGACTCGTCTGACTCGTTTGACTCGTTTGACTCGTTGGACTCGTTCGACTCGTTCGACTCGTTCGACTCGTTCGACTCGTTCGACTCGTTCGACTCGTTCGACTCGTTTGACTCGTTTGACTCGTTTGACTCGTTTGACACGTTTGACTCGATTGACTCGTTTGACTCGTTTGACTCGTTTGACTTTTTTCACTCGTTCATCTCGCTTGACTCGATTGTCCTGTTCGACCCGTTTGACACGTTTGACTCGTTTGACTCGTTTGACTTGTTTGACTCGTTTGGCTCGTTAGACTCGTTTGACACGTTTGACTCGTTTGACTCGTTTGACCCGTTTGACTCGTTTGACTCGTTTGACTCGTTTGACTAGATTGACTCGTTTGACTCGTTTGACTCGTTTGACTCGTTTGACTCGCTTGACTCGATTGTCCAGTTCGAACAGTTTGACTCGTTTGACTCGTTTGACTCGCTTGACTCGATTGTCCAGTTCGAACAGTTTGACTCGTTTGACTCGTTTGACTCGTTTGACTCGATTGACTCGTTTGACTCGTTTGACTCGTTTGACTCGTTTGACTCGTTTGATTCGTTTGGCTCGTTAGACTCGTTTGACACGTTTGACTCGTTTGACTCGTTTGACCCGTTTGACTCGTTTGACTCGTTTGACTCGTTTGACTAGATTGACTCGTTTGACTCGTTTGACTCGTTTGACTCGTTTGACTCGCTTGACTCGATTGTCCAGTTCGAACAGTTTGACTCGTTTGACTCGTTTGACTCGCTTGACTCGATTGTCCAGTTCGAACAGTTTGACTCGTTTGACTCGTTTGACTCGTTTGACTCGTTTGACTCGATTGACTCGTTTGACTCGTTTGACTCGTTTGACTCGTTTGACTCGTTTGACTCGTTCGACTCGTTTGAAACGTTTGACTCGTTTGACTCGTTTGACACGTTTGACTCGTTTCACTCGTTTGACCCGTTTGACTCGTTTGACTCGTTTGACTCGCTTGACTCGATTGTCCAGTTCGAACAGTTTGACTCGTTTGACTCGTTTGACTCGCTTGACTCGATTGTCCAGTTCGAACAGTTTGACTCGTTTGACTCGTTTGACTCGTTTGACTCGATTGACTCGTTTGACTCGTTTGACTCGTTTGACTCGTTTGACTCGTTTGACTCGTTCGACTCGTTTGAAACGTTTGACTCGTTTGACTCGTTTGACACGTTTGACTCGTTTGACTCATTTCCCTCGTTTGACTCGTTTGACTCGATTGACTCGTTTGACTCGTTTGACTCGTTTGACTCGTTTGACTCGTTTGACTCGTTTGACTCGTTTGACTCGTTTGACTCGTTTGACTCGTTTGACTCGTTTGACTCGTTTGACTCGTTTGACTCGTTTGACTTGTTTGACTCGATTGTCCTGTTCGACACGTTCGACCCGTTCGACACGTTCGACCCGTTCGACACGTTCGACCCGTTCGACACGTTCGACCCGTTCGACACGTTCGACCCGTTCGACACGTTCGACCCGTTCGACACGTTCGACACGTTCGACCCGTTCGACTCGTTCGACCCGTTCGACTCGTTCGACCCGTTCGACTCGTTCGACCCGTTCGACTCGTTCGACCCGTTCGACCCGTTCGACCCGTTCGACCCGTTCGACTCGTTCGACCCGTTCGACTCGTTCGACCCGTTCGACTCGTTCGACCCGTTCGACCCGTTCGACTCGTTCGACTCGTTCGACTCGTTCGACTCGTTCGACTCGTTCGACTCGTTCGACTCGTTCGACTCGTTTGAGTCGTTTGACTCGTTTGACTCGTTTGACTCGTTTGACTCGATTGACTCGTTTGTCTTGTTTGAAAGGTTCGACACGATTGACTCGATTGACTCGTCTGACACGTTCGACTAGTCTGTCACGTTTGACTCGTTTGAGTCGTTTGATACGGTTGACTCGTTTGACTCGTTTGAGTCGTTTGACACGGTTGACTCGTTTGACTCATTTGACTCGTTTGATCCGTTTGACTCGATTGTCCTGTTCGACCCGTTTGACTCGTTTGACTCGTTTAACTCGTTTGACTCGTTTGACTCGTTTGACTCGTTTGACTCGTTTGACTCGTTTGACTCGTTTGACTCGTTTGACTCGTTTGACTCGTTTGACTCGTTTGACTCGTTTGACTCGTTTGACTCGTTTGACTCGATTGACTCGTTTGACTCGTTTGACTCGTTTGTCTCATTTAAGTCGCTTGACTCGATTGTCCTGTTCGGCCCGTTTGACTCGTTTGACTCGTTTGACTCGTTCGACTCGATTGTCCTGTTCGACCCGTTTGACCCGCTTGACACGTTTGCCTCGTTTGACACGTTTGACTCGTTTGACTCGTTTGACTCGTTTGACTGGTTTGACTCGTTTGACTCGTTTGACTCGTTTGACTCGTTTGACTCGTTTGACTCGTTTGTCTCGTTTGAAAGGTTCGGCACGATTGACTCGATTGACTCGTCTGACACGTTCGACTAGTCTGTCACGTTTGACTCGTTTGAGTCGTTTGATACGGTTGACTCGTTTGACTCGTTTGAGACGTTTGACACGGTTGACTCGTTTGACTCATTTGACTCGTTTGACTCGTTTGACTTGTTTGACTCGCTTGACTCGATTGTCCAGTTCGAACAGTTTGACTCGTTTGACTCGTTTGACTCGTTTGACTCGTTTGACTCGTTTGACTCGTTTGACTCGTTTGACTCGTTTGACTCGTTTGACTCGTTTGACTCGATTGTCCTGTTCGACCCGTTTGACCCGTTTGACACGTTTGCCTCGTTTGACACGTTTGACTCGTTTGACTCGTTTGACTCGTTTGACTCGTTTGACTCGTTTGACTGGTTTGACTCGATTGTCCTGTTCGACCCGTTTGACTCGTTTGACTCGTTTGACTCGTTTGACTCGTTTGACTCGTTCGACTCGTTCGACTCGTTCGACTCGTTCGACTCGTTCGACTCGTTTGACTCGTTTGACTCGTTTGACCCGTTTCACTCGTTTGACTCGTTTGACTCGTTTGACTCGTTTGACTCGATTGTCCTGTTCGACCCGTTTGACCCGTTTGACACGTTTGACTCGTTTGACTCGATTGACTCGTTTGACTCGTTTCACTCGTTTGACTCGTTTCACTCGTTTGACTCGTTTGACTCGTTTGACTCGTTTGACTCGTTTGACTCGTTTGACACGTTTGACTCGTTTGACTCGTTTGACTCGTTTCACTCGTTTGACTCGGTTCACTCGTTTGACTCGTTTGACTCGTTTGACTCGTTTGACTCGTTTGACTCGTTTGACTCGTTTGAGTCGTTGGACTCGCTTGACCCGATTGACTCGAGTAACTCGTTTGACTCGTTTGACTCGTTTGACTCGATTGACTCGTTTGACTTGTTTGACTCGTTTGACTCGTTTGACTCGTTTGACTCGTTTGACTCGTTTGACTCGTTTGACTCGTTTGACTTGTTTGACTCGATTGTCCTGTTCGACACGTTCGACCCGTTCGACACGTTCGACCCGTTCGACACGTTCGACCCGTTCGACACGTTCGACCCGTTCGACACGTTCGACCCGTTCGACACGTTCGACCCGTTCGACACGTTCGACACGTTCGACCCGTTCGACTCGTTCGACCCGTTCGACTCGTTCGACCCGTTCGACTCGTTCGACCCGTTCGACTCGTTCGACCCGTTCGACCCGTTCGACCCGTTCGACCCGTTCGACTCGTTCGACCCGTTCGACTCGTTCGACCCGTTCGACTCGTTCGACCCGTTCGACCCGTTCGACTCGTTCGACTCGTTCGACTCGTTCGACTCGTTCGACTCGTTCGACTCGTTCGACTCGTTCGACTCGTTTGAGTCGTTTGACTCGTTTGACTCGTTTGACTCGTTTGACTCGTTTGACCCGTTTGACTCGTTTGACTCGTTTGACTCGTTTGACTCGATTGACTCGTTTGTCTTGTTTGAAAGGTTCGACACGATTGACTCGATTGACTCGTCTGACACGTTCGACTAGTCTGTCACGTTTGACTCGTTTGAGTCGTTTGATACGGTTGACTCGTTTGACTCGTTTGAGTCGTTTGACACGGTTGACTCGTTTGACTCATTTGACTCGTTTGACCCGTTTGACTCGATTGTCCTGTTCGACCCGTTTGACTCGTTTGACTCGTTTAACTCGTTTGACTCGTTTGACTCGTTTGACTCGTTTGACTCGTTTGACTCGTTTGACTCGTTTGACTCGTTTGACTCGTTTGACTCGTTTGACTCGTTTGACTCGTTTGTCTCATTTAAGTCGCTTGACTCGATTGTCCTGTTCGACCCGTTTGACTCGTTTGACTCGTTTGACTCGTTTGACTCGTTTGACTCGTTTGACTCGTTTGACTCGTTTGACTCGTTTGACTCGTTTGACTCGATTGACTCGTTTGACTCGTTTGACTCGTTTGTCTCATTTATGTCGCTTGACTCGATTGTCCTGTTCGACCCGTTTGACCCGTTTGACTCGTTTGACACTTTTGACTCGTTTGACTCGTTTGACTCGTTTGTCACTTTTGACTCGTTTGACTCGTTTGACTCGTTTGACTCGTTTGACCCGTTTGACTCGATTGTCCTGTTCGACCCGTTTGACTCGTTTGACTCGTTTGACTCGTTTGACTCGTTTGACTCGTTTGACTCGTTTGACTCGTTTGACTCGTTTGACTCGTTTGACTCGTTTGACTCGTTTGACTCGTTTGACTCGATTGACTCGTTTGACTCGTTTGACTCGTTTGTCTCATTTAAGTCGCTTGACTCGATTGTCCTGTTCGACCCGTTTGACCCGTTTGACTCGTTTGACACTTTTGACTCGTTTGACTCGTTTGACTCGTTTGACTCGTTTAACTCGATTGTTCTGTTCGACCCGTTTGACCTGTTTGACTCGTTTGACTCGTTTCACTCGATTGACTGGTTTCACTCGCTTGACTCGTTTGACTCGTTTGACTCGGTTGACTCGTTTGACTCGTTTGACTCGATTGTCCTGTTCGACCCGTTTGAGCCGTTTGACTCGTTTGACTCGATTGACTCGTTTGACTCGTTTGACTCGTTTGACTCGCTTGACTCGATTGTCCTGTTCGACCCTTTTGACACGATTGACTCGCTTGACTCGATCGACTCGATCGACTCGATCGACTCGTTCGACTCGTTCGACTCGTTCGACTCGTTCGACTCGTTCGACTCGTTCGACTCGTTCGACTCGTTCGACTCGTTCGACTCGTTCGACTCGTTCGACTCGTTCGACTCGTTCGACTCGTTCGACTCGTTCGACTCGTTCGACTCGTTCGACTCGTTCGACTCGTTCGACTCGTTCGACTCGTTCGACTCGTTCGACTCGTTCGACTCGTTCGACTCGTTCGACTCGTTCGACTCGTTCGACTCGTTCGACTCGTTCGACTCGTTCGACTCGTTCGACTCGTTCGACTCGTTCGACTCGTTCGACTCGTTCGACTCGTTCGACTCGTTCGACTCGTTCGACTCGTTCGACTCGTTCGACTCGTTCGACTCGTTCGACTCGTTCGACTCGTTCGACTCGTTCGACTCGTTCGACTCGTTCGACTCGTTCGACTCGTTCGACTCGTTCGACTCGTTCGACTCGTTCGACTCGTTCGACTCGTTCGACTCGTTCGACTCGTTCGACACGTTCGACTCGTTCGACACGTTCGACTCGTTCGACTCGTTCGACTCGTTCGACTCGTTCGACTCGTTCGACTCGTTCGACTCGTTCGACTCGTTCGACTCGTTCGACTCGTTCGACTCGTTCGACTCGTTCGACTCGTTCGACTCGTTCGACTCGATTGTCCTGTTCGACCCGTTTGACCCGCTTGACACGTTTGCCTCGTTTGACACGTTTGACTCGTTTGACTCGTTTGACTCGTTTGACTCGTTTGACTCGTTTGACTCGTTTGACTCGTTTGACTCGTTTGACTCGTTTGACTCGTTTGTCTCGTTTGAAAGGTTCGGCACGATTGACTCGATTGACTCGTCTGACACGTTCGACTAGTCTGTCACGTTTGACTCGTTTGAGTCGTTTGATACGGTTGACTCGTTTGACTCGTTTGAGACGTTTGACACGGTTGACTCGTTTGACTCATTTGACTCGTTTGACTCGTTTGACTCGTTTGACTCGCTTGACTCGATTGTCCAGTTCGAACAGTTTGACTCGTTTGACTCGTTTGACTCGTTTGACTCGTTTGACTCGTTTGACTCGTTTGACTCGTTTGACTCGTTTGACTCGATTGTCCTGTTCGACCCGTTTGACCCGTTTGACACGTTTGCCTCGTTTGACACGTTTGACTCGTTTGACTCGTTTGACTCGTTTGACTCGTTTGACTCGTTTGACTGGTTTGACTCGATTGTCCTGTTCGACCCGTTTGACTCGTTTGACTCGTTTGACTCGTTTGACTCGTTTGACTCGTTCGACTCGTTCGACTCGTTCGACTCGTTCGACTCGTTCGACTCGTTTGACTCGTTTGACTCGTTTGACTCGTTTCACTCGTTTGACTCGTTTGACTCGTTTGACTCGATTGTCCTGTTCGACCCGTTTGACCCGTTTGACACGTTTGCCTCGTTTGACACGTTTGACTCGTTTGACTCGTTTGACTCGTTTGACTCGTTTGACTCGTTTGAGTCGTTGGACTCGCTTGACCCGATTGACTCGAGTAACTCGTTTGACTCGTTTGACTCGTTTGACTCGATTGACTCGTTTGACTCGTTTGACTCGTTTGACTCGTTTGACTCGTTTGACTCGTTTGACTCGTTTGACTCGTTTGACTCGTTTGACTCGTTTGACTCGTTTGACTCCTTTGACTCGTTTGACTCGTTTGGCTCGTTCAACTCGTTTGACTCGATTGTCCTGTTCGACCCGTTTGACTCGTTTGACTCGTTTGACTCGTTTGACTCGTTTGACTCGTTTGACTCGTTCGACTCGTTCGACTCGTTTGACTCGTTTGACTCGTTTGACTCGTTTGACTCGTTTGACTCGTTTGACTCGATTGTCCTGTTCGACCCGTTTGACCCGTTTGACACGTTTGCCTCGTTTGACACGTTTGACTCGTTTGACTCGTTTGACTCGTTTGACTCGTTTGACTCGTTTGACTGGTTTGACTCGATTGTCCTGTTCGACCCGTTTGACTCGTTTGACTCGTTTGACTCGTTTGACTCGTTTGACTCGTTCGACTCGTTCGACTCGTTCGACTCGTTCGACTCGTTCGACTCGTTTGACTCGTTTGACCCGATTGACTCGTTTGACTTGTTTGGCTAGTTTAACTCGCTGGTCTCGATTGTCCTGTTCGACCCGTTTGACTCGTTTGACTCGTTTGACTCGATTGTCCTGTTCGACCCGTTTGAACCGTTTGACTCGTTTGACTCGTTTGACTCGTTTGACTCGTTTGACTCGTTTGACTCGTTTGACTCGTTTGACTCGTTTGACTCGTTTGACTCGTTTGACTCGTTTGACTCGTTTGACTCGTTTGACTCGTTTGACTCGTTTGACTCGTTTGACTCGTTTGACTCGTTTGACTCGTTTGACTCGTTTGACTCGTTTGACTCGTTTGACTCGTTTGACTCGTTTGACTCGTTTGACTCGTTTGACTCGTTTGACTCGTTTGACTCGTTTGACTCGTTTGACTCGTTTGACTCGTTTGACTCGTTTGACTCGTTTGACTCGTTTGACTCGTTTGACTCGTTTGACTCGTTTGACTCGTTTGACTCGTTTGACTCGTTTGACTCGTTTGACTCGTTTGACTCGTTGGACTCGTTGGACTCGTTGGACTCGTTTGACTCGTTTGACTCGTTTGACTCGTTTGACTCGTTTGACTCGTTTGACTCGTTTGACTCGTTTGACTCGTTTGACTCGTTGGACTCGTTGGACTCGTTTGACTCGTTTGACTCGTTTGACTCGTTTGACTCGTTTGACTCGTTTGACTCGTTTGACTCGTTTGACTCGTTTGACTCGTTTGACTCGTTTGACTCGTTTGACTCGTTTGACTCGTTTGACTCGTTTGACTCGTTTGACTCGTTTGACTCGTTTGACTCGTTTGACTCGTTTGACTCGTTTGACTCGTTCGACTCGTTCGACTCGTTTGACTCGTTCGACTCGTTCGACTCGTTCGACTCGTTTGACTCGTTTGACTCGTTCGACTCGTTTGACTCGTTTGACTCGTTTGACTCGATTGTCCTGTTCGACCCGTTTGACCCGTTTGTCCCGTTTGACATGTTTGACTCGTTTGACTCGTTTGACTCGTTTGACTCGTTTGACTCGTTTGACTCGTTTGGCTCGTTCAACTCGCTTGACTCGATTGACTCGTTTGACTCGTTTGACTCGTTTGACTCGTTTGACTCGATTCTCCTGTTCGACCCGTTTGACACGTTTGACTCGTTTGACCCGTTTGACTCGTTTGACTCTGTTGACTCTGTTGACTCTGTTGACTCTGTTGTAACGTACCGCTACCCACCACCACATTTTTTCCCCTTTTTAATTGTTTCTGTATTATTATATTAGTATTAAGATAAACTAACTCTTGCGTGCGTCACGCCCATAGCGGGAAATACCTAAATTCATTCACGCGCAACGCATGCGCGCAACCGCCCGTTCAAACCCAATTCAGCGCCGCAAACGACTTAACCGCGCACGCGCAAACCGCACGTTCTACCGGACGCCGATTAAACCCAGCGTTGTATACGACCGGCGGGAACCGGAAGCGAATTACTATTGGTGCGCGTAATCGCACAGCATCTCATTGGTGCGGAATTAGCTCCACCGAGGAGTATAAATATAGGCTTGCCTACAGCAGTCAAGCAGTGCAGTCAAGATTGTGTCCTGACACCCAACCTTTCCCAGGACGTTTGCAACTCCTTTCAAGGAAGCTATAACTAGCTCCGTAACTCCTAAATCCAAGGAAGCTTTTACTAGCTCCATAATTACCAAATCCAAGGAAGCTTTTACTAGCTCCATAATTACCAAATCCAAGGTAGCTTTTACTAGCTCCATAATTACCAAATCCAAGGTAGCTTTTACTAGCTCCATAATTACCAAATCCAAGGAAGCTTTAGCTAGCTCCATAATTCCTAAATCCAAGGAAGCTTTAATTAGCTCCACAATTCCAATCTATAAAGCGTTGGGCCAGCTTATAGGCACCAGTAAACTTTATACTCCGAGAGAAGTAAAGTAGTAAGACTAGGCGGGTTCTAACGCAGGTCCTCTGAGGGGAGCGCGGGGGCGTGGGGAAGTGACGGCGCGCGGGGGAGCGCGGCGGAGGGAAGCATGGGCGCGGGGCCTGCGGGGAGAGGAAGACTGGTTGCGCGCGCACGAGCCGCGGAGTGGGGGAAGCCGCGATGATGGAGGGGATCACTCCAGGCCGAGCTGCCGCGGAGACCTCTCCACGTCGGACCCACCGCTGGAAATTTCCGCGGAGGGAGAGGCCCACCCCCAAAGTCTTTTTCAGACCTTGGCCCACCCCCGAAATATTTTTAGACCTGGCCGAGGGAGGGAATGACCCCCAAATATTTTTTTTCAAACCAACAGATACTTTCCCCTAACGCAGAGAAATAATTTTTTAATCAGCGATCCAGCGAACCATTATGTAGAAAACAGACATATTTTTTTCAAACAAATATGCAGCATTCTAAAGCCTTCCGATTTAGCGTCGCAGCGTATCGCGCGATCTCACATAATTCGAATTCTCTGTAGCAGCCGTGCAGGATGATGTCATTTTCGCGGCGTGAAGAACGTACGAATCATAGAAAGAATTATGCGGCGCCAACAGAAATTTTTTCCCCAACGCAGAGAAATAATAAATTTGAAACGTTTAATCTTAAAATTAGGTAGTGAGGAGAGATGGAGGAAGACGGGAAAATAAAATTGAGAAATAATATGTTTTACGCTGAAGATATATTGTTACAAAGAATAATTGTACAATTTATTTAACATTTGCTGCGAGTGACATCGATAATATTATTTAAGGCACATGCCAGCAGTTCGCAATCAATAAGAGATGTACCATCGAAATATTCACTATCGCATATAGATTTAGCAGCGCAGCACGAGTCTAAAGTTTCATCGACGGCATCGCACCGCTGTAACACGCTCACAAAATTTGAAAACTTCGTATCGACGTGATGTGTAGTTTCATAAAGCTGCATATATACATGATTGATACAGTGCTCGAGATTAAATAAAAATGTTACCGGATCCGGTTTGAAATATAGCGACTTATTATGCTGCATCATCTTTACAATTCGCGAATTATACATTACACAAAATTCCACCGCCAAATCGTTAATCCATAGTGGTGATGATCCGAGCGATCGCATGCGCTGCTCGATGTCGGCACGTTTTTCAATTAATCCTTTCCATGTTGGCATAGACAGTACCAACTGATTCCCACGATTGTCGCCGAGAACGATTTCTACAAGTGCTATAGGTCGCACGCTGATCCCGATTTCCAGATACTTATATGCTGTAGATGTTAGCGCATATCTTCTAACCATGATACGAGCTGCGTAACGCGAGCTAAAAGAACAATAAAATCTGTGAAAATGATTGCTATTATCGAGAAAAAAACACAAATAAAAATCATGAGGGAATATGAAAAATTATATCATACCTGTTAGATGTATTCGTCCTATGTGAAGCTGCATTATCTTCTGCGATTATTGGAGCGTAATAATTCCCAACACTGGCGCTATACATTTTTTTTTTGGAGCACTGTGTTTGTATATGTCGAAAGTCGCTGGAGAGCTACTGAGCGATTGATTGAATAGCGTATGAGGAGCTGGATTAAATAGAGGTGCATAGCACCATCCCCTCCATAGAATGTTGGGATGGATCATCGTTTTTTTTTTTTTGCATGCGATGCAATGCATCTGAGGGAGAACATCATAGCATATCGCACGATTGCTTGTAATTTGAGCCCACCCTCAAGGATAAAAGTCTCGACACGTGTTGATTGTAACATAATACTTTTTGGAAACATTGTACGTGTGAATCCTAAAAATAATTATGCTGTATCGATGGAAACTGCATCAGATGATTTGGAGTTTGCACACCATATAAGGTCATATCGCGCGATCGCATATAATTTGAGCTCCATCCTCAAGGGTAAAAGTCTCGACACATGTCGAATGTAATATAATACTTTTGGAAGCGTCGAATCCGAGAATTTGGGTGTTGGCAGAAACCGTATCGTATGATTTTGCGCGCTAATTCGTCATACGCGTGAATCACAGAAAGAATTATGCTGTATCGACAGAAACTAAACTGCATAGAATCATGTTGGAACGGATCACCGTTTTTTACATGCAATGCATCCGAGGGAGGAGGTACATCGAAAGAGTTAGACAGAGATACCAAATCGTGGTATCAGTCATAAAAGCGCGCTCCAAACTGCACACAGCCTCAAATCGTTGCAACGTGTTGCGAGGAAAAGATATTATATTCCATTTACGATCATGGAAGTATTCGCGCAAGTAGAACGCCAATTGTTGGATCAATCTGCACGATTGATTTCGCCGGAAGAGTACCTCGCGTGGGAAGAACGGTGCAACGAGTGTATCGAATCGTTGGAAGAACACAGCCGCATTAAACGTTCTCGATTATCGATTGGTGTTCAGCAATCGTTGGTTGCGCGAATCGCGCAGCTCGAAGGACTAAAATATTCGCTGCGCGGCCGTTTCGTGCGCGAAGGTGCCGGACATTCGCGCACGGGACTTTTGTGGCGCGAAATAGACACTGCGTTCGATACCCGCGTATTAACAGGTGTCGTGCTAAATTCGAACTATATCGAGCCGCGCAACTTCCTTCAAGATGCGGCGATCATTGTGTTGGAGCATGTGCGGGGTGCTTTGAGGAAACATCGAAACCTCAAAGTGAACACGGTGTTCAATGGCGAATTTGTGACAGGCGACAAGCATGCTTGTAAAAGCATAAATACCCGAAACTGCGAACTCTTCCACACATCCGATCTGCAGGAGTGGTACCAGCGATGCATCATCGAACCCACTCTGACATCGTTGGAAGAGTTTCAGGAACGCGACAGCGGATGGGCATTGACGAGAATCATGAATCTGATCGTCAATGTCAACAAGTACAATCCGCTGCGCGCGGGGTGCCACTACAAGTTGCCGCGGGAATTGTTGCTGAAGAAGGCAACGATTAGCGTACAATCTCCAGACAACGCCTGTTTCGCGTGGGCTGTGGTCGCCGCTCTCCATACTGCGGAAAGAGACACCGCGCGCCCATGTTCATACCCCGACTATGCTTCCGTATTAAATCTCCAGGGCATTGATTTTCCAATGTCCCTGGCGCAGATTGGGAAGTTTGAGGGGTTGAACGACATCTCCGTCAACGTCTACAGCTTCGAGGCGGAGAAAGGGTCGACGGTCTTTCCACTGCGCCTCACCAGCAACAAGAGGGATCGGCACGTGAACCTGCTCTACACGCCGAATCGAGAACACGATGATGTAGGACACTTTGCATGCATTAAGGACTTGTCCCGGCTGGTGAGCGCACAGCTGAGCAAGAAGAAGGCAAAGAAATTCATCTGCGACCGGTACGTATATGTAAACTTGCGAAATGTAGAAATGTATTGCGAAAAAATTAAATAAAAAATTATTTTGGTTTTACAGATGCATGCACTATTTCGGATCTGTCGAGAAGTTGGAGCTTCATTCGCTGGACTGTGGGAAAATGAACAACTGCGCCATCCTGCTGCCCAGTGAAAGCTCCAATTTGCTCAATTTCGACAACCATTGCAGGAAGGAGCGACTCCCCTTCGTGGTGTATGCAGATCTGGAGTGCATCATCGGGAAAACGGAGGACAGTCACCGAATGGGTGACATAGATAATAAATTACATGCATATCAGCACCATGAAGTGCACAGCATTGCATATTATATGCATTGCTCGTACGATACATCGCTATCGACGTATCGATGTCGCCGCGATGCGGATTGTGTTTCTTGGTTCGTAGACGAACTAAACAATTTTGCCAACTTTGCCAAGCCCATTCTAGCAAATAATGTTCACATGTTAGATTTAACTGCCGAACAGTGGGCGACATTTCGCAATGCGACGCATTGTCACATTTGCGAAGAACCATTCGAGGCTAGCGATATACGAGTCCGCGATCATTGCCATCTCTCCGGACGGTTTAGAGGTCCAGCACATTCGGAGTGCAATTTAAATTATAAAAATTCATTTTACATCCCCATAGTTTTCCATAATTTATCCGGCTATGATTCCCATTTCATTATCGAGAAAATAGCTACCGCTTTCGAAGGCAGCGTTGATGTATTGCCTATAACTAAAGAAAAATATATTTCTTTCACGAAAAATGTTAAAGATACGACTGAATCAGACTCGCGAAATTATATTAAATTGCGATTCATCGATTCGTACAAATTTCTGAATGCCAGTCTCGATAAATTAGCATCTTTTCTTACCACAGATCAATTAAAAATTTTACGATCTCAATTTGAAACATTATCCACCGAGGATTTCAATTTATTAACGCGAAAGGGTGTCTTTCCATATGAATACCTTGATTGCGCGAACAAGCTGCAGAATCAATGCTTACCGCCGCGCGAGTCATTCTACAGTTCCTTAACGGGTGAGACTGTATCCGAGACCGATTAGAACCTTGGGCGAATACAGCGACTTGTATTTGAAAACAGATGTCTTGTTATTGGCAGATATTTTTGAAAATTTTCGCGAAAGTTGTATCAAGAGTTACGGATTAGATTCAGCACATTATTATACTTTACCTGGTTTCACGTGGGATGCCATGCTAAAACACACCAAAATTACATTCGAATTGCTCACAGACATCGATATGGTTATGTTTATCGAACGCGGTATACGTGGGGGTTTAAGTCAATGTTCCGGAAGATACGCAGAGGCCAATAACAAGTACATGCCATCTTACGACGCATCGAAAGAGTCATCGTATTTGATGTACTTTGACGTGAACAATTTGTATGGATGGGCAATGTGTCAGCCCCTTCCATACGCTGATTTTCAATGGGTCGAAGATGTCACAAATTTTGACGTGTCTAAAATCGGTGTCGATTCGCCAACGGGATACATTCTCGAGGTAGATCTGGAATATCCGCAACGTCTGCACGACGCTCATGCTGATCTACCGTTCTGCCCGACGCGTGCCAAACCACCTGGTAGCAGACAGGACAAGTTACTCGCGACGGTATACGATAAGCAGCGTTACGTTATCCATTATCGCAATCTGCAGCAGTGCACGCGTCACGGTCTTCATATTACAAAGATACACCGCGTGCTTCAATTCGCTCAATCCCCCTGGCTCCGCGATTACATCGAACTAAATACACGGTTTAGAACAAGCGCGACAAATGATTTTGAAAAAAATTTGTACAAATTGATGAACAACGCGGTATTCGGTAAAACTATGGAAAATGTACGAAATCACGTGGATGTAAAACTTTTGACACATTGGGAAGGGCGATATGGTGCGGAGGCAATGATCGCGAAACCGAATTTCCATAGCAGAAGTGTTTTTTCGGAAAATTTAATAGCTGTTGAATTGCGAAAACTCGAGGTGAAATTCAACAAACCGATATACGTGGGTATGTGCATCCTGGACATATCAAAAATTTGTTTGTATGAATTTCAACACGAGTACATGTCTCCACTGCACTGCCAAAATTGTAAAATTCTATATACGGACACAGACAGCCTCATTTATCACATTAAATGCGACGATATCTACGAGACCATGAAACACAATATCGATCGATTCGACACATCCGATTATCCTACTGATAATGCATATAGTATGCCGCATGTAAATAAGAAGGTTCCGGGGCTGATGAAGGACGAAAATAACGGTGCGATAATGACCGAATTCGTAGGTCTTAGAGCGAAAATGTATGCACTCCGCGTAGATGGTAAAAAAGATACGAAAAAGGCGAAAGGCGTCAAGACCAACGTCATAGCCCGAACGATAACTTTCGACGACTACGCGCAGTGTTTGCATAGGGAGATCGAAATGGTTCGCAGACAATCGTGCATAAGGTCTAAATTGCACAAAGTGTACACCATTTCGAAATCCAAAATCGCTCTAAGTCCGTACGACGACAAGCGGCATATCGTACCCGATTCGACCGACACTTTGCCCTGGGGACATTATAAAATACCCTTGTAAAATAGAAATTATTGTATTTATTATAAATGGTAGAATTATTGTATAAAAATATATAACTCTTCGCACATGTATGGAAATTATTTAAATAGGGCATATTATTATGTAAAAATCGGTGCATATGCATTTATTAAAATATTATTGTAAATTGGTGGAATTCCACAGGAATCGACGAGCAGATACGTCGCGGGATTAGTTGTCTGTACTTTGGCTATCCTGAACACCTCCGTTGTCCAATTCGGTGTATAGCCTTTATCGAAGATGGTTTTAAATTTGCTCACGCGCACAAACTCGCCTAATTTGAATCTCGCGGGAGCAGCGATCTTTATGTTGCTGTATACGGTGGCTAGCAGCTTCTCGGCGATCGCAGGGTTAACATCGCAAGGACGCATTCCGATGGTTCTATGTTTTCGTGCGTTATACTCTGCAAGTAGACTTGGTAGCGTATCGATCCATCTATAGGTTCCATTCAGCGTAAACAGTTTCCACATATTGTTCTTCAAAGTTCGATTGAAACGTTCTACGACGGAGGCCTTCATCACCGAATACGTCGAATAATGATTAATGTCATGCTTCGTCAAGAGTTTCTGCACATCGGCGTTGTAAAATTCTTTTCCTTGATCGGTTTGCAAATTTTTTGGATATCGATCTCTAAATATCTTTGCAAACGCTTTAGTCACCTCAGCACCACTTTTAGTCTTGAGCGGTACCGCCCATGCATATTTGCTCAGCACATCGATGATGGTGAGTATGTAGTGGTAACCCTGGTTGAATCGCGAGTATGGACGCATTTCTACAATGTCAGCTTGCCACAGATCATCGTATCCATGCACTATGACGCGCCTCCGTGGGAAATGTCTTCGGGCTGGAGCATGCAATTTCTCAACGAGTTGTAGCTTCTTGCGACCATGGTTTCCTTTACTCTTGGATTTCGATAATGGCTGCATGTTTGATCGTAGAGGTGTCTTTGACATGAATGATTCGATAATTATCGTGTACGTGCATTATGTGCCGAGGAAATTCTGGACAAGTTCAATCGTCTCGCATGATTCTCCTTCGCAGCGGTGCTGTGGGATAGAATTCGACACCTGCGATATCTTTTGAACGCTGTTTTGCAGCGTCATCATATCTCTCTGAAACACGACCAGCTTCCTCTCTAATTCTTCCTGCTGCTCTCTCAAAAGTTTAATGCTCTTTTCCATGTATAATTTATTGACGGCATCACTGTCAGCCGTGGGTTGCGCTACGCGTCGTATCTTGCGTGATTTTGCATCAAAGTCCGCACCAGCCACGCAAAGAGCGTTATCTCGCATGTAATTTCGAAGCACACCGTTCCATTTGTAATAGTCCATTCTAGCTGCTCCACTCTTCTCGAGCGATACCCCAAATTTGTTGATCGACATCTCGATGCATACATCGACGTGCAAATCATCGACGTGCGGTTTAATTTATAATGAGGCCTTCCTCGCGGAGTTCCTCGATAATCGATAGAATCTCGTTGTCATGTGAGTTGTTACCCGCCTGACGTGACGCTTCCAGCAAACGGAATCGGTCCACCAGCTCGTTGGGATCGTCCCAGTGCACGTAATCGATCTTGCTATCGTTTACCACCATGGCTTGCGGTGTTGTTAGACCTTTCCCCGCCTTACTGGTTGATACACGGGGGAGTAGTGGTGCAATTACATTTTTATACTTGTATCCCTTATTACCCAATACGGGATTTTGAGCGTTATGACCGCGTCTGTAGGCATTCGTCGTCAGCAGTATGCTTTTATATTTTTGTTTATCGGCATCTGTGTATATAGCATCATCGGGAATTCTCTTGAAAATCAGTTCGTAAAGGCCGGGTGTTCCTCCGTATTTTACACCATTTATGATTATATTATCAGACTTGTCTATATCGAAAGCCTTATCCCCAAGCATCGTTCCACTATTGCCAAAGTATACGCCGTACACATAGTCCATTGCTGTATCCATATCACCACTTAGGATTGCACTCATGTATTTTTGCCCCAGCGGGCCGAAATGGCTGCGGAACGTTTCTTGTCCCTCGGATGTCTGGAATTGCTGTCTAATAGATGTTGCAAATGACTCATCGGGTGTAGTTTCGAAAACGTCGTCCTCATCATTGGTTGTGAGCGATTGTACACCCAGAAATGTATTTATTGGTGTGGGAGGAACGGGTGAATCGTTTGATGCGACATTCTGTCGTTTTCGCTTCGATTGAATTGGTGTGGAGGATACAATTGATTTTTCCAATGACATGTATGGTTTCCTCTTTGTCTTGCGCGATGTGTTCCCTTTCGACCCGATTTTTGTTTTAGGCGTTAATGTTTCATTCCCTTCGATGTCTGTGCTCATCAGCGGTGACGTGTCAGCATCCACCGCTGTGGTATTTTCAACAATATGTTTTAAGGGTTCGACAACAGGTTTAAAGTATCTCTCCAACGCAATATCTTCATCCATCTTGCCAGTCTTCAAAGCCTGATGTTTCTTGCGAATGGCTTCACTAGTTTTTGCAATTTCCTTCGCTATTCTCTCGCGATCCTTAATCTCCAGATTATCGATGTCGATCATCATTATGCCGTAGACGTTGCTTTCTCGCCGGCGTGTTGATGACAATTGACCATCTCACGGTATCGCAAACTCGTTAAATCCCTTTCTATAACGTCCATTGGACATCGCACTATCCTTGTCTATTACCACGAAACCATACTCCCGCTGCCAACAATTACGACACAAACCACTGAAATCCTCGTAAGACATGTCGGTGTTTACGTGATCGTTGTACACATGTTTCAAGTTGGTACCATCCTGTTTAAACAGAATCAGCAGATTCGCATTGTCGCGTATAAGATGTTTGGGAATCTTTGCATACGTCTGACAGAGATAGAAGCAGTCGACGTTCGAGTGGCGCCCCATTGCAAAGTATTCCCTTATCGTATCTTGCTTATCGCAAGCCACATCATCAAAGATAAAAATGGAATTCGGAAGCGATTCGCTCGGTGGGATGACGTCACTGTTATTCGAAAACGTAAAGTAGCCAATTTCATCTATCGGAGTCAATAAATTCTCCAAATATTGATATTTCGGCTGTTGCAACGACTTGGAATACACGTACACGTTCTCGAAGCGGACGCCGTGAGGACTTTCCAACAAGCTCACCAACACGTTGGTCTTTCCACAATTTGATGGGCCGCAAATGAGGGAACGGATAGTGTTTGGTAGCATGCTACCATGTCTGCGTCTTGTTTTTTTCGGGGACATCATTTGCGATTTATCGTCAAAATTTGTCACGCGTATCGCCACAGGTTGTCGCACGAATCGCATCCTCTCCATGAACCGTGAAAAATGATTTTGATACGTCGAAGCGGCGACGCGTCCTATTTATAGGCCCACGCCGAAGCAAACCAGCTCAGTATTCAAAATGCTTCTGGTCCTGTCGGATAATTACGATATTCGAGACCTAACCTCTGAGCAGTTGCAATATATACCAAAGATTATTCTACTCCGCGAGTTTGACAGACACATTGATCAGTTGTGGGACAGACTCCCCGAGCATATAAAAGCTGATTCTGAGGTTCGACAGTATCGTCGGTGCTTGGAACATTATAATCGCCCTTGGCAGCGAACGCATATCGACGGTCCAGCACCACTGATTAAAAACTGTGGCGAATGTCGCCGACGAGAGTAAAGAAAGGTTGTGGTTTGTTAAATCGCGCGATAAACGCACTACCCATCGAATTACATATCCCGGGATACCAGTTTTGCGGTCCATGAACTCATCTAGCAAAACGATTGGCTAGAGGTGATCAAGGCATAAATCCGTTGGACGCAGCGTGTCGCGAACACGATATTGCGTATTCCCGCAGCAACGATCTCAGTGAAAGACACGCGGCAGATAACGTACTCGCTGACAAAGCGCGAAAACGTATCGTTGCGCGAGACTCGACTCTGGGTGAAAGAGGCGCTGCTACAGCTGTTTGGGCGGCTATGAAGGCCAAGACGAAAATCGGAATGGGGATGAAAACAAAAACCCGCAAAAGGACTCCAAAGAGAGCGTCGCAAAAGCGGATTCTTCCGGTGGCAAAACGGGGTGGTATATTACCACTTCTCCCGCTGCTAGGTGTTCTCGGATCATTGGCTGGCGGAGCGGCGGGGATCGCCAAGGCGGTAAACGATAATAAGGCGGCGCAACGTCAACTACAGGAAATGCAACGTCATAATCGCTCCATGGAAGGTCGCGGACTTTATCTCACACCATACAAGCGCGGACAGGGAATATCGAAACGAAAAAAAAAAAACGCCGAAAAGACATTAAAAATGCCTGTGGGTGTAACTACCGACAAGCAATTGGAGGATTTGGCAAAACGTATGCGTATTCCATTCTTTAGAGGTGTTTTTATGCGCAACGCGCTACCAGCCGGGACTCATTGGGTGGCATATGCGAAGAGAGGGTGTCGAGCTGTATATTTCGACAGCTTTGGCAATCTTCGACCGCCTAAGGAATTGGTGCAATATCTGGATAAAGATGCTGTAAAAATCGAATACAATCGAACGTCTTATCAGAAGTACGATCAGAGCAATTGTGGACAACTATGTCTACGCTTTCTACAAACGATCGGCACCAAATTTAAGGGATGACTTGCAACCGCTATGATTCAGTACTACTCGAGTCGTACAGCTCGGAATATGTCGTTAACATTCACTCTAACCGGCAAGAGTAGCACCCTCGCGGTGAGCTATTTTCCACCCATAGATATCAGTGATGATGATTACGAGCTTGGTCTAACCACCTTTGAAACTTATCATACAATACCGAACATCGACTCGAGCAACGATAAATTCTACTTCGTCGTAAACTATGACACCAACAACAGCGTTGATGCCGACCATGAATACATTACGATTCCCCACGGCTCCTACGAACTAGACGCCATTGCCAAGTATTTGAAGCAACGATTACTCGAGCGATATCCTCAAAATCTCGGTGGTACCGATGCCCGCGATGTTGGCGACAACGATGTGTATCCAATAGTGTTGCGCCCCAACAACAACACCATGAAAAGCGAGCTGTATTGTCGGTTCGCCGTAGACTTTACAAAGCCCAATAACATTGGATCGCTACTGGGATTATCGATGAATCGGGTATTAGAACCAGGACAGTGGCACGAATCGGACAATCCAATTAATATCATGAATGTAAACATTATTCGCATAGAATGTAGCGTGACCGCTGGCGCGTACAATAATGGAAAGCGCGTACATACGATACATGAATTTTCTCCGAGAGTCCCACCAGGATATAAGATATCGGAAACGCCCGCGCAGATCATTTACCTTCCAATCACTGCACGGGTCATTACGGATCTAACGATACGCGTTGTGGATCAAGACGGACAATTGCTCGATTTTCGAGGTGAAGAGATTACCATCAGACTGCACGTACGCCGACGACGATAATACACGTGGTGCGAACGAATGAGATGCTTGTTTTGAACGACTTCAGAAACACGTATCTTCCAAGCGAAATTGTTTGTAACAACAGCAACAGCTCTGATTACGCTAAAAAGAAGAGGCTCAGTGCTGTGAACATTGCTTTTTTGAAATCGCTGGGATTCGTTGTACGGATTTAAGTTGAAAAATGGCTGACATTCTAAGCATTGGAGGGAAGCCGACGTTTGATGATCGCATCGTCAAGGTTGAGACACATACATACAACCCATACGTCAACACAACGTTTGGACACAGCGACGAGATAAGAATACCTATACAGCAGCAGGATTTATACACATTGCCGTGTGAAAGTTTCCTCTACGTGGAGGGGAAATTGATGATAAATAAGCCAAATGATGCATTAACGGTGATGTTGGGATATAATTGCATGGCGTTCATATTTGATGAGATTCGATATGAGCTGAATGGCGTGGAGATTGACCGTAACAGAAACGTTGGAGTAACTAGCACGCTTAAAAACTATGTATCGCTGACATCTGACGAAGACAAGAATATGGAGAATGCTGGATGGGGCTTGAAACGACACGATGAGCTAATAGTGAAAAATCATTTCAATTTTTGCATCCCGCTCAAATATTTGCTGGGATTTTGCGAGGACTACAAACGCATGGTTATTAATGCGCGTCACGAATTGATTTTAATACGATCGCGCAACGATAACAATTCTCTAATAGGATCACCAACGTTGGAACCAGAAATTGAATTACTTAAAGTGCAATGGCGGATGCCTCATGTGACGTTGAATGATGTTAATAAGCTATCGTTGCTACATGCTTTGGAAAGTGGACAAAACCTGAGCATTAGTTTTCGCTCCTGGGATCTGTACGAGTATCCTCTCTTACAGAGCACAACCAAGCATTCCTGGGCCGTGAAGGCAGCTGCACAGCTGGAGAAGCCGCGATACATTATCTTTGCTCTACAGACTGCTCGAAAGAATATGATGACCGAAGATGTTACTCGGTTCGACCACTGCAAATTAACCAATGTAAAATTTTTTCTCAATTCGGAATTTTACCCGTACGATGACATGAACTTGGACTTTGACAAGAATAGACATGCCATCTTGTTTAACATGTATACACATTTCCGTAAATCGTATTATGGACATAGTTGCAACGAGGCATTATTCACCGTGGCCCAATTTCTGCAATTTGGCCCCCTCGTGGTGATTGATTGCTCGCGACAAAATGAGTCGATCAAGAATAGCACCGTGGACGTGCGCATAGAATTCGACTGTAAAGAGAATGTGCCTGCAAATACTACAGCCTACTGTCTGATTCTGCACGATCGGGTGGTTGAATACAATCCGCTGACAAACGTGGTGCGCAAAATCAATTAAATTGCCACGCTACTTGCCCGCCCTCTCCTGTGTCAAATTCGTACAAAATTTCATCATGAAAATCGAGATGCTTTACGAGAAAGATCGCATTCTCCTGTCTGTCTTGGAAGCGAACGGACCTTTACATTGTACCGATAATGGTCGTACCAACATTTGTTGACCTGCAAGGGTTCATCGTTGACGGAAGATTTATCGTGAAGGAAGTGGCAGTCCTACGAAAGGGAACAATTCTCTCGCACTATATTTTTGGGAGTTCGATGCCACAATATCTTCTCACGAAATCTGACAAATCGAGCATCCGGTGGTTGGTGGCAAAATATCATGGACTACGGTGGGAAGATGGAGACGTTCCTTACAGTATGGCTAAACAGCTAATTACGAAAGCTGTAGCTGATGCTATCGACGAAGAAGATGACTCATCCCATATCGTATACGTTAAAGGGTTGCAGAAACGCGACTGGCTTGCGGATTTCCTCGATGAAAATACGAGAGCGGACGTGGTCATTGAGACACTGGACATTGATTACGAGGATATCAAATCTCTAAATAAGCTAAATGTAGTTAATACTCTGCGATGTGGCAGACACGCAAAGCATTGTGCTTTGCAAAATGTATTTAAAATATTCAACTGGTGGTTTAAACACCAGATGGAATTTCATAAATAAAATGTAATCAATTTTTTTTAATGCATAAATGTTTTTTTCTTCACTCTCCCCAACCCAACCTCCTAAAATATATAATGTACGCTAGATTAAGTCGATGGTTACAATTATGTAGAAGTGGTTCAATACACATTCGATATACGTTCAAAGTGGTACGATTGATGTTCAATATAGGTTGAAAGTGGTACGATGGATGATCAATACACGTTCAAAGTGGTACGATAGACGTTCAATACATGTTCAAAGTGGTACAATTGATGTTCAATCTACGTTCAAAGTGGTACGATAGATGTTCAATATACGTTCAAAGTGGTACGATAGATGATCAATACACGTTCAAAGTGGTACGATAGACGTTCAATACATGTTCAAAGTGGTACGATTGATGTTCAATCCACGTTCAAAGTGGTACGATAGATGTTCAATCTACGTTCAAAGTGGTACGATTGATGTTCAATACACGTTCAAAGTGGTACGATTGATGTTCAATACACGTTCAAAGTGGTACGATAGATGTTCAATACACGTTCAAAGTGGTACGATTGATGTTCAATCCACGTTCAAAGTGGTACGATAGATGTTCAATACACGTTCAAAGTGGTACGATTGATGTTCAATACATGTTCAAAGAGGTACGTTAGACGTTCAATACACGTTCAAAGTGGTACGTTAGACGTTCAATACACGTTCAAAATGGTACGATAGATGTTCGATACATGTTCAAAGTGGTAGGATAGATGTGTCCAAAGAAGAAGGGAACGGTTCGATTCAGTCAAATGGTGCATGTGAAGAAGATGATAAATGCACTGAGGATGGGCAGTGAAAATTCGAAGAAGATGCATGGGAGGAAATGATTGTTAGCGAAAATGCAGGTGTAGAACAAAGACATCCTACTTTTGCAAAGCTATGCAACTTTAGGCATGGGCATACAGGCGAGAGCCTGGAGATGCTACGAGACCAGTTGTCTGTCAAATCGTGGTCGACGTGCAGCCACTTTGACAGTTTTTAAACACTTTCTTCATTTTTTGAGCTAAGTGAAATTGCTTTGAAGGAGACTGCTTTTGAAGAATATCATCAGTTGTTCGACGCGTGGAAATACAATCGATTAATATCGTAAGTTTCCATTATCATATTTTTAGTGAATCGTTGTGTTGGTAACTTTGAGAATTATAAGAAAAATCGATTTCAGATTATGTCATTGCCCGCGGAATTGAACCCCCCCGCTGCAGCTACAATCTCTGACTCCACTGTGCTGCCTATACATGACTGCAACCCTAAAATATATGTTGCGTGTCGGAATGTTGCGGTTCAAACCGAAGAAATTTGTGGTGAAGAACTTCATAAGGCGGAAGTTGTTCACGATGGCGACATCTTTTTAAAAGTGTTCTATAATCCTATTAGCATGTGCGGCTGTGAGATGCTGCCTGAAAATTCCGAGAGTGAGCGATATTGGTATAACAGGCATGCGCGGCAAAAACCATTCTTTTCAGATCTTAGTGAGGATGAAGATGAGGATTACGAAAACAATGATTATAACGATATATATCACCTGCACAGTTTGACGGATCCAAAAAGTGTAGTTTGGCGGAGATGTGTCAATGGGAAACCGATTGACTGTAATACTATTTTTGCGAATGCGGTATCAGGGCTTCAGGCTCGCGATATTGGAATTCAGATAATCCCCGAGCAAGTTTGCGATGATTTGTTTTATACCGACGAGGCTCTATTTAATGAAATCGTCGACAATGCTATTTTTACCGACGATGATACTGCTCTATTCGATGGCTATGTAGTCGAGTGGGATAATTAAGCCAAATATTTGTAACAATATATTTATCATTTTTTAAGCACATATTATTGTACCATTTCATTTATCCATCTTCCTCCTTCTCTCCATATTTGGGGGTCATTCCCTCCCTCGGTCAGGTTTAAAAATATTTCGGGGGTGGGCCAAGGTCTGAAAAAAACTTTGGGGGTGGGCCTCTCCCTCCGCGGAAATTTCCAGCGGTGGGTCCGACGTGGAGAGGTCTCCGCGGCAGCTCGGCCTGGAGTGATCCCCTCCATCATCGCGGCTTCCCCCACTCCGCGGCTTGTGCGCGCGCAACCAGTCTTCCTCTCCCCGCAGGCCCCGCGCCCATGCTTCCCTCCGCCGCGCTCCCCCGCGCGCCGTCACTTCCCCCCGCCCCCGCGCTCCCCTCAGAGGACCTGCGTTAGAACCCGCCTAGTCTTACTACTAAGTAATCCCCTCAAACATTAAACTATATTTTGACCAAGAGTCATTTCTATAATATCGACTTAGTATCGAGATTCATGTTCATTTACGATTTAGAATCGTAAACTATATCATACTATTAATTTATAATAAGAGTTAGTCGATTTGTATTCCGTTTAACCGACCAAGCGAATTATTAGTTAATTTATAGTTCCGTTTAGCGCATAATCACAATTACTTAAATGTTCGACAGACGAGTAGCGACATAATCAATTAATGTTCATTATATTCAAACGACTGAGAGTCGAATCATATGTACAAATCGACCTAGCGTCAAAAACCACTATTTAGAATAAATCATTGTTATTATTGTTAAAGGAAGGACTCTGGTTTCTTGAAATTCATTTCTTAATCGCATGCCAAACGAACCAATCCCACAATTTCACAGGTAAACCGCTCTACTTGTGAAAACTCCTGTAATTAACGGCAACGTCACGTTAGAGAACGTTACAGGTAGCAATAAATTTGGTGACAGCGGCTGGGATTAAACGCGATAAAATCGTAAAAAATTTTGCTTGTAACCGCAAAACGCGTGGCAAGGGAGATTCAACCTCCTAGCGAAGAACAAGACTCCTTCTTTCTTCCTAAGTCAGGCGTGTTAAAATCAATCAAACATGGTTAATAACGAAGCAACTGGTAGCGCAGTTAAGGTAGACGCGGTTGTAGAAGAGTTACAACGATTACAAATTAGTCAGGATAATGCGCGTCAACCGCATACTAGAATTCGAGATGCCGCAGACACGGTCCCGGCTTTCGACGGGCGAAACATTACAATCCATCAATTCACTAAATGCTGTAGAAACGCAAAACTTATGATAGCAGCAAACGCCGAATACGGTTTAGTTCAATTAATAAAATGTAAATTGTTCGGACAAGCCTCTCGAGTAATACTTAACGGCGATTATAATACAATAGAGGAAGTAATTAAGGTCCTCAGCTCTCGTTTCGCACCATTACATTCTTCAATCCAGTTATATGGAGAAATGTCGAAAATAGCACAAATGCCGAATGAAGCTACTGTAGATTATAGCAGTCGAGTCTCTGGGATTCTCCTACAATTAAAACACTGTAATGAGGTAGAGGTTCCCCAACATGTCGCACAGTATAATGAATCAGCCGAAACAAATTCAATTAAGGCATTTTTAACGGGTTTAAAACCAGAAATCTACGCACGAATGCGTATTGTCGAATTCGCCGACCTCGATACCGCAATTAGCACCGCAATCAAAGCAGAGGCCGAGTGTCAGGAAAACATAATGAGAAATAGATTCGCAGAAGGTCTATCGCACTCCGGGCAGTGTACTAATTGCTACGGGTACGGGCATTCAACGAGTGATTGTAGCAGTAAAATTCCAGTAGGGCAAATAGCTCAAATTAGTTGGCAAACAATATATTGCGATCATTGCCGAAAGGTAGGCCATAATATTCAGGAATGTCGAAAGATAAACACCGCACCGCGATCAACACAATATAGCTCTGGGTCAAGGCCGTGGTCGTACAATACTGGGTCGCGAATGATGCCGCGTAATCCCGCGCCGCGTCAATCACAAGTAGAATGTAAATATTGCAAAAACAGGGGACATAGTATCGAAGAATGTCGTAAGAAAATGTATAACAACAGGAGAAATTCCGAGGAACCACCTAATTTCAGCCAGCAAACATCGAATCCTTCCAAAAATCCTACACGCAGACAAGCCGTACTCACACTTAAACCCCTAGAAATTGGGATAGCCCCAAGTATAGCATTGTCCAGTCCGGAATTTAAACAAAACAAGGCATTAATGATGATAGACACAGGAGCAGATTTGAGCGTTATAAAAGAAGAAACCGTCTCTCCAGGCACACCAATCCATACAGACGTAGTATATGATCTAAGGGGAATAACAGAAGGTTCACTACCAACTATGGGGTATATAAAAGCGAGAATACTAAGCACGGAAGTAGAGATCCATGTAGTCAAGACTCTCCCTCTAGGACAGGATGGAATTTTGGGAACAGATTTTTTCAGGGACAACGGAGCGACGATAGATTACTCTAGGCTAGGTGTCATAATAGGAAACGAGTTACTTCCATTTAAAGACGGGGAAATAGCAGTACCACCCCGAATGAGATACCAAATACCAATTAAAATTAAAAGCACGCATCTAAAGACGGGATATGTACCCAGATTAGATATACACCCAGATATACTAATAGGAGACGCGATAGTATCAAATAACGACGGAATAGGATATTTGTTCGTCATTAACACATCATCCAAAGAAATAAAAATAGAAATACCAACCGTAGATATACAACCATTCGAGGAAGTAAAATTCGAAGGGGAATTAGCATCTCCAAACCATATTAAACAAGTACTCGAACTACTTCGTTTAAATCACTTAAATCCTGAAGAAAGAGCTAACATTGAAAACTTAATCGAAAAATATGCGGACAGATTTCATCTCCCTAGTAGCGAATTAGAAGCAACGAACGCTGTGTCTCTGTTACGTCCCTACTTCCTTATTTAAGCGCGATTTCTAGGGAATTTATATTTTTATCCGCTTTTGAACTAATCCTGGGATTTAACGCTCTGGGATAGTTGAGAATGATTGTTACGCGTATTATTGAACATACTTACTTTTTATAATGCGATGAGTCGCCAGGGGATGGGAGCGTTCGGGATGCCGTTAATTTCTGGAGCTGCGTTGGATTTCGGTTGGGCCCAATCGCCGCAGTAAATCGTGACTCCCTTAACCCTTGGGTCGATGTTTTTTATCACGGGAGATGGGGTGACTCCCAACAAGGATCCTGTTGCTGGGGCGCACTTATAATTATTGTTTATTTTTCGTAATTGTACCTTTCGCCCGGCACGATTGCTTTTAGGCATCTGGGAATTAATTAAATCTTTTAGTTTTGTTCAAATGGAACTCGGTTTTCGCTTACACTCCAGAGGACACTGGTGGGCAGCTGTCTGCGCGCCAGTGATTCTAAAGAATCAGCCCAAACCATGGTTCGTTAATTATTCATTTTTTGTGAAATTTATGGATCGATTAGTATTAAATTGACCGCGTATACAGATTGATCTCTAGTATCTGGTGACATAGTGGGCAGCTGACTGCTCGCCAATGACACTTTCAACAGAGGAGAATCTGGATTTTCTTTATTCTCATTTCTACGGTAATTCAAAAAAAACACTGCGAATGCCCAAAAGCTTAGGAAGGCTAGTAAAACACTCGAAACGCGTTAAATATGATTTTATCACTTTTATTAATAATAAAAACTTCACTTACAACTTTTACACTTTGAAGATATAAATCGTGGACACTGAAGCGAAATGTTTAAATGGTTCCGATAATTATTATGGTAATAATATGAGCTCCGCGGGTGGTCAATCCCTTTTTATAGGGCAATTGGTCACTCCTACTCTAGGATTTGTCACATGACAAATCATAGGTGGGAGAGCCCACCCCACAGCCTCCACCTGGTATCTTCCAGGGAGAATCTTCCCATCGCGCTATCTGAGAATCTGTTTACGATTTAGTCACGTTCCTCCGTGGCCTTTTATGTGTCTTTCCTCGCGACTAATATGTATTATTTTTAGATTCCCAGCGGCGACGATAGCAAGATTCTTTATACATATTTAGATTTATATGTTTATTATATTTTCTGTACGGTCGATTCCGTGCAGCTTACGTACTAGGGTTTGAAGTTAAGTATATGATATGGGTATCGGTGATCGAGTATCGGGAAATAGACGGGAGGGCAATCTTCTGGCGAGGACCAGGGGCACAGCTCTGCGAAGGTGGTGTCGACTCCGCTGGTTGATAAGGCCCTCCGTCCCATGCTGAACGTCAGCTGGTGCGGTCAACGAGCTGGTGTACTGCTGACTGTCCGCTACCTCCTTGATGCTGGCTGTCCTGTTCGTTGTTGCCGTTCGAATATTCCTTGCTCGATCTCTTCTTATTGTAACTTATTATGATAATGCCTTATCGGCAATTTGTTGCACAATATGTAGTATGATGTTTTCATACGAGGTTGTTATACTACCTCAGAGTACGGAATAGTAAATAAAAATGAATTAAAGGTTAAATAATATTTGATTCTACGTCGCGGGACGTGACACCTCCCCCTTTAGAAAGCAAATTTCCAGAAGAAATTTGTTTTAATTCTTGGATGGCTTCTTTGAATTCTCTTGCCGCTGGAGTCGGTTGTCGTCCCTCGTCAGTTGTTGCTGGTTGATCTGCATTCTGCGATGACGGTTGTTTTTTCTTGGCCAAATATAATATTAAAGTTGTTATGGAGCTCCAAATTGCTCCTAACAAGTGTAATCCGCATCCGTAGACTGCATGTATTTGATATCCGTGTATAATGGTATCAAATATTGTTTTTATTATTTTAATGATAATAAAAACTCCAAGAAGTCCTGCGGTGACTGTTCCAAATTTAAGGAATCCGTTCCAGAATTTGGCTGCTGCATTCTCGGCTAATGTGGTGATGGTTTCTTCGTCTATAATTCCCATTATTGAAATTGATCCTGCGGGAATATTTTTCCCGGATACTCCTCTGGCGAGTGTGTTTAATACGGCTGCCTTTTCAGCAGGGAACATAATGTGGTCCCTTAAATTTTCCAGTTCCTTCTGTGTATATATCCCGCTGGTTGCGAGATCCGAAGGAGATGTGTAGTGCCAACTGAGTTTTGTTTTTGGATGTAATAATTGAGGTGGACGGACTTCAATCGGATGTGGTGAAATTCTATGCCATGCTTGGTCGATTTCATACATGACTGGTAGAATGGGACTACATTCTCTATGTGTCCCTTGAGTGGTTAAAATATGTGTCTTCGGTGTTAAGAACATTGAATTATTTCTTAACCATACAGGCAATTCTATATAGCATTCATCTGTTTGGCGTATTTTAACTTGAACAGAAATGCATTTTATAATGTGAATCACTTCGCCAGCTACTAGTGCCATATGTCCCGGTGTTTTCGTGACTATATTAGCAAATTCGTCTGGTTTCAGCGGAGCAATTATCAGAGCATTGCTTAATATTTGTTGTTCCAATAAGCACTTTTGTATAATGATGTCTCTGTATAGGGTTTTCAATTCAGTTCTTATATGTTTCTCCACGTAGACAAATTTGGAATTCACGTACGTGAAAATATCCAAATTTTCTACTGGGATTTTGTGTAAAGATGCAAAAATTCTTTCCTTCGTTGTTTCCAAGATAAATAACTTTGGATGTTCCGTTTGTATGAGCGTATAACCACATAGATGTTGCTCTCCTATTGGAGTTAAAGCGAACGTAATATCTTGTGTAGTCAATGCATATACGGAAGGTGATTTTTCTTCGGCTTGGCTGGTATCGGTAATTTTGGATGCCAGCCCTTCGTAGAGTACATCATAGCGATCGAATTTGCAAGTCGATGGTGGAAAGGAGTGCCAGAACGTGTGTCCGTCCTCGTTGTCCACGCAAAATCCGTTTTGAAAATAGCATATAGTTCCAGATTTCAATATGATTTTGTTGTGCTCCAGTCGTACTGGTACTAGAGCAGTTTTGAGTGTTATTTTCGCCATTGCTTGTACTACTACCTTTTCCCATGATCCATAAGGGTCGGAAAATTGTGCTCCGGTACATTTTCCATCTGCGGTGAGTGATCCAGCCATGGTGAATGTCCGGGTTGATGTTTGGTTCATTTTGAGTCCTACCAAATAGACGTTGTTACCAATGACGGTGGATCCGTATCCATGCATATCTCGGCATTGACGTTCGGTTAAATCTTCGAGGTATTCATTTAATCCGTTGTGTACTGCGGAAATGTGTGAATGCATTCCGCAATAATAAATGGTTCTTGAAATTATCAGCTTGCATTGGATGACTTCCACGTAGTTGAAGTCCGAAAGTTGCAGAAGTTGAATGTAGATTTCCTTTGTAGTTGTGGAGATTGGGTTGATTTCGCAATCTCCTACTGAATTTAATGAGACGGTTGTCACGTTTAAATGTTGCCCATTGCAATCGTATCCAATGAGGGCCCAAACGAGTTTCACGTTGATTAGAATTATCCATGGCAAAATCATGGTAATTCCCCTTTTAACAAAAAAAAAAAATAAAATTTGTTTTGATCTATCGTTATTTTAATAACGATTCATAATATTCCCTTTAGTATTTCGTACTCTAAGTATTTGATCGTTTAATTACTTTGTATATGATTTTGTTTTAATTACTAATTAACCTGGATTAGACCTAATATATGCAAGTTTAAGTTTATTTATATGTACTGTACGGGTTGTCCCATCAGATAATATTTTGACATTCTGATTTGGTAACAATTCAAGTACTTTATACGGTCCTGAGTACTGATCTGCGAACTTTGTCCTCCGAGGTTCTTTCATGAGATATACTAAGTCTCCTGCTTTAAAATTTTGCGGATTAATTTTCCGATCATAATACTGTTTAGATTTGGCTTTTGCCTTTATCAAATTTTCTCGGGCTTGAGTTTGCAGATTAGTTATTTTGCGAAATAAATCTCTAAGATATTCGGCATATGTGGGTTCCAAATCTTCACCAATAGGTTTTTCGCTCGAAGGTTCTCGTGCAATGCATCCGAAAACTAATTCATGCGGTGAAAATTTAGTACCCTCGTGTACTGCGGTATTATATGAAAACATTGCTAAATCTATCCAATCGTCCCAATTTTCGTCGTTCGTCGTATATTGTTTTAAATATTCGGTTAATACGTGATGCGACCTTTCTATCGAACCGTTACTCTGTGGATGATAGGCTGTAGTAACATAACGCTTAATTTTGAATCGTTTAGCGACGATTTTTATTAAATTTGAAGTGAAATTTGTTCCTTGATCGGTTAAAATAGCTTTAGGTGATCCGAATCGGCAAATAAACCGTTTTATAAATACATCCGCTATATCGGCAGAGGTGGTTCGAGCTAAAGGTATTGCTATTGAATATTTTGTTAACAAATCTTGTATTGTTAATATGTGTGTTCTTCCTTTTCTAGTTTTTGGTAATGGTCCAACAATGTCCATACTGATTTTGTCGAACGCTTTGCCTGGAGTGTCTGTCAAGACCATTGGTTGTTTTGTTTTTATTCTCGTCAATTTCCTCATTTGACAGTCTTGACATTCTCTAATGAATTTTTGAATTTCCTTTTTCATATTCTCCCAATAATAATTTTGACGTATTCTGTGGTAGGTTTTTGTAACTCCCTTGTGTCCTCCACTGGACGACGTATGTTTTTCTTTTATTATGTGTTCCCTCAGATTTTCGGGTGGTGTTACTACATCACCCGTACAAATTGTAATTGTTATTGGTAGTTCTTTGAAGACGTCTTTTAGTCTGTTTATAATATATTTCCATGGTACGTCCTCTATATTATGAGTTCTACTTATGGAAAATGATTGTAGGTTAAATTCCGTAACTGTGTCCCATAAAGACACTAGACTATTTAAAATGTTATCAGGTTGTATAGGAGTTCTTGAATCCTTTTTGATTGGTAGACTTATTATATATTAAGTTCCATCTGGTACTGACCGTGCCCTTTCTAGGGTAAGTTCTACATGATTTGGTAGCAAATTTTCTGTTTCTAATTCTTTGGCACCTCTATCAATTGGATTTCCATCCAATCCAATGAAAATGACTCTATTATCTTTTATTTTTGCCAAAGAATCCCTAGATTCTCTTATCACTAATTGGTTTTGATGAGGGATTGTATCCTCGCTTTTACTTGTCGTTGTTCTAGGTGATAATTGAGGTGGTGATGGAGGTGTATCTATTGTTTCTATTGATTCTTCTTCTTGTGGTGTTTCCGTGGTTTCAATTAATTCTTCTTCTAGTGACGTTTCTGTAATTTCTATTGGCTCCTCTACAGGTTTCCTTTTTAATGAAGGACCAGCTATTGGTGAATTACTTGATAGAGTTCTTTTCCGTTTTTGTTCCAAACTTCGAGATGTTTCTGATAATAATGTATTTAATTCCATATCTTCATCTTCTGATTCTTCTTGTATTGGTATGCGTTTACGTCTTCTTTTTGGGAATTCTAAATGTTTGAGTTCCCTATTTGGAAAAGCCAAATGTCTACTTCTCGTCATTGGTCCTTTAAAGTCTTCCGGTAAAATTAACGGTAAGTTTTTCTTTTGAGGTGGTTCGCCTTCTGGAGGATCCTCCTCCTCCCTTGCTCTTATTGGTAGGCATACTTCTGGTGGGTTTCGAGACAACGCATCAGCGTTGAGGTTACTTTTTCCTTTTTTATAGTTTATTTCGAATTCGTAATCAGATAATTTAAGTTTCCATTTCCAAATTCGAGAATTTGGATCTTTTATTGAATTCATCCATACCAGAGGTTTGTGGTCTGTTTCTATTTTAAATTTACGACCATATAAATAAGGTCGAAAATGTGTTACGCAGTAAATAATTGCTAAACATTCCTTTTCAATCGTGGAATATTTTTGTTCTGCTGAATTTAATAAGCGGGACGCATAAGCAATAGGAAGATCGTCGCCGGTAAAATCCTGACTAAGCACTCCTCCTATGGCGTAACCTGAAGCGTCCGTCGTTACCTTGAATGGCTGTGAAAAATCTGGATATTGAAGTATTGGTTTGGATATTAGAGCCTTCTTTAATATTTGGAATGCTTCCTCTTCTTCTTTGCCCCAAATAAATTTCGTTGTCCTTTTCAACAAGTTAGTTAGTGGTTTCGATTTTCTTGAGAATTCCGGTATAAATCGTCTATAGTATCCGATTAATCCCAAAAATTGTTTAATGTTCTTTGGTGTTTTGGGTTTAGGAAAATTCTCTGCTGCTTCAATCTTCTTCGGATCTGGTTTTACTCCGTGTTCGTCAATTATGTGCCCTAAGTACATCACTTCACGTCGTAAGAATTCACATTTATCCGGTTGAAGCATTAATTTTGCATCTCGTAGTCTTTTCATTAATCTTGTAAATTTTATTTCGTGTTCACGAAGAGATCTGGAATATATTACAATGTCATCCAGATAAACAAAAAGTTCGGTTCCTTGAAGTCCCGATAGAACATTATTCATGAGGCGTTGAAATGTTGCAGGTGCATTTTTCAAACCAAAGGGCATTCTTGTAAACTGATAATGTCCATATGGTGTAGAAAATGCTGTCTTGTGTGCGTCTTCTGGTGCCATCTTAATCTGATGAAACCCTGATGCTAAGTCGAATGTAGAGAAATATTTTGCACTCCCTAATTGATCTAATATCTCAGTAATATTTGGTAGGGGATACGCATCGCCTATCGTCTTTTCATTTAATTTTCGATAATCGATTACTAATCTCCATCGTTTTTTACCTTTTGAATCTGGTTTTTTAGGAACGATCCATAATGGAGAATTATATGGAGATGTGGATGATTCTACCACACCAGTTTCCAATAGTTCTTTTATTTGTTGATTTATTTCGTCCTTATGAATTGGTGGATATCGATACTGCCGAGTATTTATCGGTATATCATCCGTAGTATGAATTCTATGTTGTATACTATCTGTTCCTTCCAAAGTTTCTCCTGTTAAATGAAATCGATCTTCATTTTCCTTTATTAGTTGCATCACATGTTCTTTTTCTTCCTCGTTTAAGTGATCTAATCGCAGTAGTTTCAAGATTTCCTCAAATCGATTTTCCTTCGATATCTTTGTCGTATTACATCGTTTAGTGGGACGTTCTTCAAATGGAAGTATTTCGATTGTAGGTACCACAATGTGATAATCTTCATCCGTACTATTTACTATTCTCATATGAGCTTTTCCTTCTCGATTTGTTACTAATGCATTTCCCAAATAGATTCCTTCTTTTATGTGTAATTTTCCTGCGTATCCTTCACGCAGTTCTGGATTTGCAATATTAATGTGGAAAGGGACTGAACTTCTTTTTGGCACGAATATCTTCTCGTATGTATTAAAGGGAATATAGGTTTTTCCCCACTTGATTTGCCTTTTTGCATAATCGATGCTAGCTTCTTGATGTAACAGAAATTCGGATCCTAAGATTCCGTCTTCATCGTCAAACAGTGTGTCGTTTACCACGTGGAAATTCACTGGATGATTCGCAATCATTATTGATGCAGTCCCTAAGGTAGCTTGATTCGAATCGATTATTCCACGGATATATATGATTTCTTGAGTGTTGACGATTGTCGATGCTGTTACCATTGATTTCTTGATGAGGTTGACGTCGGATCCCGAATCAACCATTAATCGTGCCTTCCCTTCCAGATTAGGAGATGCTATTAGTATTGTTGGAATATTTCGTACGGTATTTATTGGAACAGTTACTGTTCGTCTATTTCTTCGTCTTCTTCCTCCATTGAGTCCCTCTTGGTTTGTTTTTCCTTCACTGACTTTTCCTCGATTTCCAACGTCGGTTTCCAGGGCGTTGATTTTCCTGATGGTTTTATTTCTCCCGCTTTTGGGACTTCTATTTTCATTATTTTCTGGCGCTGTGGAGGGTTCCCACTCCGGATTGCGCCGGACGTTTCCGGATGGCCCTGCTCGTTTCCCTGGTTCATTCTTGAATACGGGACTATTTCTCCTGACTCTATTTTAGCCTTGAACTTGAAACAATCCTTAATCAAATGTCCCGGTTTCTTACAATAATTGCAAGAAATTTCTAATTGATTCGATGGTGAAGCTGCTGCTCCGTTGTTTCGCGATGAATTTGATTGCCATGCGTTATTTCGCGGCTGATTGCTTTGCCATCCACTATTTCGCGGTTGGTTATTTTGCCATTTTGGTATGGCTCCTTCGTATCTAGGGGGACCGAAGTTTGGTTTATTTTGGGGTACCGACGGGTACCCTCTCTGATCGCGGGACACGGGTTGTTGACGGTTATATGAACTTGTCTTCATTCTTTCGTCTTCAATTTTGACTTCTTTATCTATTTTAACGGCTAGAGCATAGATCTCATCCAGCTCTAGTTCTTGACTCTCCTGTCTCAAGCGTAAAGAAATTTCTCGAGGTAGTCCTTTAATAAAAGCTTCCTGTGTGTCCGTATTAATGTTTTCTTGAATTGTAGCGGATATTTCCTCATGATCTCGTTTTTCTCCGTCCATTATAGCTAAACGCAAATCTTGAACGCGAGTTATATAATCGAGAATATTTTCTCCTGGTTTTTTAAACGTATTCCCCAATTCGCCTTTATACTGATTAACATTTTTACACGGCGCGAAGTACTGTTTCAATTTATTTCCGAATTCGTCTAAAGTAGTTAGATCGGAGTCGCCTATCGCAATTAAAGCATGTCCGCGTAATTTGTTCATTAGTAATTTTGTTAATTGCATTTCTTGCTGAGGGGCTAACATTGATTTTGCCCGTTCACATGCTTTTAAAAATTGAAAAACAGATGGTCGATAGCCATCAAATAAAGGAACTGCTTCTAACGCGAGTTTAATTGGAATTTTTCCGTCCGTCGGATCCTGTTTAGATTTAGGGTCGCGAATTTCCAATTCACGCGATACTGGACGTTTTTCGACCGGATTTGGAGTATTTAAGTTAGATTTGATACTGTGAACGTCTTCGGCACCTTTTCTCTCTAGTCTTTTCACTCTTGCTGTTATTGTCTCTAGATGCTCGAATTTTTCATCCCACAACGTTAATATTGTGAGGAGTTGAGATAAAGTTTCGGCAGGGGATAAATCACTCCTAGCTTGTAAAGCTGACTTTGCTTGTCGAATTATTTCTGTTTGCCTTCGCAATTCCTCCTCGTCGTCGTTTTCACCGTGGTCCGACATGATTCTTGATTTTACACGCTTGATTTTACTGATTTTACTTCTCAACTATTGCGGATAATCCCACCGCTGCCACCATTTTTTATGTTGTTACGTCCCTACTTCCTTATTTAAGCGCGATTTCTAGGGAATTTATATTTTTATCCGCTTTTGAACTAATCCTGGGATTTAACGCTCTGGGATAGTTGAGAATGATTGTTACGCGTATTATTGAACATACTTACTTTTTATAATGCGATGAGTCGCCAGGGGATGGGAGCGTTCGGGATGCCGTTAATTTCTGGAGCTGCGTTGGATTTCGGTTGGGCCCAATCGCCGCAGTAAATCGTGACTCCCTTAACCCTTGGGTCGATGTTTTTTATCACGGGAGATGGGGTGACTCCCAACAAGGATCCTGTTGCTGGGGCGCACTTATAATTATTGTTTATTTTTCGTAATTGTACCTTTCGCCCGGCACGATTGCTTTTAGGCATCTGGGAATTAATTAAATCTTTTAGTTTTGTTCAAATGGAACTCGGTTTTCGCTTACACTCCAGAGGACACTGGTGGGCAGCTGTCTGCGCGCCAGTGATTCTAAAGAATCAGCCCAAACCATGGTTCGTTAATTATTCATTTTTTGTGAAATTTATGGATCGATTAGTATTAAATTGACCGCGTATACAGATTGATCTCTAGTATCTGGTGACATAGTGGGCAGCTGACTGCTCGCCAATGACACTTTCAACAGAGGAGAATCTGGATTTTCTTTATTCTCATTTCTACGGTAATTCAAAAAAAACACTGCGAATGCCCAAAAGCTTAGGAAGGCTAGTAAAACACTCGAAACGCGTTAAATATGATTTTATCACTTTTATTAATAATAAAAACTTCACTTACAACTTTTACACTTTGAAGATATAAATCGTGGACACTGAAGCGAAATGTTTAAATGGTTCCGATAATTATTATGGTAATAATGTGAGCTCCGCGGGTGGTCAATCCCTTTTTATAGGGCAATTGGTCACTCCTACTCTAGGATTTGTCACATGACAAATCATAGGTGGGAGAGCCCACCCCACAGCCTCCACCTGGTATCTTCCAGGGAGAATCTTCCCATCGCGCTATCTGAGAATCTGTTTACGATTTAGTCACGTTCCTCCGTGGCCTTTTATGTGTCTTTCCTCGCGACTAATATGTATTATTTTTAGATTCCCAGCGGCGACGATAGCAAGATTCTTTATACATATTTAGATTTATATGTTTATTATATTTTCTGTACGGTCGATTCCGTGCAGCTTACGTACTAGGGTTTGAAGTTAAGTATATGATATGGGTATCGGTGATCGAGTATCGGGAAATAGACGGGAGGGCAATCTTCTGGCGAGGACCAGGGGCACAGCTCTGCGAAGGTGGTGTCGACTCCGCTGGTTGATAAGGCCCTCCGTCCCATGCTGAACGTCAGCTGGTGCGGTCAACGAGCTGGTGTACTGCTGACTGTCCGCTACCTCCTTGATGCTGGCTGTCCTGTTCGTTGTTGCCGTTCGAATATTCCTTGCTCGATCTCTTCTTATTGTAACTTATTATGATAATGCCTTATCGGCAATTTGTTGCACAATATGTAGTATGATGTTTTCATACGAGGTTGTTATACTACCTCAGAGTACGGAATAGTAAATAAAAATGAATTAAAGGTTAAATAATATTTGATTCTACGTCGCGGGACGTGACAGTCTCACAGAATAATAACTGAAAATGAGGCACCGGTTAACATAAAACAGTATCGATATCCCCAAGTTCATAAAGAAGAAATTAATAGACAAATATACAAGCTAGGAAGATATAACACTAATGCGGATGCACTATCACGAAACCCAGTAAATGCACTCCTATTACAAATAGAAGGGAAACGATCACGCTCCCAATCCATAACGACTCCCGGATCCCCAAACCCAACCCCCATGAAGCAACCAAAAGGAGACAATTCATCCTCCACTTCGTCATCCGAATTCAATCCCAGACAGATACCAGTCAAAAGGAAATTAAAGAGAAAGCTAAAAACCACAACAACCACATCGTCAAGTCGACCGGTAATAAAAAAAGAGGAATCACACCAAAAAGGAAATCAGCGGAAATGGATGTATCTACCGACAGCTTTGAAGTAAGAAAGGACATCCATCTATCAGTAGAGGTTCACCCCACCACTGCTGGACAAACCAGTTCTACACCACCAGTGCCTAGACCAACCATGGACAACCACCCTCCACAACGAATAGAAATTGAAATAACGAAGAACGATTTTGATGAAATAATGGAAATAAGCGAAAACGTAAAGATTCCTAGGAGTCATACATATAGAGAGCCTCCCAAAATAAACTCTAGCAATAGTAGCAGCAGTAAAAAGAATAGCCCACCAATAAGAGGTAGGAAGTACTGTAGTAGAGATTCCAGTGGAACACTCACCGGACCATTATCTCCAGTAACAATAAGAAGAGATTCAAATAACAATTTCAAGGCATTTACGGGACCACCCCGACAACAAATATCATCGCGACGACACGGACTACCACGACAAGGATTACCGCGACAGCAAATACCTCCTCAACAACGAACATTACCAAAAATAGTTAACCAGGAACCAATTCAAGGCAGGATCAAGGAAATTGGAGATCACCTATGGATGAGAAGGGAAACTGCAGGAATATTCATTACAGCGTATGGGAAACCAGTGGGCAAGGAAAGCAAAGAATTCATAATTAAGGAACAAATTAAAATTACCTTACCCCTACCACTCCAGGCAGGAAGTATAATAGAAATTCACAAACCAGGACAGACCATCTTAGGAATGGTAATGCCAGATCCTCCAAAGGAAGAAGCTTATCATACCATAATTCGAAACCTATATAATAAATTAACACAAGAAAACATTAATAAAATTTCATTACCGAAAACAGAAATTAATATAGCATGGGAAAAGTTAAAACATATGATTAATTTAAGGTTCTTACTAACAAATATCAGCATTACGATCTGCAATGGTACTGTACAGCTGCCAACAGAACAGGATCGTTTAACGATAATAAAAGAAAACCACGAGTCACCAGTAGGGGGACATAAAGGAGTAAGAAAAACCTATAACAGAATTAGAAATTTGTACCATTGGCCAAATATGAAAAAAGAAGTAAGGCAGTTTATTAAAACATGCATAAGTTGCCAAAAGAAAAAGCTCGTGCGAGTAAAAACTAAAGAGCCAATGATAATAACAGACGCACCACTAGACGCTTTTGACAAAATATCCATGGATATTGTGGGACCACTGCCACTCACAAAATCAGGGAAAACATACATACTTACCGTACAGGATAATTTAACAAAATTCTCGTTAGCTATACCATTAGTCTCATTTACAAGCGAAGAAATAGCCCAAGCATTCACCACACACTTTATATGTCAATACGGATGCCCAAAAGCCATCCTCACGGATCAGGGATCATCATTCATTAGCTCTCTCATGCGGAAATTCGCAAAGGCTCTCAACATAAAGCAGTACAAAACCTCAGCATTCCATCCAATGTCAAACGGTTCCCTGGAAAGAAGCCATCATGTTTTGATTGAATATTTAAAGCATTATATCACAAAAGAGAAACAATGGGACCAGTGGTTACCACAGGCCATGTTCTCTTATAACACTAGTGTACATGAGGGAACTAAATACACTCCCTATGAGCTAATATACGGTAAAAAGGCCAGACAACCGTCAAGTTTAACACCAAATGACAGAATAACAACATATCCGGATTTTGTAGATAGGTTAGTTACAAAGTTGTTGAATATTCGCGAACTGGGACGACGCAATTTAGAAGGCTCAAAATATCGACAAAAATACTACTATGACCATAAAATATCTTCAATCAAGTATCACAAGGGCGAAAAAGTTTTGCTTTTAAACTCAAAAAGGAACAAATTCAGCGACGAATACAGCGGGCCGTTCACAATCATGGAGATCTTAGAAAACAACAATGTAAAGATAGCTGTGAGCCCCCGTAGTACTAAGGTTGTCCATCAGGATAGAATTAAAAACGCCTACACTCCACCAGAACATGGCGTCCCTAGGGACAATTTAACAAAGCACTAGCAACTTCGCACCGCTAAACTCAAAGTAGTGGGGAGTACCCAAGCTCCCATTTCGAAAACTGATAGCCTGCCGTGCGCACGTAATTTTTGCAACAAAATCGAAGAAAGAAAAATTATTAAAGAAAAGATTCAGGAGCTCTCCAGTCGAGAAGGAAGTAAGGTAGGAACAGCAATAAACAAATATTTATTAAAAAACTAAAAATAAGCAAATCAAATCAAATTATTAAAATGAACGCGTGGTGTGCCGACACAGAGATATGGCAAAATCGCCAGAAGAAAATTATATTCACCGCCCTCGCGAGGAGGAGAGATTAGAAGACCCGTATTTAAGACTCCTAGGGATGATCTGCCTCAAAGCGAAGTGGCCCGGTTTACGGACCGACAGGAGTGACTTATATAGAAGAAAGATCTGCTGTCCGTGCTACAAGAACCTTTTTGCTGAGGAAACTCAATATTATTCACCAGCTATCCGACACCTGCTAACCCTCAGGAGAAATATAACAAATTTCAAATATTGCATAATTTGTACTAGACCAATCTATAAGATAGGTGTAGCGGCACAATGCCCCGACTGTATCGAAACCTTCTTGCACATAAGTGCTAACAATGAAGAAGCTTTAAATTTGGGGCTTTCTCTTAATGTCCTAGAAGCCCATGAGAGAGGCGAAACAAGGCCTCAATAATAAATTTATATTTTTTCCACATACCTATTCAAATTATTCTATCCTATCTTCGTACCCCATCCAAATGAGCGAGAACAATTATTATTAAGCGTAAGAAGGATAGTCATAGACAGAGGTCAGCAAGCTCGCGATGTAAACAAACCGTGTACTCCTGAAACATTAAGAAATAGGGTAGCATTGTAAATAAAGCAGGACAAGGGACTTTCTCGGAATTTTATAAGGACTAGCGGAATAAGAACGTTGTGCGAATAGAGCCGATAGTAAATAAAAAGAGACAGAATATTTAGGGGAATGTGTAGGCAATACAGGGATAGATTCATAATAATACCGCGTAAGGAGAATGATAGGTATTGAAAGGATATCGTTACAGTAAGCTTCATTCGATCGTGAGACTCAGTCGTGTATAGTCGAAATAAATTCATATAATTAAATCAAAATGCCCAAACGAGCGGGAAGAAAAATAAGGAAATTAAAAGCAGCGCTAGCTTTAACCCCACCCAGTTTTACTCATTTAAGTTTTTCCCAGTCAAATCCAACGCGATTAGTTACAAAACCGTCGAACTCTACACCCTGGAAATTACAAACAATAACTATACCAGAGGTGGATTGGCAGCCATACACCCAACTAACCCATTCTGATCCACGGAGGCGTGCGTGGAAATATATATTTCTATTCGGGACGGGAAACGCACCACCCCCGACCACTGGAGGACCGGTCAAGGAAAACAAGGAAGCTGAGGCATTCAAGGACATCGAAGAGGAAGTAGATCGCCAGACCGCCTCACTCAACCCCGTGGTCCATGCAGCATCTCTCGAGGACGAGAGAAAAACCGGGCGGTGAAAAGTAACGTACCGCTACCCACCACCACATTTTTTTCCCCTTTTTAATTGTTTCTGTATTATTATATTAGTATTAAGATAAACTAACTCTTGCGTGCGTCACGCCCATAGCGGGAAATACCTAAATTCATTCACGCGCAACGCATGCGCGCAACCGCCCGTTCAAACCCAATTCAGCGCCGCAAACGACTTAAGCGCGCACGCGCAAACCGCACGTTCCACCGGACGCCGATTAAACCCAGCGTAGTATACGACCGGCGGGAACCGGAAGCGAATTACTATTGGTGCGCGTAATCGCACAGCATCTCATTGGTGCGGAATTAGCTCCACCGAGGAGTATAAATATAGGCATGCCTACAGCAGTCAAGCAGTGCAGTCAAGATTGGGTCCTGACACCCAACCTTTCCCAGGACGTTTAAAACTCCTTTCAAGGAAGCTTTAACTAGCTCCGTAACTCCTAAATCCAAGGAAGCTTTTACTAGCTCCATAATTACCAAATCCAAGGAAGCTTTTACTAGCTCCATAATTACCAAATCCAAGGTAGCTTTTACTAGCTCCATAATTACCAAATCCAAGGTAGCTTTTACTAGCTCCATAATTACCAAATCCAAGGAAGCTTTAGCTAGCTCCATAATTCCTAAATCCAAGGAAGCTTTAATTAGCTCCACAATTCCAATCTATAAAGCGTTGGGCCAGCTTATAGGCACCAGTAATCTTTATACTCCGAGAGAAGTAATCCTCTCAAACATTAAACTATATTTTGACCAAGAGTCATTTCTATAATATCGACTTAGTATCGAGATTCATGTTCATTTACGATTTAGAATCGTAAACTATATCATACTATTAATTTATAATAAGAGTTAGTCGATTTGTATTCCGTTTAACCAACCAAGCGAATTATTAGTTAATTTCTAGATCCGTTTAGCGCATAATCACAATTACTTAAATGTTCGACAGACGAGTAGCGACATAATCAATTAATGTTCATTATATTCAAACGACTGAGAGTCGAATCATATGTACAAATCGACCTAGCGTCAAAAACCACTATTTAGAATAAATCATTGTTATTATTGTTAAAGGAAGGACTCTGGTTTCTTGAAATTCAATTCTTAATCGCATGCCAAACGAACCAATCCCACAATTTCACAGGTAAACCGCTCTACTTGTGAAAACTCCTGTAATTAACGGCAACGTCACGTTAGAGAACGTTACAATGTTGACTCTGTTGACTCTGTTGACTCTGTTGACACTGTTGACTCTGTTGACTCTGTTGACTCTGTTGACTCTGTTGACTCTGTTGACTCTGTTGACTCTGTTGACACTGTTGACTCTGTTGACTCTGTTGACTCTGTTGACTCTGTTGACTCTGTTGACTCTGTTGACACTGTTGACACTGTTGACTCTGTTGACTCTGTTGACTCTGTTGACTCTGTTGACTCTGTTGACTCTGTTGACTCTGTTGACTCTGTTGACTCTGTTGACTCTGTTGACTCTGTTGACTCTGTTGACTCTGTTGACTCTGTTGACTCTGTTGACTCTGTTGACTCTGTTGACTCTGTTGACTCTGTTGACTCTGTTGACTCTGTTGACTCTGTTGACTCTGTTGACTCTGTTGACTCTGTTGACTCTGTTGACTCTGTTGACTCTGTTGACTCTGTTGACTCTGTTGACTCTGTTGACTCTGTTGACTCTGTTGACTCTGTTGACTCTGTTGACTCTGTTGACTCTGTTGACTCTGTTGACTCTGTTGACTCTGTTGACTCTGTTGACTCTGTTGACTCTGTTGACTCTGTTGACTCTGTTGACTCTGTTGACTCTGTTGACTCTGTTGACTCTGTTGACTCTGTTGACTCTGTTGACTCTGTTGACTCTGTTGACTCTGTTGACTCTGTTGACTCTGTTGACTCTGTTGACTCTGTTGACTCTGTTGACTCTGTTGACTCTGTTGACTCTGTTGACTCTGTTGACTCTGTTGACTCTGTTGACTCTGTTGACTCTGTTGACTCTGTTGACTCTGTTGACTCTGTTGACTCTGTTGACTCTGTTGACTCTGTTGACTCTGTTGACTCTGTTGACTCTGTTGACTCTGTTGACTCTGTTGACTCTGTTGACTCTGTTGACTCTGTTGACTCTGTTGACTCTGTTGACTCTGTTGACTCTGTTGACTCTGTTGACTCTGTTGACTCTGTTGACTCTGTTGACTCTGTTGACTCTGTTGACTCTGTTGACTCTGTTGAGTCTGTTGACTCTGTTGACTCTGTTGACTCTGTTGACTCTGTTGACTCTGTTGACTCTGTTGAGTCTGTTGACTCTGTTGACTCTGTTGACTCTGTTGACTCTGTTGACTCTGTTGACTCTGTTGACTCTGTTGACTCTGTTGACTCTGTTGACTCTGTTGACTCTTTTGACTCTGTTGACTCTGTTGACTCTGTTGACTCTGTTGACCCGTTTGGCTCGTTTGACTCGTTTGACTCGTTTGACTCGTTTGACTCGTTTGACTCGTTGGACTCGTTGGACTCGTTGGACTCGTTGGACTCGTTGGACTCGTTGGACTCGTTGGACTCGTTGGACTCGTTGGACTCGTTGGACTCGTTGGACTCGTTGGACTCGTTGGACTCGTTGGACTCGTTGGACTCGTTGGACTCGTTGGACTCGTTCGACTCGTTGGACTCGTTCGACTCGTTGGACTCGTTGGACTCGTTGGACTCGTTGGACTCGTTCGACTCGTTGGACTCGTTGGACTCGTTCGACTCGTTGGACTCGTTGGACTCGTTCGACTCGTTGGACTCGTTCTACTCGTTGGACTCGTTCGACTCGTTGGACTCGTTGGACTCGTTGGACTCGTTGGACTCGTTCGACTCGTTGGACTCGTTCGACTCGTTGGACTCGTTCGACTCGTTGGACTCGTTCGACTCGTTGGACTCGTTCGACTCGTTGTACTCGTTCGACTCGTTGGACTCGTTCGACTCGTTGGACTCGTTCGACTCGTTGGACTCGTTCGACTCGTTGGACTCGTTCGACTCGTTGGACTCGTTCGACTCGTTGGACTCGTTCGACTCGTTGGACTCGTTCGACTCGTTGGACTCGTTCGACTCGTTGGACTCGTTCGACTCGTTGGACTCGTTCGACTCGTTGGACTGGTTCGACTCGTTGGACTCGTTCGACTCGTTGGACTCGTTCGACTCGTTGGACTCGTTCGACTCGTTGGACTCGTTCGACTCGTTGGACTCGTTCGACTCGTTGGACTCGTTCGACTCGTTGGACTCGTTCGACTCGTTGGACTCGTTCGACTCGTTGGACTCGTTCGACTCGTTGGACTCGTTCGACTCGTTGGACTCGTTCGACTCGTTGGACTCGTTCGACTCGTTGGACTCGTTCGACTCGTTGGACTCGTTCGACTCGTTGGACTCGTTCGACTCGTTGGACTCGTTCGACTCGTTGGACTCGTTCGACTCGTTGGACTCGTTCGACTCGTTGGACTCGTTCGACTCGTTGGACTCGTTCGACTCGTTGGACTCGTTCGACTCGTTGGACTCGTTCGACTCGTTGGACTCGTTCGACTCGTTGGACTCGTTCGACTCCTTGGACTCGTTCGACTCGTTGGACTCGTTCGACTCGTTGGACTCGTTCGACTCGTTGGACTCGTTCGACTCGTTGGACTCGTTCGACTCGTTGGACTCGTTCGACTCGTTGGACTCGTTCGACTCGTTGGACTCGTTGGACTCGTTGGACTCGTTGGACTCGTTGGACTCGTTGGACTCGTTGGACTCGTTGGACTCGTTGGACTCGTTGGACTCGTTGGACTCGTTGGACTCGTTCGACTCGTTGGACTCGTTCGACTCGTTGGACTCGTTCGACTCGTTGGACTCGTTCGACTCGTTGGACTCGTTCGACTCGTTGGACTCGTTCGACTCGTTGGACTCGTTCGACTCGTTGGACTCGTTCGACTCGTTGGACTCGTTCGACTCGTTGGACTCGTTCGACTCGTTGGACTCGTTCGACTCGTTGGACTCGTTCGACTCGTTGGACTCGTTCGACTCGTTGGACTCGTTCGACTCGTTGGACTCGTTCGACTCGTTGGACTCGTTCGACTCGTTGGACTCGTTCGACTCGTTGGACTCGTTCGACTCGTTGGACTCGTTCTACTCGTTGGACTCGTTCGACTCGTTGGACTCGTTTGACTCGTTTGACTCGTTTGACACGCTTGACTCGATTCTCCAGTTCGAACAGTTTGACTCGTTTGACTCGTTTGACTCGTTTCACTCGTTTGTCTCGTTCGACTCGTTTGTCTCGTTAGATTCGTTCGACTCATTTGAGTCGTTTGACTCGTTTGACTCGTTAGACTCGCTTGACACGATTGTCCAGTTCGAACAGTTTGACTCGTTTGACTCGTTTGACTCGCTTGACTCGATTGACTCGTTTGACTCGTTTGACTCGTTCGACTCGTTCGACTCGTTCGACTCGTTCGACTCGTTCGACCCGTTTGACCCGTTTGACACGTTTGCCTCGTGTGACTCGTTTGACTCGTTTAACTCGCTTGACACGTTTGACTCGTTTGACTCGTTTGACTCGTTTGACTCGTTTGACTCTTTTGCCTAGTTTGACTCGTTTGACTCGTTTGACTCGTTTGACTCGTTTGACTCGTTTGACTCGTTTGACTCGTTTGACTCGTTTGACTCGTTTGACTCGTTTGACTCGTTTGAATCGTTTGACTCGTTTGACTCGTTTGACTCGTTTGACTCCTTTGACTCGTTTGACTCGTTTGACTCGTTTGACTCGTTTGACTCGTTTGACTCGTTTGACTCGTTTGACTCCTTTGACTCGTTTGGCTCGTTTAACTCGCTTGACTCGATTGTCCTGTCCGATCCGTTTGACTCGTTTGACTCGTTTGGCTCGTTTGACTCGATTGTCCTGTTCGACCCGATTGACTCGATTGTCCTGTTCGACCCGTTTGACTCGTTTGACTCGTTTCACTCGTTTGACTCGTTAGAATCGTTTCACTCGTTTCACTCGTTTCACTCGTTTGACTGGTTTGACTCGTTTGACTCGTTTGAGTCGTTTGACACGGTTGACCCGTTTGACTCGTTCCACCCGTTTGACTCGTTTGACTCGTTTCACTCGTTTGACTCGTTTGACTCGTTTGACTCGTTTCACTCGTTTGACTCGTTCGCTCGTTTGACTCGTTTGACTCGTTTGACTCGATTGACTCGTTTGACTCGTTTGACTCGATTGACTCGATTGTCATGTTCGACCCGTTTGACCCGTTTGACACGTTTGCCTCGTTTGACACGTTTGACTCGTTTGACTCGTTTGACTCGTTTGACTCGTTTGACTCGTTTGACTCGTTTGACACGCTTGACTCGATTCTCCAGTTCGAACAGTTTGACTCGTTTGACTCGTTTGACTCGTTTCACTCGTTTGTCTCGTTCGACTCGTTTGTCTCGTTAGATTCGTTCGACTCATTTGAGTCGTTTGACTCGTTTGACTCGTTAGACTCGCTTGACACGATTGTCCAGTTCGAACAGTTTGACTCGTTTGACTCGTTTGACTCGCTTGACTCGATCGACTCGTTCGACTCGTTCGACTCGTTCGACTCGTTCGACTCGTTCGACTCGTTCGACTCGTTCGACTCGTTCGACTCGTTCGACTCGTTCGACTCGTTCGACTCGTTCGACTCGTTCGACTCGTTCGACTCGTTCGACTCGTTCGACTCGTTCGACTCGTTCGACTCGTTCGACTCGTTCGACTCGTTCGACTCGTTCGACTCGTTCGACTCGTTCGACTCGTTCGACTCGTTCGACTCGTTCGACTCGTTCGACTCGTTCGACTCGTTCGACTCGTTCGACTCGTTCGACTCGTTCGACTCGTTCGACTCGTTCGACTCGTTCGACTCGTTCGACTCGTTCGACTCGTTCGACTCGTTCGACTCGTTCGACTCGTTCGACTCGTTCGACTCGTTCGACTCGTTCGACTCGTTCGACTCGTTCGACTCGTTCGACTCGTTCGACTCGTTCGACTCGTTCGACTCGTTCGACTCGTTCGACTCGTTCGACTCGTTCGACTCGTTCGACTCGTTCGACTCGTTCGACTCGTTCGACTCGTTCGACTCGTTCGACTCGTTCGACTCGTTCGACTCGTTCGACTCGTTCGACTCGTTCGACTCGTTCGACTCGTTCGACTCGTTCGACTCGTTCGACTCGTTCGACTCGTTCGACTCGTTCGACTCGTTCGACTCGTTCGACTCGTTCGACTCGTTCGACTCGTTCGACTCGTTCGACTCGTTCGACTCGTTCGACTCGTTCGACTCGTTCGACTCGTTCGACTCGTTCGACTCGTTCGACTCGTTCGACTCGTTCGACTCGTTCGACTCGTTCGACTCGTTCGACTCGTTCGACTCGTTCGACTCGTTCGACTCGTTCGACTCGTTCGACTCGTTCGACTCGTTCGACTCGTTCGACTCGTTCGACTCGTTCGACTCGTTCGACTCGTTCGACTCGTTCGACTCGTTCGACTCGTTCGACTCGTTCGACTCGTTCGACTCGTTCGACTCGTTCGACTCGTTCGACTCGTTCGACTCGTTCGACTCGTTCGACTCGTTCGACTCGTTCGACTCGTTCGACTCGTTCGACTCGTTCGACTCGTTCGACTCGTTCGACTCGTTCGACTCGTTCGACTCGTTCGACTCGTTCGACCCGTTCGACCCGTTCGACTCGTTCGACTCGTTCGACTCGTTCGACTCGTTCGACTCGTTCGACTCGTTCGACTCGTTCGACCCGTTCGACCCGTTCGACTCGTTCGACTCGTTCGACTCGTTCGACTCGTTTGACTAGTTTGACTCGTTTGACTCGTCTGGCTCGTTTGGCTCGTTCAACTCGCTTGACTCGAATATCCTGTTCGACCCGTTTGACTCGTTTGACTCGCTTGACTCGTTTGACTCGTTTGACTCGATTGTCCAGTTCGACCCGTTTGACCCTTTTGACACGTTTGACTCGTTTGACTCGTTTGACTTGTTACGTGAGGGCGTTGAATTTAATGTGACCGAGCGGTAGTAGTATGTCTAGGCGGGTTCTAACCCTAGGGGCAATGAGTGGGGGTGCGGGGACGGAGGAAGTGAGGGCGCGCGGGGGAGCGCGGCGGAGGGAAACATGGGCACGGGGCTTGCGGGGAGAGGAAGACCGATTGCGCGCGCACGAACCGCGGAGTGGGGGAAGCCGCGATGATGGAGGGGATCAGTCCGGGCCGAGCTGCCGCGGAGACCTCTCCACATCGGACCTACGTATTCGAAGGAGGGAAAGAGACAGAGCATGCTAAACGTATTTGGAGGAGGGAAAGAGATGGAGCATTATTTTAAAGCTAGAGAGATGGAAGATGATAGGAAAATGAAATGGACAAATAATATATGTTTAAGATATATATATTGTTACAAATATAAAAATGAATATAAATATAAAAATTGAATATAAAAATTGAATATAAAAATAGGAATATAAGATATTGAATATAAAATAGAATTATAAAAATAAATATAAAAATGAATATAAATATAAAAATGAATATAAAAAATGAATATAAATGTAAAAATGAATATAAATGTAAAAACTGAATATAAAAATGAATATAAATATATAAAAATGAATATAAATGTAAAAACTGAATATAAAAATTAATATAAATATATAAAAATGAATATAAATATATATATAAAAAAATGCATATAAATATATAATAATAAATATAAAGAATATAAATAGAATATAAAATAAAAAAATAAAAAATAAAAAACTATTGGGATTATGGCGACGATGGTGGCGGTGAGGGCGACGATGGTGGCGGTGTGAGCGACGATGGTGGCGGTGTGAGCGACGGTGCCTAGAACATACAAACATCAATATAATAATAACACATTAAACGTATTAAACATGAAACATACAAAACAATGTAGTGTATTATATACCTGTGGTGGTGGTGGTGGCGATGGTGGTGACGGCGACGACGCCCACAACACCACCATCTCATCAAAAACCCGCTCGGGATGTGGGGATGGCGGCGGTGATGGATCCAACCCCCGCTGATTGATCAAGGGTAGCGCCCACAAGTCAATCAGCGGTAGCCCCTGAATGTTGATTTGGGGTGGCGACCGCGACGATGGTGGTGGCGACGGCGACGACGCCGATGACGCCGACTACACCATCACCTCATCAAAACACCACTCGGGGGACGGCTGCAACGGCGGCGGTGACGGATTCCGCGCTGTCGAATTTATCGACTGCCGCCACCGCCGCACGTCGACCCACGGTGGTGATGGTGGTGATGGGGTCCGCGGTCGCCTCAGGGGCCCAAGGTGATCGTACGGCACCCATGGGTGCCGTAACCGCGCAGCCATCCTCGGACCAAACACCAGTCCCGACCGCCGCATATGCACTTCTAGAGGTGCAGGTTCTCGAATGGTATCAACCTGCACCCACGCCGCAAGCGCCGCTACTATCATCTGATGATCCTAGAACACATATACGAACGTCGATATAATAATGACACATTAAACATATTAAACATGAAACACACAAAACAGCACCATGTATTACATACCGGTAGCTGTGGCGAAGGCGGTGAAGGCGGCGACGGTGGCGGCGAGTCCTAAAAGATAGAAACCCATGATATTGACACTTTAAACGCGATAAATGTAAAAAAGTATTGTTATGTACATACCTCCTCATCCCAATTGGGCGCAATCCGTTCACATACCATTTTTTTCACTGTACTTTGAAATACACAATATTATCAAAACTGTCAAAGGGCTACACATCGGCCACGATTTGAATGCAACTGATCTCGTAGCATCTCCAGGCTTTCACCTGTAGGCCCATGCCTAAAGTTGCAAAGCTTTGCAAAAGTAGGATACCTTTTGTTCTTCACCTGCATTTTCGCTGACACTCATTTCCTCCCATACATCTTCTCCGAATTATACACTACCCATCCTCAATGCATTTATCATCTTCATCGCACTCATCATTTGCTTGAATCAAACCCAATAGAATTCGGAAACGTCAAATCTTATAATTAGGTGGCGAGGAGAGAAGGAGGAAGACGGGTAAATAAAATTGACAAATAATATACGTTTAAGAAATTTTATTTAAAATTAAAAGAATATAATTTAACATTTTTTCCTACGAGCATGAGCTAGAATATCATTGATTGCACATGCTAACAGTTCGCAATCTACAAGATAATCCTCACAGTAATGTTCGCTATCACATATGATTTTAGCAGCACGATACGTATCTAATGTTTCACAGGCAACATCGCTCTGTTGCAACACATTAACAAAAATTTCAAATTTTACTCTCGCATCTTCCGCAGTTTGATACATCCGTGGATACAAATAGTCTATACATGGTTGAAGATTAAATAAAAATGTTACTGTGTCCAGTGTGAAGTACAGTGTATTATCACAATGTGTCATCTTTATAATCGGCGAATCAAAGATCCGAAAAAATTCCACCGTTAAATTATAAATCCGCATTGCGTCTGGTTCAGGTAATCGTGCACATTCTTCGATGGTTTCACGGCTGTCGAATAGCACACCCCATGTATGCCATGGTAATATGAGATGATTTCCATGATTGTCGCCGAGAAGAACTTCTACATCAACCGTAGGCCCTACATCGATTCCAATTTCCAAATATTTGCTGCCCATGGTTGTTAATGCGTATCTTCTGACCATGATACGCGATCCTCCGCGCGGACTAAGAGAACAATCAAAGCTATGAAATTATCCGCTCGTATTAGGAATAAACATAAAAAAAATTTTGAGAAGATGTGAAAATTACCCCTCACCGGTCTAAATATATATTCTCCCCACATGGAGCTACACCATCATCTCGCACGATTGGAACGAAACAATCCTCACACCTAGCGAGTATTTCATCAATAGTACTGTACATTTTCAGAGCACTATTTGTTCCACCGAAAGTCACTGAGGCTACTAAGCGATTGATTGAATAGCATTCCAGAGATTGGTTTAAATAGGGACACAATTGTTTTCCCCCACCACCACATTTTATTCTAAAACTACCAATTTTCCATAATGTTTCTTCAATCTTAACGTCGCAGCATATCGCGCAATCGCATATAATTTGACTCCTGTAGAGCAGCCGCGCAGGGTGACGTCATTTGGCAGCGCGAATCATAGAAAGAATTATGCAGCGTCAGCCGAAATGTTTTCCCACAACGCAGAGAAATAATAAATTTGAAACGTTGAATCTTAGAATTAGGTGGCGAGGAGAGAAGGAGGAAGGGTAAATAAAATTGACAAATAATATACGTTCGAGAAATTATATATATATTGTTACAGAGAAATAATATACGTTTAAGATATATATATAGATATTGTTACAAAGAATAATAATTGTAAAATATAATTTAACATTTTTTCCTACGAGCATCAGCTAAAATATCATTGATTGCACATGCTAACAATTCGCAATCTACATAATAATCCTCACAGTAATGTTCGCTATCACATATGATTTTAGCTGCACATCGCACATCTAATGTTTCACAGGGAACATCGCTCTGTTGCAACACATTAACAAAAGTTTCAAATTTTGTCCTTACATCGTATACAGTTTGATGCAGCCGCGAATACACATAGCTGACACACGGCTCAAGATTAAATAAAAATGTGACTGTATCTGGTTTGAAATACAGTGGCTTATCATGTAGCGTCATCCTTACAATCGGAGAATTATAGATCTCACAAAAATCCACCGTTAATTTATCTATCTGCATTGAAGGTGATCCAGGTAATCGTGCACGTTCTTCAATGGTCGTACGACTGTTGCATAGCGCATGCCATGTATATGATGGTAATGTGAGATACATCCCACGATTGTCGCCGAGAACAATTTCTACATCGATCGTAGGCCGTACGCTGATTCCAATTTCCAAATATTTGCTGCCCATGGATGTTAATGCGTATCTTCTGACCATGATACGCGATGTTCGACGTGGGCTAAGAGAACAATCAAAGCTATGAAATTGTCCACTCGTATTAGGTATAAACATAAAAAAATTTTGAGAAGATGTGAAAATTAAGCCTTACCAATAAACTGTATTCTCCCCACACTGAGCCACGCCATCATCTCGCACGATCGGAACGTAATAATTCATACGTCCAACGTTTGCTTTAGCACTGGTACTGCACATTTTTTCAGAGCACTATTTGTTCCGCCGAAAGTCACTGAGGCTACTGAGCGATTGATTGAATAGCATTCCAGAGATTGGCTTAAATAGAGGTGCAATTGCTTCCCCCACCACCACATTTTATTCCAAAGCTATCAATTTTCCATAATGTTTCTTCAATCTTAACGTCGCAGCATGTAACTTGAGCCCCATCCTCAAGGATAAAAGTCTCGACACGTGTTGAATGTAATATGATACTTCTGGGAACGTCGAATCTTCGATTTATGCAGAATCAGCAAAAACCATGTCATATGATGTTGCGCGCCAATTCGTCATACGCGTGAATCACAGAAACAATTATGCTGTATCGATAGAAACTAAACTGTATAGAACCATGTCGGAACGGATCACCGTTTTTTGCATGCAATGCATCCGAAGGAGAAGGTATACCGAAAGAGTTAGACAGAGATACCAAATCGTGGTATCAGTCATAAAAGCATGGTCTAAACCATACGAAGCCTCATATCATTGCAACGTGTTGCGAGGAAAAGATATTACATTCCATTTACTATCATGGATAAATTCGCACAAGTAGAACGTCAATTATTAAATCAATCTACACGATTGATTTCACCGGAAGAGTACCTAGCGTGGGAAGAACGGTGCAACGAGTGTATCGAATCGTTAGAAGAACACAGCCGCGTAAAACGTCCTCGATTATCGATTGGTGTTCGGCAATCGCTGGTTGCGCGAATCGCGCAGCTCGAAGGACTGAAATATTCACTGCGCGGTCGTTTCGTGCATGAAGGTGCTGGACATTCGAGCACGGGACTTTTGTGGCGTGAAATAGACACTGCGTTCGATACCCGCGTGTTAACTGGTGCCGTGCTTAATTCGAACTATATCGAGCCGCGGAACTTTCTACAAGATGCGGGGACCATTGTGTTGGAGCATGTGCGGGGTGCTTTGAGGAAACATCGGAACCTCAAAGTGAACACTATATTTAACGGTGAATTTGTGGCAGGTGACAAGCATGCTTGTAAAAGCATAAATACCCGAAACTGTGAACTCTTCCGCACATCCGATCTACAGGAGTGGTACCAGCGATGCATCATCGAACCCACCCTGGCATCGCTGGAAGAGTTCCAGGAACGCGACAGTGGATGGGCATTGACGAGAATCATGAATCTGACCGTCAAAGCCAACAAGTACAATCCACTGCGCGCGGGATGTCACATCAAGTTGCCGCAGAAATTATCACTAAAAAAGGCGACAATTAGTGTTAAATCCCCGGACAATGCATGTTTCGCGTGGGCAGTGGTCGCCGCTCTCCATCCTGCGGAAAGATACACCGATCGCCCAAGTTCATACCCCGACTATACTTCCGTATTAAATCTCCAGGGCATTGATTTTCCAATGTCCCTGGAGCAAATTGGGAAGTTTGAGGGGTTGAACGACATCTCCGTCAACGTCTACAGCTTCGAGGCGGAGAAATGGTCGACGGTCTTTCCGCTGCGTCTCACCAGCCACAAGAGGGAACAACATGTCAACATGCTCTACACGCCGAATCATGAGCACGGCGATGTAGGGCACTTTGTGTGGATCAAGGACTTGTCCCGGCTGGTGAGCGCACAGCTGAGCAGGAAGAAGGCAAAGAAATTCATCTGTGATCGGTACGTATATAAACTTGTGAAATATTGAAATGTCTCGTGAAACATATTAAATAAAAAAATTTTTTTTGTTTTTACAGATGCATGCACTATTTCGGATCTGTCGAGAAGTTGGAGGCCCATGCCGTGGATTGCGGGAGGATGAACGACTGCGCCATCCTGCTGCCCAGCGATGGCGACAATCTCCTGAACTTCAACAACCACGGTAGGAAGGAGCGGCTCCCCTTCGTGGTTTACGCAGATCTGGAATGTATCATCGCAAAAACAGAGGACAACCGAATGGGTGACAATAAATTACACATGTACCAGCACCATAAAGTGCACAGCATTGCATATTATATGCATTGTTCGTATGATACATCGCTATCGATGTATCGATGTCGCCGCGACGCGGATTGTGTTTCTTGGTTCGTAGACGAACTTACAAATTTTGCAAATTTTGCCAAACCCATCCTCACAAGTAATGTTGCAATGCTTGATTTAACTGCCGAACAGTGGGCGACATTTCACAATGCGACACATTGTCATATTTGCGAAGAACCATTCGAAGCTGTCGATATACGAGTTCGCGATCACTGTCATCTATCAGGACGGTTTAGAGGTCCAGCACATTCGGAGTGCAATTTAAATTATAAAAATTCATTTTACATCCCCATAGTTTTCCATAATTTATCCGGCTATGATTCCCATTTTATTATCGAGGAATTAGCTACCGCTTTTGAAGGTCACGTTGATGTGTTGCCTATAACCAAAGAAAAATATATTTCTTTCACCAAAAATGTTGAAGATACGGCTGAATCAGACTCGCGAAATTATATTAAATTACGTTTCATCGATTCATACAAATTTCTCAATACTAGTCTCGACAAATTAGCATCTTTTCTTAGCATAGATCAATTAAAAATTTTAAAATCCAAATTTGAAACATTATCCGCCGAGGATTTCAATTTATTGACGCGAAAGGGTGTCTTTCCATATGAATACCTCGATTGCGTGAACAAGTTGCAGGATCAATGCTTACCACCGCGCGAGTCATTCTACAGTTCCTTAACGGGTGAGACTGTATCCGAGACCGATTACGCACATGCCGAGACAGTCTGGCAGCGTTTCGGGATTAAAACCTTGGGCGAATACAGCGACTTGTATTTGAAAACAGATGTCTTGTTATTGGCAGATATTTTTGAAAATTTTCGCGAAAGTTGTATCAAGAGTTATGGATTAGATTCAGCACATTATTATACTTTACCTGGTTTCACGTGGGATGCCATGCTAAAACACACCAAAATTACATTCGAATTGCTCACAGACATCGATATGGTTATGTTTATTGAACGCGGTATACGTGGAGGTTTAAGTCAATGTTCCGGAAGATATGCTGAGGCCAATAACAAGTACATGTCATCTTACGACGCATCGAAAGAGTCATCGTACTTGATGTACTTTGACGTAAACAATTTGTATGGATGGGCAATGTGTCAACCCCTTCCATACGCTGATTTTCAATGGGTCGAAGATGTAGCAAATTTTGATGTGTCTAAAATCGATGTCGATTCGCCCACGGGATACATTCTCGAGGTAGATCTAGAATATCCGCAACGTCTGCACGACGCTCATACCGATCTACCGTTCTGCCCGACGCGTGCCAAACCACCTGGCAGCAGACAGGACAAGTTACTCGCGACGGTATATGATAAGCAGCGTTACGTCATCCATTATCGCAACCTGCAACAGTGCACGCGTCACGGTCTTCATATTACAAAGATACACCGCGTGCTTCAATTCGCTCAATCCCCCTGGCTCCGCGATTACATCGAACTCAACACACGGTTTAGAACAAGCGCGACAAACGATTTTGAAAAAAATTTGTACAAATTGATGAACAACGCGGTATTTGGTAAAACTATGGAAAATGTACGAAATCACGTGGGTGTAAAACTTTTGACACATTGGGAAGGGCGATATGGCGCGGAGGCAATGATCGCGAAACCGAATTTCCACAGCAGAAGTGTTTTTTCGGAAAATTTAATAGCTGTTGAATTGCGAAAACTCGAGGTGAAATTCAACAAACCGATATACGTGGGTATGTGCATCCTGGACATATCAAAAATTTGTTTGTACGAATTTCATCACGAGTACATGTCTCCACTGCACGGTCAAAATTGTAAAATTCTATACACCGACACAGACAGCCTAATTTATCACATTAAATGCGACGATATCTATGAAACCATGAAACGCAATATTGATAGATTCGACACAAGCGATTATCCTACCGACAATGCATATAATATGCCACATGTAAATAAGAAGGTCCCAGGGCTGATGAAGGACGAAAATAACGGTGCGATAATGACCGAATTCGTAGGTCTTAGAGCGAAAATGTATGCACTTCGCGTAGACGGCAAAAAAGATACGAAAAAGGCGAAAGGCGTCAAGACCAACGTCATAGCCCGAACGATAACTTTCGACGACTACGCGCAGTGTTTGCATAGGGAGATCGAAATGGTTCGCAGACAATCATGCATACGGTCTAAATTGCATAAAGTGTACACCATTTCGGAATCCAAAGTCGCTCTAAGTCCATACGATGATAAGCGGCATATCGTACCCGATTCGACCGACACTCTGCCCTGGGGTCATTATAAAATACCCTTGTAAAAATATCATTGTATCAAATTGTTCACTCATGTATATATATATATCATTGTATTTATTTTGAACCATACTATTGTATTTATTGTAAAATGTATGGAAATTGTTTGCATATGTATCATTGTATTTATTTTGAACCATGTATTATTATTATTTTACAATATATTATTGTATTTATTATAAAATGTATGGAAATTGTTTGCATATGTATCATTATATATAATAACTGAATTATAAATGGTTGAAATAATGTGTAAAAATAAAAAAAATGTTTGCACATTTACATATATGTATCATTGTATTTATTGAACCATGTATTTATTTTACAATACATTATTTTTATTTATCCATGAATTGTGTGATTTATCAAACCCCAGCCACTTGACATACACCTTATCCCCCTTCCTACGCAAAACTTTTTCCACTAGATATACATCAGGATCGATGACGCGTTGCAGCTCGTGTTCATAGAATCCTCCGGCAACAGGTTTTCCACAGGAATCGACGAGCAGATACGTCGCGGGATTAGTTGTCTGTACTTTGACTATCTTGAACACCTCCGTTGTCCAATTCGGTGTATAGCCTTTATCGAATATGGTTTTAAATTTGCTCACGCGCACAAACTCGCCCAATTTGAATCTCGCGGGAGCAGCGATCTTTATGTTGCTATATACGGTGGCTAGCAGCTTCTCGGCGATCGCAGGGGTAACATCGCATGGACGCATTCCGATGGTTCTATGTTTTCGTGCGTTATACTCTGCAAGTAGACTTGGTAGCGTATCGATCCATCTATAGGTTCCATTCAGCGTAAACAGTTTCCACATATTGTTCTTCAAAGTTCGATTGAAACGTTCTACGACGGAGGCCTTCATCACCGAATACGTCGAATAATGATTAATGTCATGCTTCGTCAAGAGTTTCTGCACATCGGCGTTGTAAAATTCTTTTCCTTGATCGGTTTGCAAATTTTTTGGATATCGATCTCTAAATATCTTTGCAAACGCTTTAGTCACCTCAGCACCACTTTTAGTCTTGAGCGGTACCGCCCATGCATATTTGCTCAGCACATCGATGATGGTGAGTATGTAGTGGTAACCCTGGTTGAATCGCGAGTATGGACGCATTTCTACAATGTCAGCTTGCCACAGATCATCGTATCCATGCACTATGACGCGCCTCCGTGGGAAATGTCTTCGGGCTGGAGCATGCAATTTCTCAACGAGTTGTAGCTTCTTGCGACCATGGTTTCCTTTACTCTTGGATTTCGATAATGGCTGCATGTTTGATCGTAGAGGTGTCTTTGACATGAATGATTCGATAATTATCGTGTACGTGCATTATGTGCCGAGGAAATTCTGGACAAGTTCAATCGTCTCGCATGATTCTCCTTCGCAGCGGTGCTGTGGGATAGAATTCGACACCTGCGATATCTTTTGAACGCTGTTTTGCAGCGTCATCATATCTCTCTGAAACACGACCAGCTTCCTCTCTAATTCTTCCTGCTGCTCTCTCAAAAGTTTAATGCTCTTTTCCATGTATAATTTATTGACGGCATCACTGTCAGCCGTGGGTTGCGCTACGCGTCGTATCTTGCGTGATTTTGCATCAAAGTCCGCACCAGCCACGCAAAGAGCGTTATCTCGCATGTAATTTCGAAGCACACCGTTCCATTTGTAATAGTCCATTCTAGCTGCTCCACTCTTCTCGAGCGATACCCCAAATTTGTTGATCGACATCTCGATGCATACATCGACGTGCAAATCATCGACGTGCGGTTTAATTTATAATGAGGCCTTCCTCGCGGAGTTCCTCGATAATCGATAGAATCTCGTTGTCATGTGAGTTGTTACCCGCCTGACGTGACGCTTCCAGCAAACGGAATCGGTCCACCAGCTCGTTGGGATCGTCCCAGTGCACGTAATCGATCTTGCTATCGTTTACCACCATGGCTTGCGGTGTTGTTAGACCTTTCCCCGCCTTACTGGTTGATACACGGGGGAGTAGTGGTGCAATTACATTTTTATACTTGTATCCCTTATTACCCAATACGGGATTTTGAGCGTTATGACCGCGTCTGTAGGCATTCGTCGTCAGCAGTATGCTTTTATATTTTTGTTTATCGGCATCTGTGTATATAGCATCATCGGGAATTCTCTTGAAAATCAGTTCGTAAAGGCCGGGTGTTCCTCCGTATTTTACACCATTTATGATTATATTATCAGACTTGTCTATATCGAAAGCCTTATCCCCAAGCATCGTTCCACTATTGCCAAAGTATACGCCGTACACATAGTCCATTGCTGTATCCCTATCACCACTTAGGATTGCACTCATGTATTTTTGCCCCAGCGGGCCGAAATGGCTGCGGAACGTTTCTTGTCCCTCGGATGTCTGGAATTGCTGTCTAATAGATGTTGCAAATGACTCATCGGGTGTAGTTTCGAAAACGTCGTCCTCATCATTGGTTGTGAGCGATTGTACACCCAGAAATGTATTTATTGGTGTGGGAGGAACGGGTGAATCGTTTGATGCGACATTCTGTCGTTTTCGCTTCGATTGAATTGGTGTGGAGGATACAATTGATTTTTCCAATGACATGTATGGTTTCCTCTTTGTCTTGCGCGATGTGTTCCCTTTCGACCCGATTTTTGTTTTAGGCGTTAATGTTTCATTCCCTTCGATGTCTGTGCTCATCAGCGGTGACGTGTCAGCATCCACCGCTGTGGTATTTTCAACAATATGTTTTAAGGGTTCGACAACAGGTTTAAAGTATCTCTCCAACGCAATATCTTCATCCATCTTGCCAGTCTTCAAAGCCTGATGTTTCTTGCGAATGGCTTCACTAGTTTTTGCAATTTCCTTCGCTATTCTCTCGCGATCCTTAATCTCCAGATTATCGATGTCGATCATCATTATGCCGTAGACGTTGCTTTCTCGCCGGCGTGTTGATGACAATTGACCATCTCACGGTATCGCAAACTCGTTAAATCCCTTTCTATAACGTCCATTGGACATCGCACTATCCTTGTCTATTACCACGAAACCATACTCCCGCTGCCAACAATTACGACACAAACCACTGAAATCCTCGTAAGACATGTCGGTGTTTACGTGATCGTTGTACACATGTTTCAAGTTGGTACCATCCTGTTTAAACAGAATCAGCAGATTCGCATTGTCGCGTATAAGATGTTTGGGAATCTTTGCATACGTCTGACAGAGATAGAAGCAGTCGACGTTCGAGTGGCGCCCCATTGCAAAGTATTCCCTTATCGTATCTTGCTTATCGCAAGCCACATCATCAAAGATAAAAATGGAATTCGGAAGCGATTCGCTCGGTGGGATGACGTCACTGTTATTCGAAAACGTAAAGTAGCCAATTTCATCTATCGGAGTCAATAAATTCTCCAAATATTGATATTTCGGCTGTTGCAACGACTTGGAATACACGTACACGTTCTCGAAGCGGACGCCGTGAGGACTTTCCAACAAGCTCACCAACACGTTGGTCTTTCCACAATTTGATGGGCCGCAAATGAGGGAACGGATAGTGTTTGGTAGCATGCTACCATGTCTGCGTCTTGTTTTTTTCGGGGACATCATTTGCGATTTATCGTCAAAATTTGTCACGCGTATCGCCACAGGTTGTCGCACGAATCGCATCCTCTCCATGAACCGTGAAAAATGATTTTGATACGTCGAAGCGGCGACGCGTCCTATTTATAGGCCCACGCCGAAGCAAACCAGCTCAGTATTCAAAATGCTTCTGGTCCTGTCGGATAATTGCGATATTCGAGACCTAACCTCTGAGCAGTTGCAATATATACCAAAGATTATTCTACTCCGCGAGTTTGACAGACACATTGATCAGTTGTGGGACAGACTCCCCGAGCATATAAAAGCTGATTCTGAGGTTCGACAGTATCGTCGGTGCTTGGAACATTATAATCGCCCTTGGCAGCGAACGCATATCGACGGTCCAGCACCACTGATTAAAAACTGTGGCGAATGTCGCCGACGAGAGTAAAGAAAGGTTGTGGTTTGTTAAATCGCGCGATAAACGCACTACCCATCGAATTACATATCCCGGGATACCAGTTTTGCGGTCCATGAACTCATCTAGCAAAACGATTGGCTAGAGGTGATCAAGGCATAAATCCGTTGGACGCAGCGTGTCGCGAACACGATATTGCGTATTCCCGCAGCAACGATCTCAGTGAAAGACACGCGGCAGATAACGTACTCGCTGACAAAGCGCGAAAACGTATCGTTGCGCGAGACTCGACTCTGGGTGAAAGAGGCGCTGCTACAGCTGTTTGGGCGGCTATGAAGGCCAAGACGAAAATCGGAATGGGGATGAAAACAAAAACCCGCAAAAGGACTCCAAAGAGAGCGTCGCAAAAGCGGATTCTTCCGGTGGCAAAACGGGGTGGTATATTACCACTTCTCCCGCTGCTAGGTGTTCTCGGATCATTGGCTGGCGGAGCGGCGGGGATCGCCAAGGCGGTAAACGATAATAAGGCGGCGCAACGTCAACTACAGGAAATGCAACGTCATAATCGCTCCATGGAAGGTCGCGGACTTTATCTCACACCATACAAGCGCGGACAGGGAATATCGAAACGAAAAAAAAAAACGCCGAAAAGACATTAAAAATGCCTGTGGGTGTAACTACCGACAAGCAATTGGAGGATTTGGCAAAACGTATGCGTATTCCATTCTTTAGAGGTGTTTTTATGCGCAACGCGGATTTGGCAAAACGTATGCGTATTCCATTCTTTAGAGGTGTTTTTATGCGCAACGCGCTACCAGCCGGGACTCATTGGGTGGCATATGCGAAGAGAGGGTGTCGAGCTGTATATTTCGACAGCTTTGGCAATCTTCGACCGCCTAAGGAATTGGTGCAATATCTGGATAAAGATGCTGTAAAAATCGAATACAATCGAACGTCTTATCAGAAGTACGATCAGAGCAATTGTGGACAACTATGTCTACGCTTTCTACAAACGATCGGCACCAAATTTAAGGGATGACTTGCAACCGCTATGATTCAGTACTACTCGAGTCGTACAGCTCGGAATATGTCGTTAACATTCACTCTAACCGGCAAGAGTAGCACCCTCGCGGTGAGCTATTTTCCACCCATAGATATCAGTGATGATGATTACGAGCTTGGTCTAACCACCTTTGAAACTTATCATACAATACCGAACATCGACTCGAGCAACGATAAATTCTACTTCGTCGTAAACTATGACACCAACAACAGCGTTGATGCCGACCATGAATACATTACGATTCCCCACGGCTCCTACGAACTAGACGCCATTGCCAAGTATTTGAAGCAACGATTACTCGAGCGATATCCTCAAAATCTCGGTGGTACCGATGCCCGCGATGTTGGCGACAACGATGTGTATCCAATAGTGTTGCGCCCCAACAACAACACCATGAAAAGCGAGCTGTATTGTCGGTTCGCCGTAGACTTTACAAAGCCCAATAACATTGGATCGCTACTGGGATTATCGATGAATCGGGTATTAGAACCAGGACAGTGGCACGAATCGGACAATCCAATTAATATCATGAATGTAAACATTATTCGCATAGAATATAGCGTGACCGCTGGCGCGTACAATAATGGAAAGCGCGTACATACGATACATGAATTTTCTCCGAGAGTCCCACCAGGATATAAGATATCGGAAACGCCCGCGCAGATCATTTACCTTCCAATCACTGCACGGGTCATTACGGATCTAACGATACGCGTTGTGGATCAAGACGGACAATTGCTCGATTTTCGAGGTGAAGAGATTACCATCAGACTGCACGTACGCCGACGACGATAATACACGTGGTGCGAACGAATGAGATGCTTGTTTTGAACGACTTCAGAAACACGTATCTTCCAAGCGAAATTGTTTGTAACAACAGCAACAGCTCTGATTACGCTAAAAAGAAGAGGCTCAGTGCTGTGAACATTGCTTTTTTGAAATCGCTGGGATTCGTTGTACGGATTTAAGTTGAAAAATGGCTGACATTCTAAGCATTGGAGGGAAGCCGACGTTTGATGATCGCATCGTCAAGGTTGAGACACATACATACAACCCATACGTCAACACAACGTTTGGACACAGCGACGAGATAAGAATACCTATACAGCAGCAGGATTTATACACATTGCCGTGTGAAAGTTTCCTCTACGTGGAGGGGAAATTGATGATAAATAAGCCAAATGATGCATTAACGGTGATGTTGGGAAATAATTGCATGGCGTTCATATTTGATGAGATTCGATATGAGCTGAATGGCGTGGAGATTGACCGTAACAGAAACGTTGGAGTAACTAGCACGCTTAAAAACTATGTATCGCTGACATCTGACGAAGACAAGAATATGGAGAATGCTGGATGGGGCTTGAAACGGCACGATGAGCTAATAGTGAAAAATCATTTCAATTTTTGCATCCCGCTCAAATATTTGCTGGGATTTTGCGAGGACTACAAACGCATGGTTATTAATGCGCGTCACGAATTGATTTTAATACGATCGCGCAACGATAACAATTCTCTAATAGGATCACCAACGTTGGAACCAGAAATTGAATTACTTAAAGTGCAATGGCGGATGCCTCATGTGACGTTGAATGATGTTAATAAGCTATCGTTGCTACATGCTTTGGAAAGTGGACAAAACCTGAGCATTAGTTTTCGCTCCTGGGATCTGTACGAGTATCCTCTCTTACAGAGCACAACCAAGCATTCCTGGGCCGTGAAGGCAGCTGCACAGCTGGAGAAGCCGCGATACATTATCTTTGCTCTACAGACTGCTCGAAAGAATATGATGACCGAAGATGTTACTCGGTTCGACCACTGCAAATTAACCAATGTAAAACTTTTTCTCAATTCGGAATTTTACCCGTACGATGACATGAACTTGGACTTTGACAAGAATAGACATGCCATCTTGTTTAACATGTATACACATTTCCGTAAATCGTATTATGGACATAGTTGCAACGAGGCATTATTCACCGTGGCCCAATTTCTGCAATTTGGCCCCCTCGTGGTGATTGATTGCTCGCGACAAAATGAGTCGATCAAGAATAGCACCGTGGACGTGCGCATAGAATTCGACTGTAAAGAGAATGTGCCTGCAAATACTACAGCCTACTGTCTGATTCTGCACGATCGGGTGGTTGAATACAATCCGCTGACAAACGTGGTGCGCAAAATCAATTAAATTGCCACGCTACTTGCCCGCCCTCTCCTGTGTCAAATTCGTACAAAATTTCATCATGAAAATCGAGATGCTTTACGAGAAAGATCGCATTCTCCTGTCTGTCTTGGAAGCGAACGGACCTTTACATTGTACCGATAATGGTCGTACCAACATTTGTTGACCTGCAAGGGTTCATCGTTGACGGAAGATTTATCGTGAAGGAAGTGGCAGTCCTACGAAAGGGAACAATTCTCTCGCACTATATTTTTGGGAGTTCGATGCCACAATATCTTCTCACGAAATCTGACAAATCGAGCATCCGGTGGTTGGTGGCAAAATATCATGGACTACGGTGGGAAGATGGAGACGTTCCTTACAGTATGGCTAAACAGCTAATTACGAAAGCTGTAGCTGATGCTATCGACGAAGAAGATGACTCATCCCATATCGTATACGTTAAAGGGTTGCAGAAACGCGACTGGCTTGCGGATTTCCTCGATGAAAATACGAGAGCGGACGTGGTCATTGAGACACTGGACATTGATTACGAGGATATCAAATCTCTAAATAAGCTAAATGTAGTTAATACTCTGCGATGTGGCAGACACGCAAAGCATTGTGCTTTGCAAAATGTATTTAAAATATTCAACTGGTGGTTTAAACACCAGATGGAATTTCATAAATAAAATGTAATCAATTTTATTTAATGCATAAATGTTTTTTTCTTCACTCTCCCCAACCCAACCTCCTAAAATATATAATGTACGCTAGATTAAGTCGATGGTTACAATTATGTAGAAGTGGTTCAATACACATTCGATATACGTTCAAAGTGGTACGATTGATGTTCAATATACGTTGAAAGTGGTACGATGGATGATCAATACACGTTCAAAGTGGTACGATAGACGTTCAATACATGTTCAAAGTGGTACAATTGATGTTCAATCTACGTTCAAAGTGGTACGATAGATGTTCAATATACGTTCAAAGTGGTACGATAGATGATCAATACACGTTCAAAGTGGTACGATAGACGTTCAATACATGTTCAAAGTGGTACGATTGATGTTCAATCCACGTTCAAAGTGGTACGATAGATGTTCAATCTACGTTCAAAGTGGTACGATTGATGTTCAATACACGTTCAAAGTGGTACGATTGATGTTCAATACACGTTCAAAGTGGTACGATTGATGTTCGATACATGTTCAAAGTGGTACGTTAGATGTTCGATAGATGTTCAAAGTGGTACGATAGATGTTCAATACATGTTCAAAGTGGTATGATTGATGTTCAATATACGTTGAAAGTGGTACGATAGATGTTCAATACACGTTCAAAGTGGTACGATTGATGTTCAATCCACGTTCAAAGTGGTACGATAGATGTTCAATACACGTTCAAAGTGGTACGATTGATGTTCAATACATGTTCAAAGAGGTACGTTAGACGTTCAATACACGTTCAAAGTGGTACGTTAGACGTTCAATACACGTTCAAAATGGTACGATAGATGTTCGATACATGTTCAAAGTGGTAGGATAGATGTGTCCAAAGAAGAAGGGAACGGTTCGATTCAGTCAAATGGTGCATGTGAAGAAGATGATAAATGCACTGAGGATGGGCAGTGAAAATTCGAAGAAGATGCATGGGAGGAAATGATTGTTAGCGAAAATGCAGGTGTAGAACAAAGACATCCTACTTTTGCAAAGCTATGCAACTTTAGGCATGGGCATACAGGCGAGAGCCTGGAGATGCTACGAGACCAGTTGTCTGTCAAATCGTGGTCGACGTGCAGCCACTTTGACAGTTTTTAAACACTTTCTTCATTTTTTGAGCTAAGTGAAATTGCTTTGAAGGAGACTGCTTTTGAAGAATATCATCAGTTGTTCGACGCGTGGAAATACAATCGATTAATATCGTAAGTTTCCATTATCATATTTTTAGTGAATCGTTGTGTTGGTAACTTTGAGAATTATAAGAAAAATCGATTTCAGATTATGTCATTGCCCGCGGAATTGAACCCCCCCGCTGCAGCTACAATCTCTGACTCCACTGTGCTGCCTATACATGACTGCAACCCTAAAATATATGTTGCGTGTCGGAATGTTGCGGTTCAAACCGAAGAAATTTGTGGTGAAGAACTTCATAAGGCGGAAGTTGTTCACGATGGCGACATCTTTTTAAAAGTGTTCTATAATCCTATTAGCATGTGCGGCTGTGAGATGCTGCCTGAAAATTCCGAGAGTGAGCGATATTGGTATAACAGGCATGCGCGGCAAAAACCATTCTTTTCAGATCTTAGTGAGGATGAAGATGAGGATTACGAAAACAATGATTATAACGATATATATCACCTGCACAGTTTGACGGATCCAAAAAGTGTAGTTTGGCGGAGATGTGTCAATGGGAAACCGATTGACTGTAATACTATTTTTGCGAATGCGGTATCAGGGCTTCAGGCTCGCGATATTGGAATTCAGATAATCCCCGAGCAAGTTTGCGATGATTTGTTTTATACCGACGAGGCTCTATTTAATGAAATCGTCGACAATGCTATTTTTACCGACGATGATACTGCTCTATTCGATGGCTATGTAGTCGAGTGGGATAATTAAGCCAAATATTTGTAACAATATATTTATCATTTTTTAAGCACATATTATTGTACCATTTCATTTATCCATCTTCCTCCTTCTCTCCATATTTGGGGGTCATTCCCTCCCTCGGTCAGGTTTAAAAATATTTCGGGGGTGGGCCAAGGTCTGAAAAAAACTTTGGGGGTGGGCCTCTCCCTCCGCGGAAATTTCCAGCGGTGGGTCCGACGTGGAGAGGTCTCCGCGGCAGCTCGGCCTGGAGTGATCCCCTCCATCATCGCGGCTTCCCCCAATCCGCGGCTTGTGCGCGCGCAACCAGTCTTCCTCTCCCCGCAGGCCCCGCGCCCATGCTTCCCTCCGCCGCGCTCCCCCGCGCGCCGTCACTTCCCCCCGCCCCCGCGCTCCCCTCAGAGGACCTGCGTTAGAACCCGCCTAGTCTTACTACTAAGTAATCCCCTCAAACATTAAACTATATTTTGACCAAGAGTCATTTCTATAATATCGACTTAGTATCGAGATTCATGTTCATTTACGATTTAGAATCGTAAACTATATCATACTATTAATTTATAATAAGAGTTAGTCGATTTGTATTCCGTTTAACCGACCAAGCGAATTATTAGTTAATTTCTAGTTCCGTTTAGCGCATAATCACAATTACTTAAATGTTCGACAGACGAGTAGCGACATAATCAATTAATGTTCATTATATTCAAACGACTGAGAGTCGAATCATATGTACAAATCGACCTAGCGTCAAAAACCACTATTTAGAATAAATCATTGTTATTATTGTTAAAGGAAGGACTCTGGTTTCTTGAAATTCATTTCTTAATCGCATGCCAAACGAACCAATCCCACAATTTCACAGGTAAACCGCTCTACTTGTGAAAACTCCTGTAATTAACGGCAACGTCACGTTAGAGAACGTTACAGGTAGCAATAAATTTGGTGACAGCGGCTGGGATTAAACGCGATAAAATCGTAAAAAATTTTGCTTGTAACCGCAAAACGCGTGGCAAGGGAGATTCAACCTCCTAGCGAAGAACAAGACTCCTTCTTTCTTCCTAAGTCAGGCGTGTTAAAATCAATCAAACATGGTTAATAACGAAGCAACTGGTAGCGCAGTTAAGGTAGACGCGGTTGTAGAAGAGTTACAACGATTACAAATTAGTCAGGATAATGCGCGTCAACCGCATACTAGAATTCGAGATGCCGCAGACACGGTCCCGGCTTTCGACGGGCGAAACATTACAATCCATCAATTCACTAAATGCTGTAGAAACGCAAAACTTATGATAGCAGCAAACGCCGAATACGGTTTAGTTCAATTAATAAAATGTAAATTGTTCGGACAAGCCTCTCGAGTAATACTTAACGGCGATTATAATACAATAGAGGAAGTAATTAAGGTCCTCAGCTCTCGTTTCGCACCATTACATTCTTCAATCCAGTTATATGGAGAAATGTCGAAAATAGCACAAATGCCGAATGAAGCTACTGTAGATTATAGCAGTCGAGTCTCTGGGATTCTCCTACAATTAAAACACTGTAATGAGGTAGAGGTTCCCCAACATGTCGCACAGTATAATGAATCAGCCGAAACAAATTCAAATAAGGCATTTTTAACGGGTTTAAAACCAGAAATCTACGCACGAATGCGTATTGTCGAATTCGCCGACCTCGATACCGCAATTAGCACCGCAATCAAAGCAGAGGCCGAGTGTCAGGAAAACATAATGAGAAATAGATTCGCAGAAGGTCTATCGCACTCCGGGCAGTGTACTAATTGCTACGGGTAGGGGCATTCAACGAGTGATTGTAGCAGTAAAATTCCAGTAGGGCAAATAGCTCAAATTAGTTGGCAAACAATATATTGCGATCATTGCCGAAAGGTAGGCCATAATATTCAGGAATGTCGAAAGATAAACACCGCACCGCGATCAACACAATATAGCTCTGGGTCAAGGCCGTGGTCGTACAATACTGGGTCGCGAATGATGCCGCGTAATCCCGCGCCGCGTCAATCACAAGTAGAATGTAAATATTGCAAAAACAGGGGACATAGTATCGAAGAATGTCGTAAGAAAATGTATAACAACAGGAGAAATTCCGAGGAACCACCTAATTTCAGCCAGCAAACATCGAATCCTTCCAAAAATCCTACACGCAGACAAGCCGTACTCACACTTAAACCCCTAGAAATTGGGATAGCCCCAAGTATAGCATTGTCCAGTCCGGAATTTAAACAAAACAAGGCATTAATGATGATAGACACAGGAGCAGATTTGAGCGTTATAAAAGAAGAAACCGTCTCTCCAGGCACACCAATCCATACAGACGTAGTATATGATCTAAGGGGAATAACAGAAGGTTCACTACCAACTATGGGGTATATAAAAGCGAGAATACTAAGCACGGAAGTAGAGATCCATGTAGTCAAGACTCTCCCTCTAGGACAGGATGGAATTTTGGGAACAGATTTTTTCAGGGACAACGGAGCGACGATAGATTACTCTAGGCTAGGTGTCATAATAGGAAACGAGTTACTTCCATTTAAAGACGGGGAAATAGCAGTACCACCCCGAATGAGATACCAAATACCAATTAAAATTAAAAGCACGCATCTAAAGACGGGATATGTACCCAGATTAGATATACACCCAGATATACTAATAGGAGACGCGATAGTATCAAATAACGACGGAATAGGATATTTGTTCGTCATTAACACATCATCCAAAGAAATAAAAATAGAAATACCAACCGTAGATATACAACCATTCGAGGAAGTAAAATTCGAAGGGGAATTAGCATCTCCAAACCATATTAAACAAGTACTCGAACTACTTCGTTTAAATCACTTAAATCCTGAAGAAAGAGCTAACATTGAAAACTTAATCGAAAAATATGCGGACAGATTTCATCTCCCTAGTAGCGAATTAGAAGCAACGAACGCTGTGTCTCACAGAATAATAACTGAAAATGAGGCACCGGTTAACATAAAACAGTATCGATATCCCCAAGTTCATAAAGAAGAAATTAATAGACAAATATACAAGCTAGGAAGATATAACACTAATGCGGATGCACTATCACGAAACCCAGTAAATGCACTCCCATTACAAATAGAAGGGAAACGATCACGCTCCCAATCCATAACGACTCCCGGATCCCCAAACCCAACCCCCATGAAGCAACCAAAAGGAGACAATTCATCCTCCACTTCGTCATCCGAATTCAATCCCAGACAGATACCAGTCAAAAGGAAATTAAAGAGAAAGCTAAAAACCACAACAACCACATCGTCAAGTCGACCGGTAATAAAAAAAGAGGAATCACACCAAAAAGGAAATCAGCGGAAATGGATGTATCTACCGACAGCTTTGAAGTAAGAAAGGACATCCATCTATCAGTAGAGGTTCACCCCACCACTGCTGGACAAACCAGTTCTACACCACCAGTGCCTAGACCAACCATGGACAACCACCCTCCACAACGAATGGAAATTGAAATAACGAAGAACGATTTTGATGAAATAATGGAAATAAGCGAAAACGTAAAGATTCCTAGGAGTCATACATATAGAGAGCCTCCCAAAATAAACTCTAGCAATAGTAGCAGCAGTAAAAAGAATAGCCCACCAATAAGAGGTAGGAAGTACTGTAGTAGAGATTCCAGTGGAACACTCACCGGACCATTATCTCCAGTAACAATAAGAAGAGATTCAAATAACAATTTCAAGGCATTTACGGGACCACCCCGACAACAAATATCATCGCGACGACACGGACTACCACGACAAGGATTACCGCGACAGCAAATACCTCCTCAACAACGAACATTACCAAAAATAGTTAACCAGGAACCAATTCAAGGCAGGATCAAGGAAATTGGAGATCACCTATGGATGAGAAGGGAAACTGCAGGAATATTCATTACAGCGTATGGGAAACCAGTGGGCAAGGAAAGCAAAGAATTCATAATTAAGGAACAAATTAAAATTACCTTACCCCTACCACTCCAGGCAGGAAGTATAATAGAAATTCACAAACCAGGACAGACCATCTTAGGAATGGTAATGCCAGATCCTCCAAAGGAAGAAGCTTATCATACCATAATTCGAAACCTATATAATAAATTAACACAAGAAAACATTAATAAAATTTCATTACCGAAAACAGAAATTAATATAGCATGGGAAAAGTTAAAACATATGATTAATTTAAGGTTCTTACTAACAAATATCAGCATTACGATCTGCAATGGTACTGTACAGCTGCCAACAGAACAGGATCGTTTAACGATAATAAAAGAAAACCACGAGTCACCAGTAGGGGGACATAAAGGAGCAAGAAAAACCTATAACAGAATTAGAAATTTGTACCATTGGCCAAATATGAAAAAAGAAGTAAGGCAGTTTATTAAAACATGCATAAGTTGCCAAAAGAAAAAGCTCGTGCGAGTAAAAACTAAAGAGCCAATGATAATAACAGACGCACCACTAGACGCTTTTGACAAAATATCCATGGATATTGTGGGACCACTGCCACTCACAAAATCAGGGAAAACATACATACTTACCGTACAGGATAATTTAACAAAATTCTCGTTAGCTATACCATTAGTCTCATTTACAAGCGAAGAAATAGCCCAAGCATTCACCACACACTTTATATGTCAATACGGATGCCCAAAAGCCATCCTCACGGATCAGGGATCATCATTCATTAGCTCTCTCATGCGGAAATTCGCAAAGGCTCTCAACATAAAGCAGTACAAAACCTCAGCATTCCATCCAATGTCAAACGGTTCCCTGGAAAGAAGCCATCATGTTTTGATTGAATATTTAAAGCATTATATCACAAAAGAGAAACAATGGGACCAGTGGTTACCACAGGCCATGTTCTCTTATAACACTAGTGTACATGAGGGAACTAAATACACTCCCTATGAGCTAATATACGGTAAAAAGGCCAGACAACCGTCAAGTTTAACACCAAATGACAGAATAACAACATATCCGGATTTTGTAGATAGGTTAGTTACAAAGTTGTTGAATATTCGCGAACTGGGACGACGCAATTTAGAAGGCTCAAAATATCGACAAAAATACTACTATGACCATAAAATATCTTCAATCAAGTATCACAAGGGCGAAAAAGTTTTGCTTTTAAACTCAAAAAGGAACAAATTCAGCGACGAATACAGCAGGCCGTTCACAATCATGGAGATCTTAGAAAACAACAATGTAAAGATAGCTGTGAGCCCCCGTAGTACTAAGGTTGTCCATCAGGATAGAATTAAAAACGCCTACACTCCACCAGAACATGGCGTCCCTAGGGACAATTTAACAAAGCACTAGCAACTTCGCACCGCTAAACTCAAAGTAGTGGGGAGTACCCAAGCTCCCATTTCGAAAACTGATAGCCTGCCGTGCGCACGTAATTTTTGCAACAAAATCGAAGAAAGAAAAATTATTAAAGAAAAGATTCAGGAGCTCTCCAGTCGAGAAGGAAGTAAGGTAGGAACAGCAATAAACAAATATTTATTAAAAAACTAAAAATAAGCAAATCAAATCAAATTATTAAAATGAACGCGTGGTGTGCCGACACAGAGATATGGCAAAATCGCCAGAAGAAAATTATATTCACCGCCCTCGCGAGGAGGAGAGATTAGAAGACCCGTATTTAAGACTCCTAGGGATGATCTGCCTCAAAGCGAAGTGGCCCGGTTTACGGACCGACAGGAGTGACTTATATAGAAGAAAGATCTGCTGTCCGTGCTACAAGAACCTTTTTGCTGAGGAAACTCAATATTATTCACCAGCTATCCGACACCTGCTAACCCTCAGGAGAAATATAACAAATTTCAAATATTGCATAATTTGTACTAGACCAATCTATAAGATAGGTGTAGCGGCACAATGCCCCGACTGTATCGAAACCTTCTTGCACATAAGTGCTAACAATGAAGAAGCTTTAAATTTGGGGCTTTCTCTTAATGTCCTAGAAGCCCATGAGAGAGGCGAAACAAGGCCTCAATAATAAATTTATATTTTTTCCACATACCTATTCAAATTATTCTATCCTATCTTCGTACCCCATCCAAATGAGCGAGAACAATTATTATTAAGCGTAAGAAGGATAGTCATAGACAGAGGTCAGCAAGCTCGCGATGTAAACAAACCGTGTACTCCTGAAACATTAAGAAATAGGGTAGCATTGTAAATAAAGCAGGACAAGGGACTTTCTCGGAATTTTATAAGGACTAGCGGAATAAGAACGTTGTGCGAATAGAGCCGATAGTAAATAAAAAGAGACAGAATATTTAGGGGAATGTGTAGGCAATACAGGGATAGATTCATAATAATACCGCGTAAGGAGAATGATAGGTATTGAAAGGATATCGTTACAGTAAGCTTCATTCGATCGTGAGACTCAGTCGTGTATAGTCGAAATAAATTCATATAATTAAATCAAAATGCCCAAACGAGCGGGAAGAAAAATAAGGAAATTAAAAGCAGCGCTAGCTTTAACCCCACCCAGTTTTACTCATTTAAGTTTTTCCCAGTCAAATCCAACGCGATTAGTTACAAAACCGTCGAACTCTACACCCTGGAAATTACAAACAATAACTATACCAGAGGTGGATTGGCAGCCATACACCCAACTAACCCATTCTGATCCACGGAGGCGTGCGTGGAAATATATATTTCTATTCGGGACGGGAAACGCACCACCCCCGACCACTGGAGGACCGGTCAAGGAAAACAAGGAAGCTGAGGCATTCAAGGACATCGAAGAGGAAGTAGATCGCCAGACCGCCTCACTCAACCCCGTGGTCCATGCAGCATCTCTCGAGGACGAGAGAAAAACCGGGCGGTGAAAAGTAACGTACCGCTACCCACCACCACATTTTTTCCCCCTTTTTAATTGTTTCTGTATTATTATATTAGTATTAAGATAAACTAACTCTTGCGTGCGTCACGCCCATAGCGGGAAATACCTAAATTCATTCACGCGCAACGCATGCGCGCAACCGCCCGTTCAAACCCAATTCAGCGCCGCAAACGACTTAAGCGCGCACGCGCAAACCGCACGTTCCACCGGACGCCGATTAAACCCAGCGTAGTATACGACCGGCGGGAACCGGAAGCGAATTACTATTGGTGCGCGTAATCGCACAGCATCTCATTGGTGCGGAATTAGCTCCACCGAGGAGTATAAATATAGGCATGCCTACAGCAGTCAAGCAGTGCAGTCAAGATTGGGTCCTGACACCCAACCTTTCCCAGGACGTTTAAAACTCCTTTCAAGGAAGCTTTAACTAGCTCCGTAACTCCTAAATCCAAGGAAGCTTTTACTAGCTCCATAATTACCAAATCCAAGGAAGCTTTTACTAGCTCCATAATTACCAAATCCAAGGTAGCTTTTACTAGCTCCATAATTACCAAATCCAAGGTAGCTTTTACTAGCTCCATAATTACCAAATCCAAGGAAGCTTTAGCTAGCTCCATAATTCCTAAATCCAAGGAAGCTTTAATTAGCTCCACAATTCCAATCTATAAAGCGTTGGGCCAGCTTATAGGCACCAGTAATCTTTATACTCCGAGAGAAGTAATCCTCTCAAACATTAAACTATATTTTGACCAAGAGTCATTTCTATAATATCGACTTAGTATCGAGATTCATGTTCATTTACGATTTAGAATCGTAAACTATATCAACTCTGTTGACACTGTTGACTCTGTTGACTCTGTTGACTCTGTTGACACTGTTGACTCTGTTGACTCTGTTGACTCCGTTGACTCCGTTGACTCCGTTGACTCCGTTGACTCCGTTGACTCCGTTGACTCCGTTGACTCCGTTGACTCCGTTGACTCCGTTGACTCCGTTGACTCCGTTGACTCCGTTGACTCCGTTGACTCCGTTGACTCCGTTGACTCCGTTGACTCCGTTGACTCCGTTGACTCCGTTGACTCCGTTGACTCCGTTGACTCCGTTGACTCCGTTGACTCCGTTGACTCCGTTGACTCCGTTGACTCCGTTGACTCCGTTGACTCCGTTGACTCCGTTGACTCCGTTGACTCCGTTGACTCCGTTGACTCCGTTGACTCCGTTGACTCCGTTGACTCCGTTGACTCCGTTGACTCCGTTGACTCCGTTGACTCCGTTGACTCCGTTGACTCCGTTGACTCCGTTGACTCCGTTGACTCCGTTGACTCCGTTGACTCCGTTGACTCCGTTGACTCCGTTGACTCCGTTGACTCCGTTGACTCCGTTGACTCCGTTGACTCCGTTGACTCCGTTGACTCCGTTGACTCCGTTGACTCCGTTGACTCCGTTGACTCCGTTGACTCCGTTGACTCCGTTGACTCCGTTGACTCCGTTGACTCCGTTGACTCCGTTGACTCCGTTGACTCCGTTGACTCCGTTGACTCCGTTGACTCCGTTGACTCCGTTGACTCCGTTGACTCCGTTGACTCCGTTGACTCCGTTGACTCCGTTGACTCCGTTGACTCCGTTGACTCCGTTGACTCCGTTGACTCCGTTGACTCCGTTGACTCCGTTGACTCCGTTGACTCCGTTGACTCCGTTGACTCCGTTGACTCCGTTGACTCCGTTGACTCCGTTGACTCCGTTGACTCCGTTGACTCCGTTGACTCCGTTGACTCCGTTGACTCCGTTGACTCCGTTGACTCCGTTGACTCCGTTGACTCCGTTGACTCCGTTGACTCCGTTGACTCCGTTGACTCCGTTGACTCCGTTGACTCCGTTGACTCCGTTGACTCCGTTGACTCCGTTGACTCCGTTGACTCCGTTGACTCCGTTGACTCCGTTGACTCCGTTGACTCCGTTGACTCCGTTGACTCCGTTGACTCCGTTGACTCCGTTGACTCCGTTGACACTGTTGACTCCGTTGACACTGTTTACTCCGTTGACTCCGTTGACTCCGTTGACTCCGTTGACTCTGTTGACTCTGTTGACTCTGTTGACTCTGTTGACTCTGTTGACTCTGTTGACTCTGTTGACTCTGTTGACTCTGTTGACTCTGTTGACTCTGTTGACTCTGTTGACTCTGTTGACTCTGTTGACTCTGTTGACTCTGTTGACTCTGTTGACTCTGTTGACTCTGTTGACTCTGTTGACTCTGTTGACTCTGTTGACTCTGTTGACTCTGTTGACTCTGTTGACTCTGTTGACTCTGTTGACTCTGTTGACTCTGTTGACTCTGTTGACTCTGTTGACTCTGTTGACTCTGTTGACTCTGTTGACTCTGTTGACTCTGTTGACTCTGTTGACTCTGTTGACTCTGTTGACTCTGTTGACTCTGTTGACTCTGTTGACTCTGTTGACTCTGTTGACTCTGTTGACTCTGTTGACTCTGTTGACTCTGTTGACTCTGTTGACTCTGTTGACTCTGTTGACTCTGTTGACTCTGTTGACTCTGTTGACTCTGTTGACTCTGTTGACCCGTTTGGCTCGTTTGGCTCGTTTGACTCGATTGTCCTGTTCGACCCGTTTGACACGTTCGACCCGTTCGACCCGTTCGACCCGTTCGACCCGTTCGAACCGTTCGACCCGCTCGACCCGTTCGACCCGCACGACCCGCACGACCCGCTCGACTCGTTGGACTCGTTGGACTCGTTGGACTCGTTGGACTCGTTGGACTCGTTGGACTCGTTGGACTCGTTGGACTCGTTCGACTCGTTGGACTCGTTCGACTCGTTGGACTCGTTCGACTCGTTGGACTCGTTCGACTCGTTGGACTCGTTCGACTCGTTGGACTCGTTCGACTCGTTGGACTCGTTCGACTCGTTGGACTCGTTCGACTCGTTGGACTCGTTCGACTCGTTGGACTCGTTCGACTCGTTGGACTCGTTCGACTCGTTGGACTCGTTCGACTCGTTGGACTCGTTCGACTCGTTGGACTCGTTCGACTCGTTGGACTCGTTCGACTCGTTGGACTCGTTCGACTCGTTGGACTCGTTGGACTCGTTCGACTCGTTGGACTCGTTCGACTCGTTGGACTCGTTCGACTCGATGGACTCGTTCGACTCGATGGACTCGTTCGACTCGTTGGACTCGTTCGACTCGTTGGACTCGTTCGACTCGTTGGACTCGTTCGACTCGTTGGACTCGTTCGACTCGTTGGACTCGTTCGACTCGTTGGACTCGTTCGACTCGTTGGACTCGTTCGACTCGTTGGACTCGTTCGACTCGTTGGACTCGTTCGACTCGTTGGACTCGTTCGACTCGTTGGACTCGTTCGACTCGTTGGACTCGTTCGACTCGTTGGACTCGTTCGACTCGTTGGACTCGTTCGACTCGTTGGACTCGTTCGACTCGTTGGACTCGTTCGACTCGTTGGACTCGTTCGACTCGTTGGACTCGTTCGACTCGTTGGACTCGTTCGACTCGTTCGACTCGTTCGACTCGTTCGACTCGTTCGACTCGTTCGACTCGTTCGACTCGTTCGACTCGTTCGACTCGTTCGACTCGTTGGACTCGTTCGACTCGTTGGACTCGTTCGACTCGTTGGACTCGTTCGACTCGTTGGACTCGTTCGACTCGATGGACTCGTTCGACTCGTTGGACTCGTTCGACTCGTTGGACTCGTTCGACTCGTTGGACTCGTTCGACTCGTTGGACTCGTTCGACTCGTTGGACTCGTTCGACTCGTTGGACTCGTTCGACTCGTTGGACTCGTTCGACTCGTTGGACTCGTTCGACTCGTTGGACTCGTTCGACTCGTTGGACTCGTTCGACTCGTTGGACTCGTTCGACTCGTTGGACTCGTTCGACTCGTTGGACTCGTTCGACTCGTTGGACTCGTTCGACTCGTTGGACTCGTTCGACTCGTTGGACTCGTTCGACTCGTTGGACTCGTTCGACTCGTTGGACTCGTTCGACTCGTTGGACTCGTTCGACTCGATCGACTCGTTCGACTCGATCGACTCGTTCGACTCGTTTGACACGTTCGACTCGTTTGATTCGTTTGACTCGTTTGACTCGTTTGACTCGTTTGACTCGTTTGACTCGTTTGACTCCATTGTCCTGTTCGACCCGTTTGACCCCTTTGACTCGATTGACTCGTTTGACTCGTTTGACTCGTTTGACTCGTTTGACTCGTTTGACTCGTTTGACTCCATTGTCCTGTTCGACCCGTTTGACCCCTTTGACTCGATTGACTCGTTTGACTCGTTTAACTCGTTTGACTCGTTTGACTCGTTTGACTCGTTTGACTCGTTTGACTCGTTTGACTCGTTTGACTCGTTTGACTCGTTTGACTCGTTTGACTCGTTTGACTCGTTTGACTCGTTTGACTCGTTTGACTCGTTTGACTCGTTTGACTCGTTTGACTCGTTTGACTCGTTTGACTCGTTTGACTCGTTTGACTGGTTTGACTCGTTTGACTCGTTCGACTCGTTCGACTCGTTCGACTCGTTCGACTCGTTCGACTCGTTTGACTCGTTTGACTCGCTTGACTCGATTGTCCTGTTCGACACGATTGACTCGTTTGACTCGTTTGACTCGTTTGACTCGTTTGACTCGTTTGACTGGTTTGACTCCTTTGACTGGTTTGACTCGTATGACTCGTTTGACTCGTTTGACTCGTTTGACTCGTTTGACTCGTTTGACTCGTTGCACTCGTTCGACTCGTTGGACTCGTTCGACTCGTTGGACTCGTTCGACTCGTTGCACTCGTTCGACTCGTTGGACTCGTTCGACTCGTTGGACTCGTTCGACTCGTTGGACTCGTTCGACTCGTTGGACTCGTTCGACTCGTTGGACTCGTTCGACTCGTTGGACTCGTTCGACTCGTTGGACTCGTTCGACTCGTTGGACTCGTTCGACTCGTTGGACTCGTTCGACTCGTTCGACTCGTTCGACTCGTTCGACTCGTTGGACTCGTTCGACTCGTTGGACTCGTTCGACTCGTTGGACTCGTTCGACTCGTTGGACTCGTTCGACTCGTTGGACTCGTTCGACTCGATGGACTCGTTCGACTCGATGGACTCGTTCGACTCGTTGGACTCGTTCGACTCGTTGGACTCGTTCGACTCGTTGGACTCGTTCGACTCGTTGGACTCGTTCGACTCGTTGGACTCGTTCGACTCGTTGGACTCGTTTGACTCCATTGTCCTGTTCGACCCGTTTGACCCGTTTGACTCGATTGACTCGTTTGACTCGTTTGACTCGTTTGACTCGTTTGACTCGTTTGACTCGTTTGACTCGTTTGACTCGTTTGACTCGTTTGAATCGTTTGACTCGTTTGACTCGTTTGACTCGTTTGACTCGTTTGACTCGTTTGACTCGTTTGACTCGTTTGACTCGTTTGACTCGTTCGACTCGTTGGACTCGTTGGACTCGTTCGACTCGTTGGACTCGTTCGACTCGTTGGACTCGTTCGACTCGTTCGACTCGTTCGACTCGTTCGACTCGTTGGACTCGTTCGACTCATTGGACTCGTTCGACTCGTTGGACTCGTTCGACTCGTTGGACTCGTTCGACTCGTTGGACTCGTTCGACTCGATGGACTCGTTCGACTCGTTGGACTCGTTCGACTCGTTGGACTCGTTCGACTCGTTGGACTCGTTCGACTCGTTGGACTCGTTCGACTCGTTGGACTCGTTTGACTCCATTGTCCTGTTCGACCCGTTTGACCCGTTTGACTCGATTGACTCGTTTGACTCGTTTGACTCGTTTGACTCGTTTGACTCGTTTGACTCGTTTGACTCGTTTGACTCGTTTGACTCGTTTGACTCGTTTGAATCGTTTGACTCGTTTGACTCGTTTGACTCGTTTGACTCGTTTGACTCGTTTGACTCGTTTGACTCGTTTGACTCGTTTGACTCGTTTGACTCGTTTGACTCGTTTGACTCGTTTGACTCGTTTGACTCGTTTGACTCGTTTGACTCGTTTGACTCGTTTGACTCGTTTGACTCGTTTGACTCGTTTGACTCGTTTGACTCGTTTGACTCGTTTGACTCGTTTGACTCGTTTGACTCGTTTGACTCGTTTGACTCGTTTGACTCGTTTGACTCGTTTGACTCGTTTGACTCGTTTGACTCGTTTGACTCGTTTGACTCGTTTGACTCGTTTGACTCGTTTGACTCGTTTGACTCGTTTGACTCGTTTGACTCGTTTGACTCGTTTGACTCGTTTGACTCGTTTGACTCGTTTGACTCGTTTGACTCGTTTGACTCGTTTGACTCGTTTGACTCGTTTGACTCGTTTGACTCGTTTGACTCGTTTGACTCGTTTGACTCGTTTGACTCGTTTGTCTCGTTTGACTCGATTGACTCGTTTGACTCGATTGACTCGTTTGACTCGATTGACTCGTTTGACTCGATTGACTCGTTCGACTTGTTCGACTCGTTTGACTCGTTTGACTCGTTTGACTCGTTTGACTCGTTTGACCCGTTTGACTCGTTTGACTCGTTTGACTCGTTTGACTCGTTTGACTCGTTTGACTCGTTTGACCCGTTTGACTCGTTTGACTCGTTTGACTCGTTTGACTCGTTTGACTCGTTTGACTCGTTTGACTCGTTTGACTCGTTTGACTCGTTTGACTCGTTTGACTCGTTTGACTCGTTTGACTCGTTTGACTCGTTTGACTCGTTTGACTCGTTTGACTCGTTTGACTCGTTTGACTCGTTTGACTCGTTTGACTCGTTTGACTCGTTTGGCTCGTTTGACTCGTTTGACTCGTTTGACTCGATTGTCCTGTTCGACCCGTTTGACCCGTTTGACTCGTTTGACTCGTTTCACTCGTTTCACTCGTTTGACTCGATTGTCCTGTTCGAACCGTTTGACCCATTGAACTCGTTTGACTCGTTTGACTCGTTTGACGCGTTTGACTCGTTTGACTCGTTTGACTCGTTTGACTCGTTTGACTCGTCTGACTCGTTTGACTCGTTTGACTCGTTTGACTCGATTGACTCGTTTGACTCGTTTGACTCGTTTGTCCTGTTCGACACGATTGACTCGTTTGACTCGTTTGACTCGTTTGACTCGTTTGACTCGTTTGACTCGTTTGACTCGTTTGACTCGTTAGACTCGTTTGACTCGTTTGATTCGTTTGACTCGTTTGACTCGATTGACTCGTTTCACTCGATTGTCCTGTTCGACCCGTTTGACCCATTTGACACATTTAACTCGTTTGACTCGTTTGACTCGTTTGACTCGTTTGACTCGTTTGACTCGTTTGACTCGTTTGACTCGTTTGAGTCGTTTGACTCGTTTGACTCGTTTGACTCGTTGACTCGTTTGACTCGATTGTCCTGTTCGACCCGTTTGACCCGTTTGACACGTTTGACTCGTTTGACTCGTTTGACTCGATTGACGCGTTTGACTCGTTTGACTCGTTTGAGTCGTTTGACTCGTTTGACTCGTTTGACTCGTTGACTCGTTTGACTCGATTGTCCTGTTCGACCCGTTTGACCCGTTTGACACGTTTGACTCGTTTGACTCGTTTGACTCGATTGACGCGTTTCACTCGTTTCACTCGTTTCACTCGACTGTCCTGTTCGACCCGTTTGACCCATTTGACACATTTGAGTCGTTTGACTCGTTTGACTCGTTTGACTCGTTTGACTCGTTTGACTCGTTTGACTCGTTTGACTCGTTTGACTCGTTTGACTCGTTTGACTCGTTTGACTCGTTTGACTCGTTTGACTCGTTTGACTCGTTTGACTCGTTTGACTCGTTTGACTCGTTTGACTCGTTTGACTCGTTTGACTCGTTTGACTCGTTTGACTCGTTTGACTCGTTTGACTCGTTTGACTCGTTTGACTCGTTTGACTCGTTTGACTCGTTTGACTCGTTTGACTCGTTTGACTCGTTTGACTCGTTTGACTCGTTTGACTCGTTTGACTCGTTTGACTCGTTGACTCGTTTGACTCGATTGTCCTGTTCGACCCGTTTGACCCGTTTGACACGTTTGACTCGTTTGACTCGTTTGACTCGATTGACGCGTTTGACTCGTTTGACTCGTTCGACTCGTTTGACTCGTTTGACTCGTTTGGCTCGTTTGACTCGTTTGACTCGTTTGACTCGATTGTCCTGTTCGACCCGTTTGACCCGTTTGACTCGTTTGACTCGTTTGACTCGTTTCACTCGTTTGACTCGATTGTCCTGTTCGAACCGTTTGACCCATTGGACTCGTTTGACTCGTTTGACTCGTTTGACTCGTTTGACTCGTTTGACTCGTTTGACTCGTTTGACTCGTTTGACTCGTTTGACTCGTTTGACTCGTTTGACTCGTTTGACTCGTTTGACTCGTTTGACTCGTTTGACTCGTTTGACTCGTTTGACTCGTTTGACTCGTTTGACTCGTTTGACTCGTTTGACTCGTTTGACTCGTTTGACTCGTTTGACTCGTTTGACTCGTTTGACTCGTTTGACTCGTTTGACTCGTTTGACTCGTTTGACTCGTTTGACTCGTTTGACTCGTTTGACTCGTTTGACTCGTTTGACTCGTTTGACTCGTTTGACTCGTTTGACTCGTTTGACTCGTTTGACTCGTTTGACTCGTTTGACTCGTTTGACTCGTTTGACTCGTTTGACTCGTTTGAATCGTTTGACTCGCTTAACTCGATTGTCCTGTTCGACCCGTTTGACTCGTTTGACTCGTTCGCCTCGTTTGACTCGTTTGACTCGTTTGGCTCGTTCAACTCGCTTTACTCGATTGTCCTGTTCGACCTGTTTGACTCGGTTGACTCGTTTGACTCGTTTGACTCGTTTGACTCGTTTGACTCGTTTGACTCGATTGACTCGTTTGACTCGTTTGACTCGTTTGACTCGTTTGACTCGTTTGACTCGTTTGACTCGTTTGACTCGTTTGACTCGTTTGACTCGTTTGACTCGTTTGACTCGTTTGACTCGTTTGACTCGTTTGACTCGTTTGACTCGTTTGACTCGTTTGACTCGTTTGACTCGTTTGACTCGTTTGACTCGTTTGACTCGTTTGACTCGTTTGACTCGTTTGACTCGTTTGACTCGTTTGACTCGTTTGACTCGTTTGACTCGTTTGACTCGTTTGACTCGTTTGACTCGTTTGACTCGTTTGACTCGTTTGACTCGTTTGACTCGTTTGACTCGTTTGACTCGTTTGACTCGTTTGACTCGTTTGACTCGTTCGACTCGTTCGACTCGTTCGACTCGTTCGACTCGTTCGACTCGTTCGACTCGTTCGACTCGTTCGACTCGTTCGACTCGTTTGACTCGTTTGACTCGTTTGACTCGTTTGACTCGATTGACTCGTTTGACTCGTTTGACTCGTTTCACTCGTTTGACTCGTTTGACTCGTTTGACTCGTTTGACACGTTTGACTCGATTGACTCGTTTGTCTCGTTTGAAAGGTTCGACACGATTGACTCGATTGACTCGATTGACTCGTTTGACTCGTTTGACTCGTTTGACTCGTTTGACTCGTTTGACTCGTTTGACTCGTTTGACTCGTTTGACTCGATTGTCCTGTTCGAACCGTTTGACCCGTTTGATTCGTTTGACTCGTTTGACCCGTTTGACTCGTTCGACTCGTTTGACTCGTTTGACTCGTTTGACTCGTTTGACTCGATTGACTCGTTTGACTCGTTCAACTCGCTTGACTCGATTGTCCTGTTCGACCCTTTTGACTCGATTGACTCGATTGTCCTGTTCGACCCGTTTGACCCGTTTGACCCGTTTGCCCCGTTTGACACGTTTCACTCGTTTGACTCGTTTGACTCGTTTGACTCGTTTGGCTCGTTTGACTCGTTTGACTCGTTTGACTCGTTTGACTCGTTTGAATCGTTTGACTCGTTTGACTCGTTTGACTCGATTGACTCGTTTGACTCGTTCGACACGTTTGACTCGTTTGACTCGTTTGACTCGTTCGACTCGTCTGACACGTTTGACTCGTTCGACTCGTCTGATACGTTTGACTCGTTTGACTCGTTTGACTCGTTTGACTCGTTTGACTCGTTTGACTCGTTTGACTCGTTTGACTCGCTTGACTCGATTGTCCTGTTCAAACCGTTTGACTCGTTTGACTCGTTTGGCTCGCTTAACTCGCTTGACTCGATTGTCCTCTTCGACCCGTTTGACTCGTTTGACACTTTTGACTCGTTTGACTCGTTTGACTCGTTTGACTAGTTTGACTCGTTTGACTCGTTTGACTCGTTTGACTCGTATGACTCGTTTGACTCGTTTGATTCGTTCGACCCGTTTGACTCGATTGACTCGATTGACTCGTTTGACTCGTTTGACTCGTTTGACTCGATTGACTCGTTTGGCTCGTTCAACTCGCTTGACTCGATTGTCCTGTTCGACCCTTTTGACTCGTTTGACCCGTTTGACTCGATTGACTCGATTGTCCTGTTCGACCCGTTTGACCCGTTTGACCCGTTTGCCCCGTTTGACTCGTTTCACTCGTTTGACTCGTTTCCCTCGCTTGACTCGTTTCACTCGCTTGACTCGTTTCACTCGCTTGACTCGTTTCACTCGATTGACTCGTTTGACTCGTTTCACTCGTTTCACTCGTTTGACTCGTTTGACTCGTTTGACTCGATTGACTCGTTTGACTCGTTTCACTCGTTTCACTCGCTTGACTCGTTTCACTCGCTTGACTCGTTTGACTCGTTTGACTCGATTGACTCGTTTGACTCGTTTGACTCGTTTCACTCGTTTGACTCGTTTGACTCGTTTGACTCGTTTGACACGTTTGACTCGATTGACTCGTTTGTCTCGTTTGAAAGGTTCGACACGATTGACTCGATTGACTCGTCTGACACGTTCGACTAGTCTGTCACGTTTGACTCGTTTGAGTCGTTTGATACGGTTGACTCGTTTGACTCGTTTGAGTCGTTTGACTCGCTTGACTCGATTGTCCAGTTCGACCCGTTTGAATCGTTTGACTCGTTTGACTCGTTTGACTCGATTGTCCTGTTCGACCCGTTTGACCCGTTTGACTCGTTTGACTCGATTGACTCATTTGACTCGTTTGACTCGTTTGACTCGTTTGACTCGTTTGACTCGCTTGACTCGATTGTCCAGTTCGAACAGTTTGACTCGTTTGACTCGTTTGACTCGTTTGACTCGATTCACTCGTTTGACTCGTTTGACTCGTTTGACTCGTTTGACTCGTTTGACTCGTTTGACTCGTTTGACTCGTTTGACTCGATTGTCCTGTTCGACCCGTTTGACCCGTTTGACTCGTTTGACACGTTTGAGTCGTTTGACTCGTTTGACTCGTTTGACTCGTTTGACTCGTTTGACTCGTTTGACTCGTTTAACTCGCTTGACTCGATTGTCCTGTTCGACCCGTTTGAATCGTTTGACTCGTTTGACTCGTTTGACTCGATTGTCCTGTTCGACCCGTTTGACCCGTTTGACTCGTTTGACTCGTTTGAGTCGTTTGACTCGTTTGACTCGTTTGACTCGTTTGACTCGTTTGACTCGTTTGACTCGTTTGACTCGTTTCACTCGTTTGACTCGTTTGACTCGTTTGACTCGTTTGACACGTTTGACTCGATTGACTCGTTTGTCTCGTTTGAAAGGTTCGACACGATTGACTCGATTGACTCGTCTGACACGTTCGACTAGTCTGTCACGTTTGACTCGTTTGAGTCGTTTGATACGGTTGACTCGTTTGACTCGTTTGAGTCGTTTGACCCGCTTGACTCGATTGTCCAGTTCGACCCGTTTGAATCGTTTGACTCGTTTGACTCGTTTGACTCGATTGTCCTGTTCGACCCGTTTGACCCGTTTGACTCGTTTGACTCGTTTGACTCATTTGACTCGTTTGACTCGTTTGACTCGTTTGACTCGTTTGACTCGCTTGACTCGATTGTCCAGTTCGAACAGTTTGACTCGTTTGACTCGTTTGACTCGTTTGACTCGATTCACTCGTTTGACTCGTTTGACTCGTTTGACTCGTTTGACTCGTTTGACTCGTTTGACTCGTTTGACTCGTTTGACTCGATTGTCCTGTTCGACCCGTTTGACCCGTTTGACTCGTTTGACACGTTTGAGTCGTTTGACTCGTTTGACTCGTTTGACTCGTTTGACACGTTTGACTCGATTGACTCGTTTGTCTCGTTTGAAAGGTACGACACGATTGACTCGATTGACTCGTCTGACACGTTCGACTAGTCTGTCACGTTTGACTCGTTTGAGTCGTTTGATACGGTTGACTCGTTTGACTCGTTTGAGTCGTTTGACACGGTTGACTCGTTTGACTCATTTGACTCGTTTGACTCGTTTGACTCGTTTGACTCGTTTGACTCGCTTGACTCGATTGTCCAGTTCGAACAGTTTGACTCGTTTGACTCGTTTGACTGGTTTGACTCGATTGACTCGTTTGACTCGTTTGACTCGTTTGACTCGTTTGACTCGTTTGACTCGTTTGACTCGTTTGACTCGTTTCACTCGCTTGACTCGTTTCACTCGCTTGACTCGTTTCACTCGCTTGACTCGTTTCACTCGATTGACTCGTTTGACTCGTTTCACTCGTTTCACTCGTTTGACTCGTTTGACTCGTTTGACTCGATTGCCTCGTTTGACTCGTTTCACTCGTTTCACTCGCTTGACTCGTTTCACTCGCTTGACTCGTTTCACTCGCTTGACTCGTTTGACTCGTTTGACTCGATTGACTCGTTTGACTCGTTTGACTCGTTTCACTCGTTTGACTCGTTTCACTCGTTTGACTCGTTTGACACGTTTGACTCGATTGACTCGTTTGTCTCGTTTGAAAGGTACGACACGATTGACTCGATTGACTCGTCTGACACGTTCGACTAGTCTGTCACGTTTGACTCGTTTGAGTCGTTTGATACGGTTGACTCGTTTGACTCGTTTGAGTCGTTTGACACGGTTGACTCGTTTGACTCATTTGACTCGTTTGACTCGTTTGACTCGTTTGACTCGTTTGACTCGCTTGACTCGATTGTCCAGTTCGAACAGTTTGACTCGTTTGACTCGTTTGACTGGTTTGACTCGATTGACTCGTTTGACTCGTTTGACTCGTTTGACTCGTTTGACTCGTTTGACTCGTTTGACTCGTTTGACTCGTTTGACTCGTTTGACTCGTTTGACTCGTTTGACTCGTTTGACTCGTTTGACTCGTTTGACTCGTTTGACTCGTTTGACTCGTTTGAATCGTTTGACTCGTTTGACTCGTTTGACTCGATTGACTCGTTTGACTCGTTCGACACGTTTGACTCGTTTGACTCGTTTGACTCGTTCGACTCGTCTGACACGTTTGACTCGTTCGACTCGTCTGATACGTTTGACTCGTTTGACTCGTTTGACTCGATTGACTCGTTTGACTCGTTTGACTCGTTTGACTCGTTTGACTCGCTTGACTCGATTGTCCTGTTCAAACCGTTTGACTCGTTTGACTCGTTTGGCTCGTTTAACTCGCTTGACTCGATTGTCCTCTTCGACCCGTTTGACTCGTTTGACACTTTTGACTCGTTTGACTCGTTTGACTCGTTTGACTCGTTTGACTCGTTTGACTCGTTTGACTCGTTTGACTCGTTTGACTCGTTTGACTCGTTTGACTCGTTTGACTCGTTTGACTCGTTTGACTCGTTTGACTCGTTTGACTCGTTTGACTCGTTTGACTCGTTTGACTCGTTCGACTCGTTTGACTCGTTTGACTCGTTTGACTCGTTTGACTCGTTTGACTCGTTTGACTCGTTTGACTCGTTTGACTCGTTTGACTCGTTTGACTCGTTTGACTCGTTTGACTCGTTTGACTCGTTTGACTCGTTTGACTCGTTTGACTCGTTTGACTCGTTTGACTCGTTTGACTCGTTTGACTCGTTTGACTCGTTTGACTCGTTTGACTCGTTTGACTCGTTTGACTCGTTTGACTCGTTTGACTCGTTTGACTCGTTTGACTCGTTTGACTCGTTTGACTCGTTTGACTCGTTTGACTCGTTTGAATCGTTTGACTCGCTTAACTCGATTGTCCTGTTCGACCCGTTTGACTCGTTTGACTCGTTCGCCTCGTTTGACTCGTTTGACTCGTTTGGCTCGTTCAACTCGCTTTACTCGATTGTCCTGTTCGACCCGTTTGACTCGGTTGACTCGTTTGACTCGTTTGACTCGTTTGACTCGTTTGACTCGTTTGACTCGATTGACTCGTTTGACTCGTTTGACTCGTTTGACTCGTTTGACTCGTTTGACTCGTTTGACTCGTTTGACTCGTTTGACTCGTTTGACTCGTTTGACTCGTTTGACTCGTTTGACTCGTTTGACTCGTTTGACTCGTTTGACTCGTTTGACTCGTTTGACTCGTTTGACTCGTTTGACTCGTTTGACTCGTTTGACTCGTTTGACTCGTTTGACTCGTTTGACTCGTTTGACTCGTTTGACTCGTTTGACTCGTTTGACTCGTTTGACTCGTTTGACTCGTTTGACTCGTTTGACTCGTTTGACTCGTTTGACTCGTTTGACTCGTTTGACTCGTTTGACTCGTTTGACTCGTTTGACTCGTTTGACTCGTTTGACTCGTTTGACTCGTTTGACTCGTTTGACTCGATTGACTCGTTTGACTCGTTTGACTCGTTTCACTCGTTTGACTCGTTTGACTCGTTTGACTCGTTTGACTCGTTTGACTCGTTTGACACGTTTGACTCGATTGACTCGTTTGTCTCGTTTGAAAGGTTCGACACGATTGACTCGATTGACTCGATTGACTCGTTTGACTCGTTTGACTCGTTTGACTCGTTTGACTCGTTTGACTCGTTTGACTCGTTTGACTCGTTTGACTCGATTGTCCTGTTCGAACCGTTTGACCCGTTTGATTCGTTTGACTCGTTTGACCCGTTTGACTCGTTCGACTCGTTTGACTCGTTTGACTCGTTTGACTCGTTTGACTCGATTGACTCGTTTGACTCGTTCAACTCGCTTGACTCGATTGTCCTGTTCGACTCTTTTGACTCGATTGACTCGATTGTCCTGTTCGACCCGTTTGACCCGTTTGACCCGTTTGCCCCGTTTGACACGTTTCACTCGTTTGACTCGTTTGACTCGTTTGACTCGTTTGGCTCGTTTGACTCGTTTGACTCGTTTGACTCGTTTGACTCGTTTGAATCGTTTGACTCGTTTGACTCGTTTGACTCGATTGACTCGTTTGACTCGTTCGACACGTTTGACTCGTTTGACTCGTTTGACTCGTTCGACTCGTCTGACACGTTTGACTCGTTCGACTCGTCTGATACGTTTGACTCGTTTGACTCGTTTGACTCGATTGACTCGTTTGACTCGTTTGACTCGTTTGACTCGTTTGACTCGCTTGACTCGATTGTCCTGTTCAAACCGTTTGACTCGTTTGACTCGTTTGGCTCGCTTAACTCGCTTGACTCGATTGTCCTCTTCGACCCGTTTGACTCGTTTGACACTTTTGACTCGTTTGACTCGTTTGACTCGTTTGACTAGTTTGACTCGTTTGACTCGTTTGACTCGTTTGACTCGTATGACTCGTTTGACTCGTTTGATTCGTTCGACCCGTTTGACTCGATTGACTCGATTGACTCGTTTGACTCGTTTGACTCGTTTGACTCGATTGACTCGTTTGGCTCGTTCAACTCGCTTGACTCGATTGTCCTGTTCGACCCTTTTGACTCGTTTGACCCGTTTGACTCGATTGACTCGATTGTCCTGTTCGACCCGTTTGACCCGTTTGACCCGTTTGCCCCGTTTGACTCGTTTCACTCGTTTGACTCGTTTCCCTCGCTTGACTCGTTTCACTCGCTTGACTCGTTTCACTCGCTTGACTCGTTTCACTCGCTTGACTCGTTTCACTCGATTGACTCGTTTGACTCGTTTCACTCGTTTCACTCGTTTGACTCGTTTGACTCGTTTGACTCGATTGACTCGTTTGACTCGTTTCACTCGTTTCACTCGCTTGACTCGTTTCACTCGCTTGACTCGTTTGACTCGTTTGACTCGATTGACTCGTTTGACTCGTTTGACTCGTTTCACTCGTTTGACTCGTTTGACTCGTTTGACTCGTTTGACACGTTTGACTCGATTGACTCGTTTGTCTCGTTTGAAAGGTTCGACACGATTGACTCGATTTTTTTTTTTTTTTTTTATTATTTAAATCTCATAAGAGACTTATTAAAACAATATTACAGGTAATACATAGTATTTCAGGGAAGATACAACAAAATGAAAGATATCAGTACAATGTTCATACAGAAGTATACAGTAAGGTTGAACCATTATTCATTCTAGATACGCAGATTACAATTTTTTAAAAAGGTTAAAATGTAGTGGCAAGCTTTAATGTTAGGAGCAGCAATTAACGATGCAACATCGAGTGGTAAATGAAGATTCATTTTACGTAGATTGAAAATTAGTTTCATTCTTTGAACATTATATAAATTACATTGCCATAGGACGTGATTGAGAGTTTCGTCTTCAAGATTACACTTGCATTTAGGACTATCAATAAAGCCAATACGAGCTAGGGAAGCGGCCAAGTGATAGTGATCCGCTCTGCTTCTGTTTATAGTAACAATAAATTGGCGGGAAAGTTTCTTGTTCCCATACCACGGAATACGAGTGTTACTATAATAATGCTGAAAATAGAATTTGCCTTTATATATTCCTTGGTCCTTTATTATTTTGGCCGTATGTGAGAAGGATCTTTTTTTGAATAATTCCGAAAGATCAGTGAAGGGTATTCTTGGAATGTCTAATGCGCAAGAGACAGTAGCACTTTTAGCCAGACCATCCACAATATCATTACCTCGGATTCCCGAATGCGACGGAATCCAAAAAAATCTGATCTCATTATTAGGATTTTCAAGGAGAAATTGATTATATTTTTTTTTTATATCAAGGATATAGATGTTAGTTCTGACATCATACTTAGTGGATTGAATCCTTTGTAACATACTGAGAGAATCCGAAAAGATGAAAAAATTTTGATTGTTAATGCTTAACGCAATATCGAGAGCATCACTCAAAGCAATACACTCGGCTGTAAACACTGAGGCATTATGATTTATAGTTTTTGATGAGCGAATATTGAGATCAGGGCAGAAGCAAGCGGAACCGACAAATTTTGAACTTAAGATTTTACTGCCATCAGTGAATATGGAGAAAGCGGAGGAATCCCTTGCCAATCTATCCAGACACAGGTTAGGATCATTTTCTTTTTCTTTTTTGAGACCCAGTCCTAATGAGTAGTCGAATGGAATTGAAGTGACCAGCGTACTGAAGTCGTGACAGAAGATGTTGAAGTGACTTCGAGAATCTATTCTGTTAGAGTAAACCTTAGAGTATGAGATGCATTTATTTAGTATCCCATTTGAAAAAACAGATTTGTTTTTGACTATGTTAAAATAGCATTTAATTGCATTGAGACAGAGAGAATTGATATTAGAACAAACTTTTGAAAGAAAGCAATTGCACAGGAACGTAGCACGTTCCGTAAGGAGAGGTAGTTTGGATTCAGCTAGCATGATGTTAGTGGGAGAGCTTCTACGGTAACCAAGGGCTAGCCTTAAAGCCGAAAACTGAAGCTTCTCGAGCTTGTCAGACAAATTTTGCCGTTTGGGGAAGTAAATGAAACTACCATATTCCAGAATGGAACGAATGAAACTTTTGTATAGAGAGATAAGGGTGACAGGGTCAGAGCCCCACCAAGTACCACGTAAAAATTTTATTATATTGAGAGAGAACAAGCATTTTTTGATTATACGGTCAACTTGAGGAATGAAAGACATTTTGTAATCAAAAATAATACCTAAAAAGCGAACAGAAGCGCTGGATTTAACAGAGTGTTCGCCAATTTTAATGGCAGTGGAACCGGGGACAATTTTTTTGTTATTGAAATGCAAAAGAACAGTTTTACAGGGAGAAAGATCCAGTCCTAGATCGAAAAGATTTTCTTTTATTATTTTGATAGCTTTTTCAATAGCTTTGGTACCTCTGTCAATAGACGTAAATTTAAGGAAGACAGCAATGTCGTCAGCAAATTGGGAGACTGAAATATAGCTTTGCACGTTAGACGTAACATTTGAAACGTATAAGATATATAATAAAGGACTGAGGACGCCGCCTTGCGGAACACCCTTGAAAACTTTCCTATGTGTGTTCTCAGAGAGAGTTGTAAAAATATATCTCTCATGAGTTAAGAATTTTATGAACTTCAATAACTTGAATGAGCATCCTAGCGACGCGAGTTTGGAAAGTAAGGTGTCAATACAGACATTATCGAATGCACCCTGAACATCGAGAAATGCGGCCAGGACCTCTTTTTTCTCGGAGAAAGCCTCCTCAATCTTTAGAGCTAGAATGGTAAGGTTATCAAGGCAAGATTTACCATTTCTGAAACCATGCTGGTTGCGAGGGAGAATATTATTATATTCAGCCCACCACTGGAGTCTGTTTTTGATTAACGTTTCGAAGAGTTTGCATAAACAAGAAGTGAGGGAAATCGGGCGAAGGCCAATGCCGTCAGATTTACCAATAAAGTGGATAAAGGAATGTTTCCAGCTTGATGGATAGTCATTGTCCTTGTACATTCTATTGTAGATATCGAGGAGTAAGATTTTATATTTTTCCGGTAATTTCTTTATTATGTCGTAGTCAATGCCATCGATTCCCGGAGCAGACTTGATTTTTTTAGAACCCAGCGCAGAATGAAACTCTGACAGATTGAACTGAGAGTCAAAGAAAGAGTTCTGTTGGCAAGGGGGCAACCATAGAGGATCCGATGGAGCCCAGGGAGAACTGATCTTATCCACAGCAAGCTCAATTTTATTTATATTAAAAGAGTTATTAGTACAGTGTTGAGGAGTTATTTTGGTCCAGCTATTTTTGAAAATTTTACATTTGTCCCATACATATTTAGGATCAGTTTGGAGATTGATACTTTCAGCGAATGACTTAAAACCTTCCCTCTTCTTTTTTTTGAAAGTTTTGGTAGCTACAGCACACATCTTTTTGTAGTTTAATAAATCTTCTAAGTTGTGCGTGTGTTCCCATTTTTTAAAGGAAGCTCTACGGAGTCTTTTGACTTTATCGCACTCGGCGTCCCACCAGGGGGCCGGGTTGCTCCTTCTCAGATGCGGACAAAACTTTTTTGCAGGAGTTGAGCATTTGACCGCTTCCACAATCGCTAGCGTGAGAATACTATACTTTAAGGTAGGCGGAGAGTGCTCGTATTCGGTAGTAGTAAATTGAGGGTAAGAATTTTCTAATTCTTCACCAAAATTCAACCAGTCAGTACGAACGGATTTAAGCTTAAAAGATCTTTTGTTATAGAAATATTTATCTATGTTAACACTTATGAAAATAGGGAAGTGATCAGAACCCCAGGTTTCATCACAAACTTTAATTTCAATTTTGTCAGAGAGGTTTACGGAGGAAAAGACAAGATCAAGATTGGATTTTAGAGAACGGTGAATATCAATATGAGTATCTGTGTTATCATTATGTAAGAATAGATCGTTATAATCCGCGGCAATTTCAAGTCTCGACCCGTTGCTATCAGTGTATCGGCAATTCCAATTTTTGTTATGGGCATTGAAATCCCCCACAAATATAGAATTATTGTTTTTGTCGACATTTGAAACAATACAATTCCACTGGTCCTGGGAGAGGGTGCACCCTGGGGTTCTATAACAGATTATTAAGTCTAATGCTATTTTAAGATTTGATATTCGAATACCACAGATCTCGACAGATTGATCCGGAATTTTTAAGTTGTTTATTTCCGAGAAAGAAAATTTCTTACGGATAGCAACTAGTATCCCGCCACCTCTAGAGTGAGTTCTGTCCTTTCTGAAAATCAGAAAACCGGGAAGGTAAAACCTATCACAAGTAGCAAGCCAGGATTCGACGCAGATTAGTACATCCGTATTGGAGAGTTGAGTCCGGATTTCAGGAGCCCTTCGCTGTATACTTCTGGCGTTCCAAAAAATGATATTAAGCGGTCTGTTGTCCATTAGCAGAGAAAACGAGGGATGAGTAGATGAGATTGGAGAGCCAAGATTAGATTATCAATCTTGCGAGTCCATAGAGCACGAATCGGTAGTGGAACCATCCTCCAAATCGGAATTAGTATTGGAACTTGTAAGTTTTTTTAAAATCCTGATGATGCGGTTCTTCAAATTGCGCTCGAGAAGAAGGTCCTTTACGTCTGATAACATGACGGTTAATGCAGGAATATCTTTTGTATATTTCGAGGCAGTTTCCATAACTTTTGGATTATCATAGGTTTTAAGTAGAAAATCAGTGAAACTGTTGAGATTGAGCGGGTAGCTATCGGAGTTTTTTAAAATTAGATCCTTGGCCGGCAGTATCTGAATATATAAATCTGCAAATGAGATTTCAGCTTTTTTTTTAGATTCTGCTTTGCGTTTCTTAGCAGCCTTTTTCTTAACAATGATGAAGGCATCGTTTTCACACTTATTTTCCGAACCACCGGCAGACTCCGTGGTAGATGAAGAACTCGTCAGCGGCCTTTTAAGAGCTGTAGGTGGAGGCATGAGGAGAACAGAACTGGCTGGCTCGGACGACAAATCTTTATCATCAGGCGTGGTTGGACCATTGCTCGAAATTTTCTCCCTGGCGTATGGTGAGCCGGAGATGCCATCCTTAGTAAGGGTCGATAGATTTGGAGATTGTTGAGGAGCAGGATTTGTACTTTTACAAAACTTGGCTAAATGGCCTTCTTCCTTGCACAGAAAACAGGATAGCTTCTCCGTAGATAGGTAGATCCAATAGTTAATGTTGTCAAAATTGATCTGCAGTACGTCAGGGAGGTTTGGGACGTCGTCCGGATGAATATATACCTGTCTTCTGAAACTTAGCACGTGCGCGTAGCTTGGATCATTAATGCCGGCTCTGATAAAGGTAATTTGAGAAGACAGGCGAATATTATGCTTGACCAATTCTTCTTGAACGCTATGGTGAGGAATGATAGGGCAAACGTTTGAAAGAATAATACGTTTCGCCTTCGAAATGAGCGGACGGATTTCCAGCACGTGTTGGCCAATAACAATTTTTTTGTTAGCTTCAGTGAGCTTATCTGCATTCTCCTTACTGTTTAAATATAAACAGACACGGCCATGGGAAATTCGTGAAACGAACCTTATGTTCTTTGGATCGATGATTTTGCCAATTGCCACAGTATAATCTTGGATCGATATCCCTTCGACTGAATCCAGAACAATAGCCTGTTCTCTGGTGGGGAACTGCGTCTGTTGCGCTATTTGAGCGTACGAAGACGTGGAGGGAGTTTTCTGCTTCGTTGAGTTCATGATGAGAAAATATTCAATAACTGTATATCTTAAAAGCAAGTGCCCCTGTTAGCAGAAACACTTGCTAACGCGACGCACCGTCGCACCACAGGAACAGGAAAAAAAAAAAAAAAGAGAGAGAAAACAATAATAACACAGCACGATAGCCAGTAAGTAATACACACGCGAGTACGAGCAATAACCAAAACACGTCCTTCCTCGTTGACGTCTCGCGGTGAACTCCCCGATTGACTCGATTGACTCGTCTGACACGTTCGACTAGTCTGTCACGTTTGACTCGTTTGAGTCGTTTGATACGGTTGACTCGTTTGACTCGTTTGAGTCGTTTGACTCGCTTGACTCGATTGTCCAGTTCGACCCGTTTGAATCGTTTGACTCGTTTGACTCGTTTGACTCGATTGTCCTGTTCGACCCGTTTGACCCGTTTGACTCGTTTGACTCGATTGACTCATTTGACTCGTTTGACTCGTTTGACTCGTTTGACTCGTTTGACTCGCTTGACTCGATTGTCCAGTTCGAACAGTTTGACTCGTTTGACTCGTTTGACTCGTTTGACTCGATTCACTCGTTTGACTCGTTTGACTCGTTTGACTCGTTTGACTCGTTTGACTCGTTTGACTCGTTTGACTCGTTTGACTCGATTGTCCTGTTCGACCCGTTTGACCCGTTTGACTCGTTTGACACGTTTGACTCGTTTGACTCGTTTGACTCGTTTGACTCGTTTGACTCGTTTGACTCGTTTGACTCGTTTAACTCGCTTGACTCGATTGTCCTGTTCGACCCGTTTGAATCGTTTGACTCGTTTGACTCGTTTGACTCGATTGTCCTGTTCGACCCGTTTGACCCGTTTGACTCGTTTGACTCGTTTGAGTCGTTTGACTCGTTTGACTCGTTTGACTCGTTTGACTCGTTTGACTCGTTTGACTCGTTTGACTCGTTTCACTCGTTTGACTCGTTTGACTCGTTTGACTCGTTTGACACGTTTGACTCGATTGACTCGTTTGTCTCGTTTGAAAGGTTCGACACGATTGACTCGATTGACTCGTCTGACACGTTCGACTAGTCTGTCACGTTTGACTCGTTTGAGTCGTTTGATACGGTTGACTCGTTTGACTCGTTTGAGTCGTTTGACTCGCTTGACTCGATTGTCCAGTTCGACCCGTTTGAATCGTTTGACTCGTTTGACTCGTTTGACTCGATTGTCCTGTTCGACCCGTTTGACCCGTTTGACTCGTTTGACTCGTTTGACTCATTTGACTCGTTTGACTCGTTTGACTCGTTTGACTCGTTTGACTCGCTTGACTCGATTGTCCAGTTCGAACAGTTTGACTCGTTTGACTCGTTTGACTCGTTTGACTCGATTGACTCGTTTGACTCGTTTGACTCGTTTGACTCGTTTGACTCGTTTGACTCGTTTGACTCGTTTGACTCGTTTGACTCGATTGTCCTGTTCGACCCGTTTGACCCGTTTGACTCGTTTGACACGTTTGAGTCGTTTGACTCGTTTGACTCGTTTGACTCGTTTGACTCGTTTGACTCGTTTGACTCGTTTAACTCGCTTGACTCGATTGTCCTGTTCGACCCGTTTGAATCGTTTGACTCGTTTGACTCGTTTGACTCGATTGTCCTGTTCGACCCGTTTGACCCGTTTGACTCGTTTGACTCGTTTGAGTCGTTTGACTCGTTTGACTCGTTTGACTCGTTTGACTCGTTTGACTCGTTTGACTCGTTTGACTCTGTTGGAAATTCAACTAGTACCTCACTCCGCCACTCTCATGATCTCAGCAGCACCTCCCGGGCGCAGCGCTGATGGCGGATCCTCAATCGATGTTCTGATCACGATCTTGTCGCGTAGCTCAACGACTCGATTGTCCTGTTCGACCCTTTTGACTCGATTGACTCGATTGTCCTGTTCGACCCGTTTGACCCGTTTGACCCGTTTGCCCCGTTTGACACGTTTCACTCGTTTGACTCGTTTGACTCGTTTGACTCGTTTGGCTCGTTTGACTCGTTTGACTCGTTTGACACGTTTGACTCGTTTGAATCGTTTGACTCGTTTGACTCGTTTGACTCGATTGACTCGTTTGACTCGTTCGACACGTTTGACTCGTTTGACTCGTTTGACTCGTTCGACTCGTCTGACACGTTTGACTCGTTCGACTCGTCTGATACGTTTGACTCGTTTGACTCGTTTGACTCGATTGACTCGTTTGACTCGTTTGACTCGTTTGACTCGTTTGACTCGTTTGACTCGCTTGACTCGATTGTCCTGTTCAAACCGTTTGACTCGTTTGACTCGTTTGGCTCGTTTAACTCGCTTGACTCGATTGTCCTCTTCGACCCGTTTGACTCGTTTGACACTTTTGACTCGTTTGACTCGTTTGACTCGTTTGACTAGTTTGACTCGTTTGACTCGTTTGACTCGTTTGACTCGTATGACTCGTTTGACTCGTTTGATTCGTTCGACCCGTTTGACTCGATTGACTCGATTGACTCGTTTGACTCGTTTGACTCGTTTGACTCGATTGACTCGTTTGGCTCGTTCAACTCGCTTGACTCGATTGTCCTGTTCGACCCTTTTGACTCGTTTGACCCGTTTGACTCGATTGACTCGATTGTCCTGTTCGACCCGTTTGACCCGTTTGACCCGTTTGCCCCGTTTGACTCGTTTCACTCGTTTGACTCGTTTCCCTCGCTTGACTCGTTTCACTCGCTTGACTCGTTTCACTCGCTTGACTCGTTTCACTCGCTTGACTCGTTTCACTCGATTGACTCGTTTGACTCGTTTCACTCGTTTCACTCGTTTCACTCGTTTCACTCGTTTCACTCGTTTGACTCGTTTGACTCGATTGACTCGTTTGACTCGTTTCACTCGTTTCACTCGCTTGACTCGTTTCACTCGCTTGACTCGTTTCACTCGCTTGACTCGTTTGACTCGTTTGACTCGATTGACTCGTTTGACTCGTTTGACTCGTTTCACTCGTTTGACTCGTTTGACACGTTTGACTCGATTGACTCGTTTGTCTCGTTTGAAAGGTACGACACGATTGACTCGATTGACTCGTCTGACACGTTCGACTAGTCTGTCACGTTTGACTCGTTTGAGTCGTTTGATACGGTTGACTCGTTTGACTCGTTTGAGTCGTTTGACACGGTTGACTCGTTTGACTCATTTGACTCGTTTGACTCGTTTGACTCGTTTGACTCGTTTGACTCGCTTGACTCGATTGTCCAGTTCGAACAGTTTGACTCGTTTGACTCGTTTGACTGGTTTGACTCGATTGACTCGTTTGACTCGTTTGACTCGTTTGACTCGTTTGACTCGTTTGACTCGTTTGACTCGTTTGACTCGTTTGACTCGATTGTCCTGTTCGACCCGTTTGACCCGTTTGACTCGTTTGACTCGTTTGAGTCGTTTGACTCGTTTGACTCGTTTGACTCGTTTGACTCGTTTGACTCGTTTGACTCTTTTAACTCGCTTGACTCGATTGTCCTGTTCGACCCGTTTGAATCGTTTGGCTCGTTTGACTCGTTTGACTCGATTGTCCTGTTCGACCCGTTTGACCCGTTTGACTCGTTTGACTCGTTTGAGTCGTTTAACTCGCTTGACTCGATTGTCCTGTTCGACCCGTTTGAATCGTTTGACTCGTTTGACTCGTTTGACTCGATTGTCCTGTTCGACCCGTTTGACCCGTTTGACTCGTTTGACTCGTTTGAGTCGTTTGACTCGTTTGACTCGTTTGACTCGTTTGATTCGTTTGACTCGTTTGACTCGTTTGACTCTGTTGGAAATTCAACTAGTACCTCACTCCGCCACTCTCATGATCTCAGCAGCACCTTCCGGGCGCAGCGCTCATGGCGGATCCTCAATCGATGTTCTGATCACGATCTTGTCGCGTAGCTCAACAACCAATCACGCGTCTCCACGTCAGTCAAGCTGCGGGAAGACGCGATCATCCATCTTGTTCTCACATTCGTATTCACTACGCGTAACTGTTCGTCTCGTGGTTTTTTACAACGAGTTTTTGTTAACGGGTGAAATCTCTTCTCAGACGTTAAAATTGTTAGCTCAACTCATCTCTCATCACTGCTCATTCTCTTCAATCCAATTTCTCAGTTTCGTGATCAGATCATCGATTAACCGTAGGTCGCGCGTGTGAACCACCACGTGGCCAACGCGACCAGTTTTCTCAAGACATTGAATCTCACCTTTTGCTCACGTGCATGCACTGCACACTCTTTCATCACCTGTACTCAATTCAGTGACGTGAATAAAATCATTACAATAGTGGTGCAACCATATACAAAACATTCAGACTCTCAGTAGAACATAACCTCTCTCACGACACCGGCAAAGCTCTCTCAACCTTTATTTAACATTGTGGTCCTTCGAGCCGGAGTGTGTAGTGCGTGCAGTGCTCACCGCTCAGTGCTCACCGCTCATCGCTCACCGCTCAACGCTCACCATGGCTGGCGATGAATCCACCTCAAAATCAGGGTCGGCGTCGAGACCAGGCTCACCGAGCCCACCAACTACTCTCACTGTTCCTACGGACGCTCCTGCACCGCACAAGACGACAAGATCATCGTCACCATCAACTGTGCCTGCAGAGCTCATTCTCAAGGCGCGATCGCAGGTTTGTAGATTTGAGACTCTACAGGACATTCAGTCTGACTTGCCTCAACAGGCTCACTTAACATCCCTCGACGAGGTGCAACTCCTCCTGGATCAAGTGGAGGAGATTCACAAAGCTTTTGTAGCTGAACATGAACATTTTGAGTTGACGTGGCCGGTGAAGCGTCTGGATCATGATTACTTTGCCTCCAAACTCATGGTGCAGGAGTCGAAGCTGGTACTCACCATCAAACGCGCGCTCAGTCGACTCAGGGAATCATTCCCAAAGCCAGCTCAACCGGTCATCGACCCAGTAACCTCATCTCAGTCTCGCGCCTCGAAGCTGCCGGTCATAGCGCTGCCAACGTTCTCAGGCAGCTATGTGGAGTGGCCGCATTACAGCGAGCTCTTCACCTCACTCATCATAAAGGATCAGCAACTCATGGAGATCGACAGGCTACACTACTTGAGATCAAGTCTCAGTGGTGAACCGGAGCGTTACGTGAGTAACTTTCCGCTCAGAGGCGACTCATTCCAGGCTTGCTGGGATTATCTCACGAGGCGGTTCTCAAACAAGCGAGTCCTCATCGAGGAGCAGCTCGATAAATTACTCACCCTTCCGCCCATCTCATCGAGAAACTCACAATGCCTCAATGACCTGATGGCCATTGTCACCAAGGTTAAGACGTCTCTCGAAGCATTGAATGCAGCGCAGGACATGTTTAATAGCCTCCTGGTTCATCGAGCCACCGCCTGCCTCGATAAGAACACCAGAGAGGCATGGGAGACGTCAGTGGGAAAGGCCACCGAGTACCCTCGCTTCGAAGACTTGGTGAGCTTTGTCGAAGCGAAGGCGGTGGCACTGGAAAGGCTTGAGGCAGCGGCTCATACGAAACAGACCAAGAAGCCAACGGTTTCTACCCCTCACTCAAACCACCAGCCTCAAAGGAAGGGAGCAGCTCACGTCTCAACGCAACCCAAGAGTATCCTCAAGAATGCGGCTTACCCTTGCGATTGTTGCTATGGAGACCACTTTGTGGTGATGTGTCCCGAATTTAGGGAAAAATCAGTTGAGCGTCGACGAAGGTTCGTCACTCAATACTCACTGTGTCGAAACTGTTGTGGGAGACATCAAACTGATGATTGCAAGTCTGCTCATCGGTGCAAGACGTGTGGCGACAAGCACCACACGATGTTGCACTTGGAGAAAAAACCTCCGCATCAAGAGTCTCGCAATGCTCCCACAACCTCATCGTCTCAAGGGACACCTCACGCCGAAGTGAAAGACACAGAGGAGACTCATCATCATTGAGACGTCGGTGCAGTCGTCACCCCCTCATTCTCAACCACTCACTTTCGCTCACGCTCAACAGGTCGAAAATTCTTCTCACACTCAACCAAGGCTCACCTCTCACCATGCTCAACCATACTGTTGGCAACAGCCAACGCACAGCTCATCTCACCTGTGTTCTCGGCACCTGTTCGAATGCTAATCGATTCAGGTTCCGAGCTCACCTTCATTAAGGAGGATATCGTTACTCAACTCAGGATTCACCGCATTCACTCATCCATTTCAATCAGTGGCATTGGAGGAAGCGAATCAACTCAGACTCGGGGAGTCGTGTTGATTACATTGCGGTCAAATTACAACAACTCAACGGTAAATATCCAAGCTCACATACTCAGGGCGTTGACGTCAAATTTGCCATCAGTTGAAGCGCCTCGTCAAGATTGGCCACATCTCGACGGAATCAACTTGGCTGATCCAGATTTTCTCACATCAAGGCCCATTGACATTGTGATCGGCGCTGATACGTATGGACAAATCGTCAAACCCAACCTCCGCATAGGAGACTCCTCAATGCCAATTGCCCAGTTATCAATGTTTGGGTGGCTCATTCTGGGACCAGTCACTGTGAACTCTGCTCAATTCTCCACTTCACATCATTCTGCCGTTGTGCACCACAGTGATAAGGCAATACAAGATCTATTGTCGAAGTTTTGGGTCCAAGAAGAACTTCCCATGGAATCACCTGATCAACTCACCCATGATGAAAGGGAGTGTGAGGATCACTTTCGAGCGACCCACACCCGTGGTCCAACAGGACGGTACATCGTACGCATCCCGCTCAAATCATCTCCTCAACTGCTGGGCAATTCATACCAAACAGCTCATGCGTGCTTGAAGCGTACACTCAACAAGCTCAACCGAGACTGTGAATATCGCGATCTCTATCAAGGCTTCATGCGGGAATATGAGGAGCTTCATCACATGGTGAGGGCACCATTCATTTCACCTAATACTCACTCAATCTTTTATCTTCCTCATCATGGAGTATTCAAGGCCGATAGTCAAACCACAAAATTGAGAGTCGTGTTCAATGGCTCAAGCCCGACAACGTCGGGGCACTCGGTCAACGACCTCATGCATACTGGTGCCAATCTACTCCTCAACATCACTGACGTTCTGCTTTGGATTCGTCAACACAAATACATCTTCGCTACGGATGTCACTAAGATGTATCGACAAGTCAAGGTGCATGTAGATGATCAGGATCTGCAGAGAGTGCTGTGGATTGATGAAGAAGGCAACGAGGTGCCCTACAAGCTCACTACAGTAACATATGGGACGAAGGCTGCTCCATTCCTGGCGGTACGCTCACTCCTTCAATTGGTGGAAGACGAAGGCCATCGGTTCCCGTTGGCAGTCCCATCAATCACTCACGCCAGATATGTTGACGACATCTTTGGCGGCGCCGACACAGGTGAGACACTCATCACAATAGCTCAACAATTAAAAGACCTGTGCAACGAGGGAGGTTTTCCACTTGCCAAGTGGCATTCTACGCACCCCCCATTGCTTGAATCAATCTCTCATGTCTCAAGAGCCCATGGCTCTATCGTATCACTTGACGACTGCAAGACCAAAATTCTCGGATTACATTGGAATGTTCTCAACGACAACTTTTCATTTTCAACAAAATCAAGATCCAACTCAAAGCTCTCTATACGCCTCATCCTCTCAGAAGTAGCTCAAATATTTGACCCGCTAGGCTTTTTATCACCAGTCATAATTCGGGCAAAAACATTGTTGCAAGAGTTATGGCTACACAAACTTAGTTGGGATGATCCACTGCCATCCCAAGTCACAGCTCATTGGCTCGACATCAGAGAAGATCTCACAGGCCTGGCCAGGCTTTCGATTCCAAGGTGGTTCAACACCTTTTCCAACTCAACAGTGGAATTACATGGATTCTCTGATGCCTCTCAACTCGCCATGGCAGCGGTAATTTACATTACCGTAACATCACCGTCCACAAATCTCAAAGTGTCGACACTAGCGTGCTCCAAGACAAAGGTAGCACCACTCAAGAAGCTCACCATCCCAAGGCTCGAGCTTACTGCAGCATTAATGCTTGCAAGGCTCACAAAGTATGTTCAAGCTACTCATCAGCTCAATATTGCTACTACCAATCTGTGGACGGATTCTCAAGTGACACTCATATGGGTCAAATCTCACGCATCACGTTGGAAGGACTACGTCAGGAATCGTGTCGCTCAAATTCAAGAACTCACCCCAAAAGCTCAATGGAGACACGTTCCAGGAACATCTAATCCAGCGGACTGCGCCTCAAGAGGCTTAACAACATCTCAGCTTGAACATCACCAGCTATGGTGGACGGGACCACCATGGCTTTCTCAACCCAGTGACTCATGGCCATCACAACCATCCTTGAAGGACGACTCAAGTGCACTAGAGGCTCGTCCTGGCATCGCCACTCTGCTCAACATTAAAGAAATCAAATACCACTGGGATCTCATCTACAAATACTCCTCTCTTAACAAGCTCATTCGCATTACATCAGTTTGTTTCAGAATTCTCTCCAAACTGAAGGGATCGACGGTCTCATTGCCAATCATTGCTCAATCTCCAGAGGACATTGAGAGGGCCAGGATCTTTTGGGTCACGGCCACGCAAGCCCTCTATTTCAATCATGAATTGAGAATGCTCAGCTCCAGCTCCAAACTACCATCATCTCATGCCTTCAATCGACTCACTGCATTCATCGACGAGAAGGGAGTTATTCGGGTTGGAGGCCGACTCACCAACGCTTACATGGGTTATGGAAGTAAGCATCCAGCAATATTACCTCGCCACTCACGTCTGTCTCATCTGATTATAGATCATGCTCATAAAGCCACTCTTCATGGTGGAACTCAGCTCACGCTCGCTCACATCAGACAAAATTATTGGATCATCGGAGGACGAGCTCCAGTGAAGTCTCATGTGCTACGTTGTGTTGTGTGTGCTCGGCAAAGGGGGATCCGTGCCCATCAGCTGATGGGCCAACTACCTCTTTCACGAGTCACACCCTCACAACCATTTACTCACACTGGACTCGACTATGCTGGTCCAATCACTCTCAAGACGTGGAAAGGGCGAGGCGCCAAGACTCACAAGGGCTGGATCTGCGTGTTCGTTTGCCTCACCACATCAGCTGTTCACTTGGAGCTGGTGACAGACTACTCCACAGAAGGATTCATCGCAACGTACAGGCGTTTCATCTCAAGGAGAGGCATTCCACGCCGGCTTTATTCCGACTGTGGAACCAACTTCGTTGGAGCTGACTCTGTTCTCAAGAAAATGTTTACTCAGGGCTCTCAAGAATGTCATCAACTCAATCAGCTGTTTGTCACCGACAACACTGAGTGGTGTTTTAATCCACCAGCCGCGCCCCACATGGGGGGCAAATGGGAAGCGGTCGTGAAGTCCACGAAACATCATCTTCGACGAACCGTCAGTGAGACAGTACTCACATACGAAGAATTCAGCACACTTCTTACTCAAATTGAAGCATTGCTCAACTCACGACCGCTCGAGCCTCTGAGTGATGACCCTGAGGATATCTCAACACTCACGCCAGCTCATTTCCTCATTGGACACTCACTCTCTGCTCTACCCGAACCTTCTGTGGAGCATTCAACACCTTCGCCATCTGCAAGATGGCAACTCATTCAAAGGAAGACTCAACAGTTCTGGACTCAATGGTCGTCTCACTATCTACAAAGGCAGCTCTCAATTTCGAAGTGGCATCATCCATCCAATGACATAAGAGTCGGCTCCCTGGTGCTCATCACCGATGAGCGATTTCCTCCAAGCAAGTGGCCACTTGCTCGGGATCTCACCGTGCACCCAGGGAAGGATGGGCTCACCCGAGTCGTGTCTCTCAAGACAGCGACCACCGTTCTCACCAGACCAATTGCAAAATTGGCAGTGTTGCCTGTTTAGATTCATCATCAACATCTTCGATCAGCTGTTGATGGGGGGAGCATGTTGGAAATTCAACTAGTACCTCACTCCGCCACTCTCATGATCTCAGCAGCACCTCCCGGGCGCAGCGCTCATGGCGGATCCTCATTCGATGTTCTGATCACGATCTTGTCGCGTAGCTCAACAACCAATCACGCGTCTCCACGTCAGTCAAGCTGCGGGAAGACGCGATCATCCATCTTGTTCTCACATTCGTATTCACTACGCGTAACTGTTCGTCTCGTGGTTTTTTACAACGAGTTTTTGTTAACGGGTGAAATCTCTTCTCAGACGTTAAAATTGTTAGCTCAACTCATCTCTCATCACTGCTCATTCTCTTCAATCCAATTTCTCAGTTTCGTGATCAGATCATCGATTAACCGTAGGTCGCGCGTGTGAACCACCACGTGGCCAACGCGACCAGTTTTCTCAAGACATTGAATCTCACCTTTTGCTAACGTGCATGCACTGCACACTCTTTCATCACCTGTACTCAATTCAGTGACGTGAATAAAATCATTACAATAGTGGTGCAACCATATACAAAACATTCAGACTCTCAGTAGAACATAACCTCTCTCACGACACCGGCAAAGCTCTCTCAACCTTTATTTAACAGACTCGCTTGACTGGATTGTCCAGTTCGAACAGTTTGACTCGTTTGACTCGTTTGACTCGATTGACTCGTTTGACTCGTTTGACTCGTTTGACTCGTTTGACTCGTTTGACTCGTTTGACTCGTTTGACTCGTTTGACTCGTTTGACTCGTTTGACTCGTTTGACTCGTTTGACTCGTTTGACTCGTTTGACTCGTTTGACTCGTTTGACTCGTTTGACTCGTTTGACTCGATTGTCCTGTTCGACCAGTTTGACCCGTTTGACACGTTTGCCTCGTTTGACACGTTTGACTCGTTTGACTCGTTTGACTCGTTTGACTCGTTTGACTCGTTTCACACGATTGTCCTGTTCGTCCCGCTCGACCCGTTTGACCCATTTGACACGTTTGACTCGTTTGACTCGTTTGACTCGTTCGACTCGTTTGACTCGTTCGACTCGTTTGACTCGTTCGACTCGTTTGACTCGTTCGACTCGTTTGACTCGTTCGACTCGTTTGACTCGTTCGACTCGTTTGACTCGTTCGACTCGTTTGACTCGTTCGACTCGTTTGACTCGTTTGACTCGTTCGACTCGTTTGACTCGATTGTCCTGTTCGACCCGTTTGACTCGTTTGACTCGTTTGACTCGTTTGACTCGTTTGACTCGTTTGACTCGTTTGACTCGTTTGACTCGTTTCACTCGTTTGACTCGTTTGACTCGTTTGACTCGTTTGACTCGTTTGACTCGTTTGACTCGTTTGACTCGTTTGACTCGTTTGACTCGTTCGACTCGTTCGACTCGTTTGACTCGTTTAACTTGCTTGACTCGATTGTCCTGTTCGACCCGTTTGACTCGTTTGCCTGGTTTGACTCGTTTGTCTCGTTTGTCTCGTTTGACTCGTTTGACTCGTTTGACTCGTTTGACTCGATTGTCCTGTTCGACCCGTTTGACGCGTTTGACATGTTTGACACGTTTGACTCGTTTGAGTCGTTTGACTCGATTGACTCGATTGACTCGTTTGACTCGTTTGACACGTTTGACACGTTTGACACGTTTGACTCGTTTGACTCGTTTGACTCGATTGACTCGTTTGACGCGTTTGACATGTTTGACACGTTTGACTCGTTTGAGTCGTTTGACTCGATTGACTCGATTGACTCGTTTGACTCGTTTGACTCGTTTGACTCGTTTGACACGTTTGACACGTTTGACTCGTTTGACTCGTTTGACTCGATTGACTCGTTTGACTCGTTTGTCTCGTTTGACTCGTTTGACTCGTTTGACTCGTTTGACTCGTTTGACTCGTTTCTCTCGTTTGACTCGTTCGACTCGTTTGACTCGTTCGACTCGTTTGACTCGTTCGACTCGTTTGACTCGTTTGACTCGTTTGACTCGATTGTCCTGTTGGACCCGTTTGACTCGTTTGACTCGTTTGACTCGTTTGACTCGTTTGACTCGTTTGACTCGTTTGACTCGTTTGACTCGTTTGACTCGTTTGACTCGTTTGACTCGTTTGACTCGTTTGACTCGTTTGACTCGTTTGACTCGTTTGACTCGTTTGACTCGTTTGACTCGTTTGACTCGTTTGAATCGTTTGACTCGTTTGACTCGTTTGACTCGTTTGACTCGTTTGACTCGTTTGACTCGTTTGACTCGTTTGACTCGTTTGACTCGTTTGACTCGTTTGACTCGTTTGACTCGTTTGACTCGTTTGACTCGTGTGACTCGTTTGACTCGTTTGACTCGTTTGACTCGTTTGACTCGTTTGACTCGTTTGACTCGTTTGACTCGTTTGACTCGTTTGACTCGTTTGACTCGTTTGACTCGTTTGACTCGTTTGACTCGTTTGACTCGTTTGACTCGTTTGACTCGTTTGACTCGTTTGACTCGTTTGACTCGTTTGACTCGTTTGACTCGTTTGACTCGTTTGACTCGTTTGACTCGTTTGACTCGTTTGACTCGTTTGACTCGTTTGACTCGTTTGACTCGTTTGACTCGTTTGACTCGTTTGACTCGTTTGACTCGTTTGACTCGTTTGACTCGTTTGACTCGTTTGACTCGTTTGACTCGTTTGACTCGTTTGACTCGTTTGACTCGTTTGACTCGTTTGACTCGTTTGACTCGTTTGACTCGTTTGACTCGTTTGACTCGTTTGACTCGTTTGACTCGTTTGACTCGTTTGACTCGTTTGACTCGTTTGACTCGTTTGACTCGATTGTCCTGTTCGACCCGTTTGACCCGTTTGACACGTTTGCCTCGTTTGACACGTTTGACTCGTTTGACTCGTTTGACTCGTTTGACTCGTGTGACTCGTTTCACACGATTGTCCTGTTCGTCCCGCTCGACCCGTTTGACCCATTTGACACGTTTGACTCGTTTGACTCGTTTGACTCGTTTGACTCGCTTGACTCGATTGTCCTGTTCGACCCGTTTGACCCGTTTGACACGATTGCCTCGTTTGACACGTCTGTCTCGTTTGACTCGTTTGACTCGTTTGACTCGTTTCACTCGTTTGACTCGTTTGACTCGTTTGACTCGTTTGACTCGTTTGACTCGTTGGACTCGTATGACTCGTTTGACCCGTTTGACTCGTTTGACTCGTTTGACTCGATTGACTCGTTTGACTCGTTTGACTCGTTCGACTCGTTTGACTCGTTTGACTCGTTTGACTCGTTCGACTCGTTTGACACGCTTGACTCGTTTGACTCGTTTTACTCGTTTGACTCGTTCGACTCGTTTGACTCGTTTGACTCGATTGTCCTGATCGAACCGTTTGACTCGTTTGACTCGTTTGACTCGTTTGGCTCGTTCAACACGCTTGACTCGATTGTCCTGTTCGACACGTTTGACACGTTTGACTCGTTTGACTCGTTTGACTCGTTTAACTCGTTTGACTCGTTTGACTCGTTTGAGTCGTTTGACTCGTTTGACTCGTTTGACTCGTTCGACTCGTTTGACTCGTTTGACTCGATTGTCCTGATCGAACCGTTTGACTCGTTTGACTCGTTTGACTCGTTTGACTCTTTTGACTCGTTTGACTCGTTTGACTCGTTTGACTCGTTTGACTCGTTTGACTCGTTTGACTAGTTTGACTCGTTTGACTCGTTTGACTCGGTTGACTAGTTTGACTCGTTTGACTCGTTTGACTCGTTTGACTCGTTTGACTCGTTTGACTCGATTGACTCGTTTGACTCGTTTGACTCGTTTCACTCGTTTGACTAGATTGTCCTGTTCGACCCGTTTGACGCGTTTGACACGCTTGACTCGTTTGACTCGTCTGACTCGTCTGACTCGTCTGCCTCGTTTGACTCGTTTGACCCGTTTGACTCGTTTGACTCGTTTGACTCGTTTGACTCGTTTGACTCGTTTGACTCGTTTGACTCGTTTGACTCGTTTGACTCGTATGACTCGTTTGACTCGTTTGACTCGTTTGACTCGTTTGACTGGTTTGACTCGTATGACTCGTTTGACTCGTTTGACTCGTTTGACTCGTTTGACTCGTTTGACTCGTTCGACTCGTTTGACACGCTTGACTCGTTTGACTCGTTTGACTCGTTTTACTCGTTTGACTCGTTTGACTCGTTTGACTCGTTTGACTCGTTTGACTCGTTTGACTCGTTTGACTCGTTTGACTCGTTTAACTCGTTTGACTCGTTTGACTCGTTTGACTCGTTTGACTCGTTTGACTCGTTTGACTCGTTCGACTCGTTTGACTCGTTTGACTCGATTGTCCTGATCGAACCGTTTGACTCGTTTGACTCGTTTGACTCGTTTGACTCGTTTGACTCGTTTGACTCGTTTGGCTCGTTCAACACGCTTGACTCGATTGTCCTGTTCGACCCGTTTGACTCGTTTGACTCGTTTGACTCGTTTGACTCGTTTGACTCGTTTGACCCGTTTGACACGTGTGACTCGTTTGACTCGATTGACTCGTTCGACTCGTTCGACTCGTTCGACTCGTTCGACTCGTTCGACTCGTTCGACTCGTTCGACTCCTTCGACTCGTTCGACTCCTTCGACTCGTTCGACTCGTTCGACTCGTTCGACTCGTTTGACACGCTTGACTCGTTCGACTCGTTCGACTCGTTTGACACGCTTGACTCGTTTGACTCGTTTTACTCGTTTTACTCGTTTGACTCGTTTGACTCGTTTGACTCGTTTGACTCGTTTGACTCGTTTGACTCGTTTGACTCGTTTGACTCGTTTGACTCGTTTGACTCGTTTGACTCGTTTGACTCGTTTGACTCGTTTGACTCGTTTGACTCGTTCGACTCGTTTGACTCGTTTGACTCGATTGTCCTGATCGAACCGTTTGACTCGTTTGACTCGTTTGACTCGTTTGACTCGTTTGACTCGTTTGGCTCGTTCAACACGCTTGACTCGATTGTCCTGTTCGACCCGTTTGACTCGTTTGACTCGTTTGACTCGTTTGACTCGTTTGACTCGTTTGACCCGTTTGACACGTGTGACTCGTTTGACTCGATTGACTCGTTCGACTCGTTCGACTCGTTCGACTCCTTCGACTCGTTCGACTCGTTCGACTCCTTCGACTCGTTCGACTCGTTCGACTCGTTCGACTCGTTCGACTCGTTCGACTCGTTCGACTCGTTCGACTCGTTCGACTCGTTCGACTCGTTCGACTCGTTCGACTCGTTCGACTCGTTCGACTCGTTCGACTCGTTCGACTCGTTCGACTCGTTCGACTCGTTCGACTCGTTCGACTCGTTCGACTCGTTCGACTCGTTCGACTCGTTCGACTCGTTCGACTCGTTCGACTCGTTCGACTCGTTCGACTCGTTCGACTCGTTCGACTCGTTCGACTCGTTCGACTCGTTCGACTCGTTCGACTCGTTCGACTCGTTCGACTCGTTCGACTCGTTCGACTCGTTCGACTCGTTCGACTCGTTCGACTCGTTCGACTCGTTCGACTCGTTCGACTCGTTCGACTCGTTCGACTCGTTCGACTCGTTCGACTCGTTCGACCCGTTTGACCCGTTTGACCCGTTTGCCCCGTTTGACACGTTTCACTCGTTTGACTCGTTTGACTCGTTTGACTCGTTTGGCTCGTTTGACTCGTTTGACTCGTTTGACTCGTTTGACTCGTTTGAATCGTTTGACTCGTTTGACTCGTTTGACTCGATTGACTCGTTTGACTCGTTCGACACGTTTGACTCGTTTGACTCGTTTGACTCGTTCGACTCGTCTGACACGTTTGACTCGTTCGACTCGTCTGATACGTTTGACTCGTTTGACTCGTTTGACTCGATTGACTCGTTTGACTCGTTTGACTCGTTTGACTCGTTTGACTCGCTTGACTCGATTGTCCTGTTCAAACCGTTTGACTCGTTTGACTCGTTTGGCTCGCTTAACTCGCTTGACTCGATTGTCCTCTTCGACCCGTTTGACTCGTTTGACACTTTTGACTCGTTTGACTCGTTTGACTCGTTTGACTAGTTTGACTCGTTTGACTCGTTTGACTCGTTTGACTCGTATGACTCGTTTGACTCGTTTGATTCGTTCGACCCGTTTGACTCGATTGACTCGATTGACTCGTTTGACTCGTTTGACTCGTTTGACTCGATTGACTCGTTTGGCTCGTTCAACTCGCTTGACTCGATTGTCCTGTTCGACCCTTTTGACTCGTTTGACCCGTTTGACTCGATTGACTCGATTGTCCTGTTCGACCCGTTTGACCCGTTTGACCCGTTTGCCCCGTTTGACTCGTTTCACTCGTTTGACTCGTTTCCCTCGCTTGACTCGTTTCACTCGCTTGACTCGTTTCACTCGCTTGACTCGTTTCACTCGCTTGACTCGTTTCACTCGATTGACTCGTTTGACTCGTTTCACTCGTTTCACTCGTTTGACTCGTTTGACTCGTTTGACTCGATTGACTCGTTTGACTCGTTTCACTCGTTTCACTCGCTTGACTCGTTTCACTCGCTTGACTCGTTTGACTCGTTTGACTCGATTGACTCGTTTGACTCGTTTGACTCGTTTCACTCGTTTGACTCGTTTGACTCGTTTGACTCGTTTGACACGTTTGACTCGATTGACTCGTTTGTCTCGTTTGAAAGGTTCGACACGATTGACTCGATTGACTCGTCTGACACGTTCGACTAGTCTGTCACGTTTGACTCGTTTGAGTCGTTTGATACGGTTGACTCGTTTGACTCGTTTGAGTCGTTTGACTCGCTTGACTCGATTGTCCAGTTCGACCCGTTTGAATCGTTTGACTCGTTTGACTCGTTTGACTCGATTGTCCTGTTCGACCCGTTTGACCCGTTTGACTCGTTTGACTCGATTGACTCATTTGACTCGTTTGACTCGTTTGACTCGTTTGACTCGTTTGACTCGCTTGACTCGATTGTCCAGTTCGAACAGTTTGACTCGTTTGACTCGTTTGACTCGTTTGACTCGATTCACTCGTTTGACTCGTTTGACTCGTTTGACTCGCTTGACTCGTTTCACTCGCTTGACTCGTTTCACTCGATTGACTCGTTTGACTCGTTTGACTCGTTTCACTCGTTTGACTCGTTTGACTCGTTTGACTCGATTGACTCGTTTGACTCGTTTCACTCGTTTCACTCGCTTGACTCGTTTCACTCGCTTGACTCGTTTGACTCGTTTGACTCGATTGACTCGTTTGACTCGTTTGACTCGTTTCACTCGTTTGACTCGTTTGACTCGTTTGACTCGTTTGACACGTTTGACTCGATTGACTCGTTTGTCTCGTTTGAAAGGTTCGACACGATTGACTCGATTGACTCGTCTGACACGTTCGACTAGTCTGTCACGTTTGACTCGTTTGAGTCGTTTGATACGGTTGACTCGTTTGACTCGTTTGAGTCGTTTGACTCGCTTGACTCGATTGTCCAGTTCGACCCGTTTGAATCGTTTGACTCGTTTGACTCGTTTGACTCGATTGTCCTGTTCGACCCGTTTGACCCGTTTGACTCGTTTGACTCGATTGACTCATTTGACTCGTTTGACTCGTTTGACTCGTTTGACTCGTTTGACTCGCTTGACTCGATTGTCCAGTTCGAACAGTTTGACTCGTTTGACTCGTTTGACTCGTTTGACTCGATTCACTCGTTTGACTCGTTTGACTCGTTTGACTCGTTTGACTCGTTTGACTCGTTTGACTCGTTTGACTCGTTTGACTCGATTGTCCTGTTCGACCCGTTTGACCCGTTTGACTCGTTTGACACGTTTGACTCGTTTGACTCGTTTGACTCGTTTGACTCGTTTGACTCGTTTGACTCGTTTGACTCGTTTGACTCGCTTGACTCGATTGTCCTGTTCGACCCGTTTGAATCGTTTGACTCGTTTGACTCGTTTGACTCGATTGTCCTGTTCGACCCGTTTGACCCGTTTGACTCGTTTGACTCGTTTGAGTCGTTTGACTCGTTTGACTCGTTTGACTCGTTTGACTCGTTTGACTCGTTTGACTCGTTTGACTCGTTTGACTCGTTTGACTCGTTTGACTCGTTTGACTCGTTTGACACGTTTGACTCGATTGACTCGTTTGTCTCGTTTGAAAGGTTCGACACGATTGACTCGATTGACTCGTCTGACACGTTCGACTAGTCTGTCACGTTTGACTCGTTTGAGTCGTTTGATACGGTTGACTCGTTTGACTCGTTTGAGTCGTTTGACTCGCTTGACTCGATTGTCCAGTTCGACCCGTTTGAATCGTTTGACTCGTTTGACTCGTTTGACTCGATTGTCCTGTTCGACCCGTTTGACCCGTTTGACTCGTTTGACTCGTTTGACTCATTTGACTCGTTTGACTCGTTTGACTCGTTTGACTCGTTTGACTCGCTTGACTCGATTGTCCAGTTCGAACAGTTTGACTCGTTTGACTCGTTTGACTCGTTTGACTCGTTTGACTCGTTTGACTCGTTTGACTCGTTTGACTCGTTTGACTCGTTTGACTCGTTTGACTCGTTTGACTCGTTTGACTCGATTGTCCTGTTCGACCCGTTTGACCCGTTTGACTCGTTTGACACGTTTGAGTCGTTTGACTCGTTTGACTCGTTTGACTCGTTTGACTCGTTTGACTCGTTTGACTCGTTTAACTCGCTTGACTCGATTGTCCTGTTCGACCCGTTTGAATCGTTTGACTCGTTTGACTCGTTTGACTCGATTGTCCTGTTCGACCCGTTTGACCCGTTTGACTCGTTTGACTCGTTTGAGTCGTTTGACTCGTTTGACTCGTTTGACTCGTTTGACTCGTTTGACTCGTTTGACTCGTTTGACTCTGTTGGAAATTCAACTAGTACCTCACTCCGCCACTCTCATGATCTCAGCAGCACCTCCCGGGCGCAGCGCTGATGGCGGATCCTCAATCGATGTTCTGATCACGATCTTGTCGCGTAGCTCAACGACTCGATTGTCCTGTTCGACCCTTTTGACTCGATTGACTCGATTGTCCTGTTCGACCCGTTTGACCCGTTTGACCCGTTTGCCCCGTTTGACACGTTTCACTCGTTTGACTCGTTTGACTCGTTTGACTCGTTTGGCTCGTTTGACTCGTTTGACTCGTTTGACACGTTTGACTCGTTTGAATCGTTTGACTCGTTTGACTCGTTTGACTCGATTGACTCGTTTGACTCGTTCGACACGTTTGACTCGTTTGACTCGTTTGACTCGTTCGACTCGTCTGACACGTTTGACTCGTTCGACTCGTCTGATACGTTTGACTCGTTTGACTCGTTTGACTCGATTGACTCGTTTGACTCGTTTGACTCGTTTGACTCGTTTGACTCGTTTGACTCGCTTGACTCGATTGTCCTGTTCAAACCGTTTGACTCGTTTGACTCGTTTGGCTCGTTTAACTCGCTTGACTCGATTGTCCTCTTCGACCCGTTTGACTCGTTTGACACTTTTGACTCGTTTGACTCGTTTGACTCGTTTGACTAGTTTGACACGTTTGACTCGTTTGACTCGTTTGACTCGTATGACTCGTTTGACTCGTTTGATTCGTTCGACCCGTTTGACTCGATTGACTCGATTGACTCGTTTGACTCGTTTGACTCGTTTGACTCGATTGACTCGTTTGGCTCGTTCAACTCGCTTGACTCGATTGTCCTGTTCGACCCTTTTGACTCGTTTGACCCGTTTGACTCGATTGACTCGATTGTCCTGTTCGACCCGTTTGACCCGTTTGACCCGTTTGCCCCGTTTGACTCGTTTCACTCGTTTGACTCGTTTCCCTCGCTTGACTCGTTTCACTCGCTTGACTCGTTTCACTCGCTTGACTCGTTTCACTCGCTTGACTCGTTTCACTCGATTGACTCGTTTGACTCGTTTCACTCGTTTCACTCGTTTGACTCGTTTGACTCGTTTGACTCGATTGACTCGTTTGACTCGTTTCACTCGTTTCACTCGCTTGACTCGTTTCACTCGCTTGACTCGTTTCACTCGCTTGACTCGTTTGACTCGTTTGACTCGATTGACTCGTTTGACTCGTTTGACTCGTTTCACTCGTTTGACTCGTTTCACTCGTTTGACTCGTTTCACTCGTTTGACTCGTTTGACACGTTTGACTCGATTGACTCGTTTGTCTCGTTTGAAAGGTACGACACGATTGACTCGATTGACTCGTCTGACACGTTCGACTAGTCTGTCACGTTTGACTCGTTTGAGTCGTTTGATACGGTTGACTCGTTTGACTCGTTTGAGTCGTTTGACACGGTTGACTCGTTTGACTCATTTGACTCGTTTGACTCGTTTGACTCGTTTGACTCGTTTGACTCGCTTGACTCGATTGTCCAGTTCGAACAGTTTGACTCGTTTGACTCGTTTGACTGGTTTGACTCGATTGACTCGTTTGACTCGTTTGACTCGTTTGACTCGTTTGACTCGTTTGACTCGTTTGACTCGTTTGACTCGTTTGACTCGATTGTCCTGTTCGACCCGTTTGACCCGTTTGACTCGTTTGACTCGTTTGAGTCGTTTGACTCGTTTGACTCGTTTGACTCGTTTGACTCGTTTGACTCGTTTGACTCTTTTAACTCGCTTGACTCGATTGTCCTGTTCGACCCGTTTGAATCGTTTGGCTCGTTTGACTCGTTTGACTCGATTGTCCTGTTCGACCCGTTTGACCCGTTTGACTCGTTTGACTCGTTTGAGTCGTTTAACTCGCTTGACTCGATTGTCCTGTTCGACCCGTTTGAATCGTTTGACTCGTTTGACTCGTTTGACTCGATTGTCCTGTTCGACCCGTTTGACCCGTTTGACTCGTTTGACTCGTTTGAGTCGTTTGACTCGTTTGACTCGTTTGACTCGTTTGATTCGTTTGACTCGTTTGACTCGTTTGACTCTGTTGGAAATTCAACTAGTACCTCACTCCGCCACTCTCATGATCTCAGCAGCACCTTCCGGGCGCAGCGCTCATGGCGGATCCTCAATCGATGTTCTGATCACGATCTTGTCGCGTAGCTCAACAACCAATCACGCGTCTCCACGTCAGTCAAGCTGCGGGAAGACGCGATCATCCATCTTGTTCTCACATTCGTATTCACTACGCGTAACTGTTCGTCTCGTGGTTTTTTACAACGAGTTTTTGTTAACGGGTGAAATCTCTTCTCAGACGTTAAAATTGTTAGCTCAACTCATCTCTCATCACTGCTCATTCTCTTCAATCCAATTTCTCAGTTTCGTGATCAGATCATCGATTAACCGTAGGTCGCGCGTGTGAACCACCACGTGGCCAACGCGACCAGTTTTCTCAAGACATTGAATCTCACCTTTTGCTCACGTGCATGCACTGCACACTCTTTCATCACCTGTACTCAATTCAGTGACGTGAATAAAATCATTACAATAGTGGTGCAACCATATACAAAACATTCAGACTCTCAGTAGAACATAACCTCTCTCACGACACCGGCAAAGCTCTCTCAACCTTTATTTAACATTGTGGTCCTTCGAGCCGGAGTGTGTAGTGCGTGCAGTGCTCACCGCTCAGTGCTCACCGCTCATCGCTCACCGCTCAACGCTCACCATGGCTGGCGATGAATCCACCTCAAAATCAGGGTCGGCGTCGAGACCAGGCTCACCGAGCCCACAAACTACTCTCACTGTTCCTACGGACGCTCCTGCACCGCACAAGACGACAAGATCATCGTCACCATCAACTGTGCCTGCAGAGCTCATTCTCAAGGCGCGATCGCAGGTTTGTAGATTTGAGACTCTACAGGACATTCAGTCTGACTTGCCTCAACAGGCTCACTTAACATCCCTCGACGAGGTGCAACTCCTCCTGGATCAAGTGGAGGAGATTCACAAAGCTTTTGTAGCTGAACATGAACATTTTGAGTTGACGTGGCCGGTGAAGCGTCTGGATCATGATTACTTTGCCTCCAAACTCATGGTGCAGGAGTCGAAGCTGGTACTCACCATCAAACGCGCGCTCAGTCGACTCAGGGAATCATTCCCAAAGCCAGCTCAACCGGTCATCGACCCAGTAACCTCATCTCAGTCTCGCGCCTCGAAGCTGCCGGTCATAGCGCTGCCAACGTTCTCAGGCAGCTATGTGGAGTGGCCGCATTACAGCGAGCTCTTCACCTCACTCATCATAAAGGATCAGCAACTCATGGAGATCGACAGGCTACACTACTTGAGATCAAGTCTCAGTGGTGAACCGGAGCGTTACGTGAGTAACTTTCCGCTCAGAGGCGACTCATTCCAGGCTTGCTGGGATTATCTCACGAGGCGGTTCTCAAACAAGCGAGTCCTCATCGAGGAGCAGCTCGATAAATTACTCACCCTTCCGCCCATCTCATCGAGAAACTCACAATGCCTCAATGACCTGATGGCCATTGTCACCAAGGTTAAGACGTCTCTCGAAGCATTGAATGCAGCGCAGGACATGTTTAATAGCCTCCTGGTTCATCGAGCCACCGCCTGCCTCGATAAGAACACCAGAGAGGCATGGGAGACGTCAGTGGGAAAGGCCACCGAGTACCCTCGCTTCGAAGACTTGGTGAGCTTTGTCGAAGCGAAGGCGGTGGCACTGGAAAGGCTTGAGGCAGCGGCTCATACGAAACAGACCAAGAAGCCAACGGTTTCTACCCCTCACTCAAACCACCAGCCTCAAAGGAAGGGAGCAGCTCACGTCTCAACGCAACCCAAGAGTATCCTCAAGAATGCGGCTTACCCTTGCGATTGTTGCTATGGAGACCACTTTGTGGTGATGTGTCCCGAATTTAGGGAAAAATCAGTTGAGCGTCGACGAAGGTTCGTCACTCAATACTCACTGTGTCGAAACTGTTGTGGGAGACATCAAACTGATGATTGCAAGTCTGCTCATCGGTGCAAGACGTGTGGCGACAAGCACCACACGATGTTGCACTTGGAGAAAAAACCTCCGCATCAAGAGTCTCGCAATGCTCCCACAACCTCATCGTCTCAAGGGACACCTCACGCCGAAGTGAAAGACACAGAGGAGACTCATCATCATTGAGACGTCGGTGCAGTCGTCACCCCCTCATTCTCAACCACTCACTTTCGCTCACGCTCAACAGGTCGAAAATTCTTCTCACACTCAACCAAGGCTCACCTCTCACCATGCTCAACCATACTGTTGGCAACAGCCAACGCACAGCTCATCTCACCTGTGTTCTCGGCACCTGTTCGAATGCTAATCGATTCAGGTTCCGAGCTCACCTTCATTAAGGAGGATATCGTTACTCAACTCAGGATTCACCGCATTCACTCATCCATTTCAATCAGTGGCATTGGAGGAAGCGAATCAACTCAGACTCGGGGAGTCGTGTTGATTACATTGCGGTCAAATTACAACAACTCAACGGTAAATATCCAAGCTCACATACTCAGGGCGTTGACGTCAAATTTGCCATCAGTTGAAGCGCCTCGTCAAGATTGGCCACATCTCGACGGAATCAACTTGGCTGATCCAGATTTTCTCACATCAAGGCCCATTGACATTGTGATCGGCGCTGATACGTATGGACAAATCGTCAAACCCAACCTCCGCATAGGAGACTCCTCAATGCCAATTGCCCAGTTATCAATGTTTGGGTGGCTCATTCTGGGACCAGTCACTGTGAACTCTGCTCAATTCTCCACTTCACATCATTCTGCCGTTGTGCACCACAGTGATAAGGCAATACAAGATCTATTGTCGAAGTTTTGGGTCCAAGAAGAACTTCCCATGGAATCACCTGATCAACTCACCCATGATGAAAGGGAGTGTGAGGATCACTTTCGAGCGACCCACACCCGTGGTCCAACAGGACGGTACATCGTACGCATCCCGCTCAAATCATCTCCTCAACTGCTGGGCAATTCATACCAAACAGCTCATGCGTGCTTGAAGCGTACACTCAACAAGCTCAACCGAGACTGTGAATATCGCGATCTCTATCAAGGCTTCATGCGGGAATATGAGGAGCTTCATCACATGGTGAGGGCACCATTCATTTCACCTAATACTCACTCAATCTTTTATCTTCCTCATCATGGAGTATTCAAGGCCGATAGTCAAACCACAAAATTGAGAGTCGTGTTCAATGGCTCAAGCCCGACAACGTCGGGGCACTCGGTCAACGACCTCATGCATACTGGTGCCAATCTACTCCTCAACATCACTGACGTTCTGCTTTGGATTCGTCAACACAAATACATCTTCGCTACGGATGTCACTAAGATGTATCGACAAGTCAAGGTGCATGTAGATGATCAGGATCTGCAGAGAGTGCTGTGGATTGATGAAGAAGGCAACGAGGTGCCCTACAAGCTCACTACAGTAACATATGGGACGAAGGCTGCTCCATTCCTGGCGGTACGCTCACTCCTTCAATTGGTGGAAGACGAAGGCCATCGGTTCCCGTTGGCAGTCCCATCAATCACTCACGCCAGATATGTTGACGACATCTTTGGCGGCGCCGACACAGGTGAGACACTCATCACAATAGCTCAACAATTAAAAGACCTGTGCAACGAGGGAGGTTTTCCACTTGCCAAGTGGCATTCTACGCACCCCCCATTGCTTGAATCAATCTCTCATGTCTCAAGAGCCCATGGCTCTATCGTATCACTTGACGACTGCAAGACCAAAATTCTCGGATTACATTGGAATGTTCTCAACGACAACTTTTCATTTTCAACAAAATCAAGATCCAACTCAAAGCTCTCTATACGCCTCATCCTCTCAGAAGTAGCTCAAATATTTGACCCGCTAGGCTTTTTATCACCAGTCATAATTCGGGCAAAAACATTGTTGCAAGAGTTATGGCTACACAAACTTAGTTGGGATGATCCACTGCCATCCCAAGTCACAGCTCATTGGCTCGACATCAGAGAAGATCTCACAGGCCTGGCCAGGCTTTCGATTCCAAGGTGGTTCAACACCTTTTCCAACTCAACAGTGGAATTACATGGATTCTCTGATGCCTCTCAACTCGCCATGGCAGCGGTAATTTACATTACCGTAACATCACCGTCCACAAATCTCAAAGTGTCGACACTAGCGTGCTCCAAGACAAAGGTAGCACCACTCAAGAAGCTCACCATCCCAAGGCTCGAGCTTACTGCAGCATTAATGCTTGCAAGGCTCACAAAGTATGTTCAAGCTACTCATCAGCTCAATATTGCTACTACCAATCTGTGGACGGATTCTCAAGTGACACTCATATGGGTCAAATCTCACGCATCACGTTGGAAGGACTACGTCAGGAATCGTGTCGCTCAAATTCAAGAACTCACCCCAAAAGCTCAATGGAGACACGTTCCAGGAACATCTAATCCAGCGGACTGCGCCTCAAGAGGCTTAACAACATCTCAGCTTGAACATCACCAGCTATGGTGGACGGGACCACCATGGCTTTCTCAACCCAGTGACTCATGGCCATCACAACCATCCTTGAAGGACGACTCAAGTGCACTAGAGGCTCGTCCTGGCATCGCCACTCTGCTCAACATTAAAGAAATCAAATACCACTGGGATCTCATCTACAAATACTCCTCTCTTAACAAGCTCATTCGCATTACATCAGTTTGTTTCAGAATTCTCTCCAAACTGAAGGGATCGACGGTCTCATTGCCAATCATTGCTCAATCTCCAGAGGACATTGAGAGGGCCAGGATCTTTTGGGTCACGGCCACGCAAGCCCTCTATTTCAATCATGAATTGAGAATGCTCAGCTCCAGCTCCAAACTACCATCATCTCATGCCTTCAATCGACTCACTGCATTCATCGACGAGAAGGGAGTTATTCGGGTTGGAGGCCGACTCACCAACGCTTACATGGGTTATGGAAGTAAGCATCCAGCAATATTACCTCGCCACTCACGTCTGTCTCATCTGATTATAGATCATGCTCATAAAGCCACTCTTCATGGTGGAACTCAGCTCACGCTCGCTCACATCAGACAAAATTATTGGATCATCGGAGGACGAGCTCCAGTGAAGTCTCATGTGCTACGTTGTGTTGTGTGTGCTCGGCAAAGGGGGATCCGTGCCCATCAGCTGATGGGCCAACTACCTCTTTCACGAGTCACACCCTCACAACCATTTACTCACACTGGACTCGACTATGCTGGTCCAATCACTCTCAAGACGTGGAAAGGGCGAGGCGCCAAGACTCACAAGGGCTGGATCTGCGTGTTCGTTTGCCTCACCACATCAGCTGTTCACTTGGAGCTGGTGACAGACTACTCCACAGAAGGATTCATCGCAACGTACAGGCGTTTCATCTCAAGGAGAGGCATTCCACGCCGGCTTTATTCCGACTGTGGAACCAACTTCGTTGGAGCTGACTCTGTTCTCAAGAAAATGTTTACTCAGGGCTCTCAAGAATGTCATCAACTCAATCAGCTGTTTGTCACCGACAACACTGAGTGGTGTTTTAATCCACCAGCCGCGCCCCACATGGGGGGCAAATGGGAAGCGGTCGTGAAGTCCACGAAACATCATCTTCGACGAACCGTCAGTGAGACAGTACTCACATACGAAGAATTCAGCACACTTCTTACTCAAATTGAAGCATTGCTCAACTCACGACCGCTCGAGCCTCTGAGTGATGACCCTGAGGATATCTCAACACTCACGCCAGCTCATTTCCTCATTGGACACTCACTCTCTGCTCTACCCGAACCTTCTGTGGAGCATTCAACACCTTCGCCATCTGCAAGATGGCAACTCATTCAAAGGAAGACTCAACAGTTCTGGACTCAATGGTCGTCTCACTATCTACAAAGGCAGCTCTCAATTTCGAAGTGGCATCATCCATCCAATGACATAAGAGTCGGCTCCCTGGTGCTCATCACCGATGAGCGATTTCCTCCAAGCAAGTGGCCACTTGCTCGGGATCTCACCGTGCACCCAGGGAAGGATGGGCTCACCCGAGTCGTGTCTCTCAAGACAGCGACCACCGTTCTCACCAGACCAATTGCAAAATTGGCAGTGTTGCCTGTTTAGATTCATCATCAACATCTTCGATCAGCTGTTGATGGGGGGAGCATGTTGGAAATTCAACTAGTACCTCACTCCGCCACTCTCATGATCTCAGCAGCACCTCCCGGGCGCAGCGCTCATGGCGGATCCTCATTCGATGTTCTGATCACGATCTTGTCGCGTAGCTCAACAACCAATCACGCGTCTCCACGTCAGTCAAGCTGCGGGAAGACGCGATCATCCATCTTGTTCTCACATTCGTATTCACTACGCGTAACTGTTCGTCTCGTGGTTTTTTACAACGAGTTTTTGTTAACGGGTGAAATCTCTTCTCAGACGTTAAAATTGTTAGCTCAACTCATCTCTCATCACTGCTCATTCTCTTCAATCCAATTTCTCAGTTTCGTGATCAGATCATCGATTAACCGTAGGTCGCGCGTGTGAACCACCACGTGGCCAACGCGACCAGTTTTCTCAAGACATTGAATCTCACCTTTTGCTAACGTGCATGCACTGCACACTCTTTCATCACCTGTACTCAATTCAGTGACGTGAATAAAATCATTACAATAGTGGTGCAACCATATACAAAACATTCAGACTCTCAGTAGAACATAACCTCTCTCACGACACCGGCAAAGCTCTCTCAACCTTTATTTAACAGACTCGCTTGACTGGATTGTCCAGTTCGAACAGTTTGACTCGTTTGACTCGTTTGACTCGATTGACTCGTTTGACTCGTTTGACTCGTTTGACTCGTTTGACTCGTTTGACTCGTTTGACTCGTTTGACTCGTTTGACTCGTTTGACTCGTTTGACTCGTTTGACTCGTTTGACTCGTTTGACTCGTTTGACTCGATTGTCCTGTTCGACCAGTTTGACCCGTTTGACACGTTTGCCTCGTTTGACACGTTTGACTCGTTTGACTCGTTTGACTCGTTTGACTCGTTTGACTCGTTTCACACGATTGTCCTGTTCGTCCCGCTCGACCCGTTTGACCCATTTGACACGTTTGACTCGTTTGACTCGTTTGACTCGTTCGACTCGTTTGACTCGTTCGACTCGTTTGACTCGTTCGACTCGTTTGACTCGTTCGACTCGTTTGACTCGTTCGACTCGTTTGACTCGTTCGACTCGTTTGACTCGTTCGACTCGTTTGACTCGTTCGACTCGTTTGACTCGATTGTCCTGTTCGACCCGTTTGACTCGTTTGACTCGTTTGACTCGTTTGACTCGTTTGACTCGTTTGACTCGTTTGACTCGTTTGACTCGTTTCACTCGTTTGACTCGTTTGACTCGTTTGACTCGTTTGACTCGTTTGACTCGTTTGACTCGTTTGACTCGTTTGACTCGTTTGACTCGTTCGACTCGTTCGACTCGTTTGACTCGTTTAACTTGCTTGACTCGATTGTCCTGTTCGACCCGTTTGACTCGTTTGCCTGGTTTGACTCGTTTGTCTCGTTTGTCTCGTTTGACTCGTTTGACTCGTTTGACTCGTTTGACTCGATTGTCCTGTTCGACCCGTTTGACGCGTTTGACATGATTGACACGTTTGACTCGTTTGAGTCGTTTGACTCGATTGACTCGATTGACTCGTTTGACTCGTTTGACACGTTTGACACGTTTGACACGTTTGACTCGTTTGACTCGTTTGACTCGATTGACTCGTTTGACGCGTTTGACATGTTTGACACGTTTGACTCGTTTGAGTCGTTTGACTCGATTGACTCGATTGACTCGTTTGACTCGTTTGACTCGTTTGACTCGTTTGACACGTTTGACACGTTTGACTCGTTTGACTCGTTTGACTCGATTGACTCGTTTGACTCGTTTGTCTCGTTTGACTCGTTTGACTCGTTTGACTCGTTTGACTCGTTTGACTCGTTTCTCTCGTTTGACTCGTTCGACTCGTTTGACTCGTTCGACTCGTTTGACTCGTTCGACTCGTTTGACTCGTTCGACTCGTTTGACTCGATTGTCCTGTTGGACCCGTTTGACTCGTTTGACTCGTTTGACTCGTTTGACTCGTTTGACTCGTTTGACTCGTTTGACTCGTTTGACTCGTTTGACTCGTTTGACTCGTTTGACTCGTTTGACTCGTTTGACTCGTTTGACTCGTTTGACTCGTTTGACTCGTTTGACTCGTTTGACTCGTTTGACTCGTTTGACTCGTTTGAATCGTTTGACTCGTTTGACTCGTTTGACTCGTTTGACTCGTTTGACTCGTTTGACTCGTTTGACTCGTTTGACTCGTTTGACTCGTTTGACTCGTTTGACTCGTTTGACTCGTTTGACTCGTTTGACTCGTTTGACTCGTTTGACTCGTTTGACTCGTTTGACTCGTTTGACTCGTTTGACTCGTTTGACTCGTTTGACTCGTTTGACTCGTTTGACTCGTTTGACTCGTTTGACTCGTTTGACTCGTTTGACTCGTTTGACTCGTTTGACTCGTTTGACTCGTTTGACTCGTTTGACTCGTTTGACTCGTTTGACTCGTTTGACTCGTTTGACTCGTTTGACTCGTTTGACTCGTTTGACTCGTTTGACTCGTTTGACTCGTTTGACTCGTTTGACTCGTTTGACTCGTTTGACTCGTTTGACTCGTTTGACTCGTTTGACTCGTTTGACTCGTTTGACTCGTTTGACTCGTTTGACTCGTTTGACTCGTTTGACTCGTTTGACTCGTTTGACTCGTTTGACTCGTTTGACTCGTTTGACTCGTTTGACTCGTTTGACTCGTTTGACTCGTTTGACTCGTTTGACTCGATTGTCCTGTTCGACCCGTTTGACCCGTTTGACACGTTTGCCTCGTTTGACACGTTTGACTCGTTTGACTCGTTTGACTCGTTTGACTCGTGTGACTCGTTTCACACGATTGTCCTGTTCGTCCCGCTCGACCCGTTTGACCCATTTGACTCGTTTGACTCGTTTGACTCGTTTGACTCGTTTGACTCGCTTGACTCGATTGTCCTGTTCGACCCGTTTGACCCGTTTGACACGATTGCCTCGTTTGACACGTCTGTCTCGTTTGACTCGTTTGACTCGTTTGACTCGTTTCACTCGTTTGACTCGTTTGACTCGTTTGACTCGTTTGACTCGTTTGACTCGTTGGACTCGTATGACTCTTTTGACCCGTTTGACTCGTTTGACTCGTTTGACTCGATTGACTCGTTTGACTCGTTTGACTCGTTCGACTCGTTTGACTCGTTTGACTCGTTTGACTCGTTCGACTCGTTTGACACGCTTGACTCGTTTGACTCGTTTTACTCGTTTGACTCGTTCGACTCGTTTGACTCGTTTGACTCGATTGTCCTGATCGAACCGTTTGACTCGTTTGACTCGTTTGACTCGTTTGGCTCGTTCAACACGCTTGACTCGATTGTCCTGTTCGACACGTTTGACACGTTTGACTCGTTTGACTCGTTTGACTCGTTTAACTCGTTTGACTCGTTTGACTCGTTTGAGTCGTTTGACTCGTTTGACTCGTTTGACTCGTTCGACTCGTTTGACTCGTTTGACTCGATTGTCCTGATCGAACCGTTTGACTCGTTTGACTCGTTTGACTCGTTTGACTCGTTTGACTCGTTTGACTCGTTTGACTCGTTTGACTCGTTTGACTCGTTTGACTCGTTTGACTAGTTTGACTCGTTTGACTCGTTTGACTCGGTTGACTAGTTTGACTCGTTTGACTCGTTTGACTCGTTTGACTCGTTTGACTCGTTTGACTCGATTGACTCGTTTGACTCGTTTGACTCGTTTCACTCGTTTGACTAGATTGTCCTGTTCGACCCGTTTGACGCGTTTGACACGCTTGACTCGTTTGACTCGTCTGACTCGTCTGACTCGTCTGCCTCGTTTGACTCGTTTGACCCGTTTGACTCGTTTGACTCGTTTGACTCGTTTGACTCGTTTGACTCGTTTGACTCGTTTGACTCGTTTGACTCGTTTGACTCGTTTGACTCGTATGACTCGTTTGACTCGTTTGACTCGTTTGACTCGTTTGACTGGTTTGACTCGTATGACTCGTTTGACTCGTTTGACTCGTTTGACTCGTTTGACTCGTTTGACTCGTTCGACTCGTTTGACACGCTTGACTCGTTTGACTCGTTTGACTCGTTTTACTCGTTTGACTCGTTTGACTCGTTTGACTCGTTTGACTCGTTTGACTCGTTTGACTCGTTTGACTCGTTTGACTCGTTTAACTCGTTTGACTCGTTTGACTCGTTTGACTCGTTTGACTCGTTTGACTCGTTTGACTCGTTCGACTCGTTTGACTCGTTTGACTCGATTGTCCTGATCGAACCGTTTGACTCGTTTGACTCGTTTGACTCGTTTGACTCGTTTGACTCGTTTGACTCGTTTGACTCGTTTGACTCGTTTGACTCGTTTGACTCGTTTGACTCGTTTGACTCGTTTGACTCGTTTGACTCGTTTGACTCGTTTGACTCGTTTGACTCGTTTGACTCGTTTGACTCGTTTGACTCGTTTGACTCGTTTGACTCGTTTGACTCGTTTGACTCGTTTGACTCGTTTGACTCGTTTGACTCGTTTGACTCGTTTGACTCGATTGTCCTGTTCGACCCGTTTGACCCGTTTGACACGTTTGCCTCGTTTGACACGTTTGACTCGTTTGACTCGTTTGACTCGTTTGACTCGTGTGACTCGTTTCACACGATTGTCCTGTTCGTCCCGCTCGACCCGTTTGACCCATTTGACACGTTTGACTCGTTTGACTCGTTTGACTCGTTTGACTCGCTTGACTCGATTGTCCTGTTCGACCCGTTTGACCCGTTTGACACGATTGCCTCGTTTGACACGTCTGTCTCGTTTGACTCGTTTGACTCGTTTGACTCGTTTCACTCGTTTGACTCGTTTGACTCGTTTGACTCGTTTGACTCGTTTGACTCGTTGGACTCGTATGACTCTTTTGACCCGTTTGACTCGTTTGACTCGTTTGACTCGATTGACTCGTTTGACTCGTTTGACTCGTTCGACTCGTTTGACTCGTTTGACTCGTTTGACTCGTTCGACTCGTTTGACACGCTTGACTCGTTTGACTCGTTTTACTCGTTTGACTCGTTCGACTCGTTTGACTCGTTTGACTCGATTGTCCTGATCGAACCGTTTGACTCGTTTGACTCGTTTGACTCGTTTGGCTCGTTCAACACGCTTGACTCGATTGTCCTGTTCGACACGTTTGACACGTTTGACTCGTTTGACTCGTTTGACTCGTTTAACTCGTTTGACTCGTTTGACTCGTTTGAGTCGTTTGACTCGTTTGACTCGTTTGACTCGTTCGACTCGTTTGACTCGTTTGACTCGATTGTCCTGATCGAACCGTTTGACTCGTTTGACTCGTTTGACTCGTTTGACTCTTTTGACTCGTTTGACTCGTTTGACTCGTTTGACTCGTTTGACTCGTTTGACTAGTTTGACTCGTTTGACTCGTTTGACTCGGTTGACTAGTTTGACTCGTTTGACTCGTTTGACTCGTTTGACTCGTTTGACTCGTTTGACTCGTTTGACTCGTTTGACTCGTTTGACTCGTTTCACTCGTTTGACTAGATTGTCCTGTTCGACCCGTTTGACGCGTTTGACACGCTTGACTCGTTTGACTCGTCTGACTCGTCTGACTCGTCTGCCTCGTTTGACTCGTTTGACCCGTTTGACTCGTTTGACTCGTTTGACTCGTTTGACTCGTTTGACTCGTTTGACTCGTTTGACTCGTTTGACTCGTTTGACTCGTTTGACTCGTTTGAATCGTTTGACTCGTATGACTCGTTTGACTCGTTTGACTCGTTTGACTCGTTTGACTGGTTTGACTCGTATGACTCGTTTGACTCGTTTGACTCGTTTGACTCGTTTGACTCGTTTGACTCGTTCGACTCGTTTGACACGCTTGACTCGTTTGACTCGTTTGACTCGTTTTACTCGTTTGACTCGTTTGACTCGTTTGACTCGTTTGACTCGTTTGACTCGTTTGACTCGTTTGACTCGTTTGACTCGTTTAACTCGTTTGACTCGTTTGACTCGTTTGACTCGTTTGACTCGTTTGACTCGTTTGACTCGTTCGACTCGTTTGACTCGTTTGACTCGATTGTCCTGATCGAACCGTTTGACTCGTTTGACTCGTTTGACTCGTTTGACTCGTTTGGCTCGTTCAACACGCTTGACTCGATTGTCCTGTTCGACCCGTTTGACTCGTTTGACTCGTTTGACTCGTTTGACTCGTTTGACTCGTTTGACCCGTTTGACACGTGTGACTCGTTTGACTCGATTGACTCGTTCGACTCGTTCGACTCGTTCGACTCCTTCGACTCGTTCGACTCCTTCGACTCGTTCGACTCGTTCGACTCGTTCGACTCGTTTGACACGCTTGACTCGTTCGACTCGTTCGACTCGTTTGACACGCTTGACTCGTTTGACTCGTTTTACTCGTTTTACTCGTTTGACTCGTTTGACTCGTTTGACTCGTTTGACTCGTTTGACTCGTTTGACTCGTTTGACTCGTTTGACTCGTTTGACTCGTTTGACTCGTTTGACTCGTTTGACTCGTTTGACTCGTTTGACTCGTTCGACTCGTTTGACTCGTTCGACTCGTTTGACTCGTTCGACTCGTTTGACTCGTTTGACTCGATTGTCCTGATCGAACCGTTTGACTCGTTCGACTCGTTCGACTCGTTCGACTCGTTCGACTCGTTCGACTCGTTCGACTCGTTCGACTCGTTCGACTCGTTCGACTCGTTCGACTCGTTCGACTCGTTCGACTCGTTCGACTCGTTCGACTCGTTCGACTCGTTCGACTCGTTCGACTCGTTCGACTCGTTCGACTCGTTCGACTCGTTCGACTCGTTCGACTCGTTCGACTCGTTCGACTCGTTCGACTCGTTCGACTCGTTCGACTCGTTCGACTCGTTCGACTCGTTCGACTCGTTCGACTCGTTCGACTCGTTCGACTCGTTCGACTCGTTCGACTCGTTCGACTCGTTCGACTCGTTCGACTCGTTCGACTCGTTCGACTCGTTCGACTCGTTCGACTCGTTCGACTCGTTCGACTCGTTCGACTCGTTCGACTCGTTCGACTCGTTCGACTCGTTCGACTCGTTCGACTCGTTCGACTCGTTCGACTCGTTCGACTCGTTCGACTCGTTCGACTCGTTCGACTCGTTCGACTCGTTCGACTCGTTCGACTCGTTCGACTCGTTCGACTCGTTCGACTCGTTCGACTCGTTCGACTCGTTCGACTCGTTCGACTCGTTCGACTCGTTCGACTCGTTCGACTCGTTCGACTCGTTCGACTCGTTCGACTCGTTCGACTCGTTCGACTCGTTCGACTCGTTCGACTCGTTCGACTCGTTCGACTCGTTCGACTCGTTCGACTCGTTCGACTCGTTCGACTCGTTCGACTCGTTCGACTCGTTCGACTCGTTCGACTCGTTCGACTCGTTCGACTCGTTCGACTCGTTCGACTCGTTCGACTCGTTCGACTCGTTCGACTCGTTCGACTCGTTCGACTCGTTCGACTCGTTCGACTCGTTCGACTCGTTCGACTCGTTCGACTCGTTCGACTCGTTCGACTCGTTCGACTCGTTCGACTCGTTCGACTCGTTCGACTCGTTCGACTCGTTCGACTCGTTCGACTCGTTCGACTCGTTCGACTCGTTCGACTCGTTCGACTCGTTCGACTCGTTCGACTCGTTCGACTCGTTCGACTCGTTCGACTCGTTCGACTCGTTCGACTCGTTCGACTCGTTCGACTCGTTCGACTCGTTCGACTCGTTCGACTCGTTCGACTCGTTCGACTCGTTCGACTCGTTCGACTCGTTCGACTCGTTCGACTCGTTCGACTCGTTCGACTCGTTCGACTCGTTCGACTCGTTCGACTCGTTCGACTCGTTCGACTCGTTCGACTCGTTCGACTCGTTCGACTCGTTCGACTCGTTCGACTCGTTCGACTCGTTCGACTCGTTCGACTCGTTCGACTCGTTCGACTCGTTCGACTCGTTCGACTCGTTCGACTCGTTCGACTCGTTCGACTCGTTCGACTCGTTCGACTCGTTCGACTCGTTCGACTCGTTCGACTCGTTCGACTCGTTCGACTCGTTCGACTCGTTCGACTCGTTCGACTCGTTCGACTCGTTCGACTCGTTCGACTCGTTCGACTCGTTCGACTCGTTCGACTCGTTCGACTCGTTCGACTCGTTCGACTCGTTCGACTCGTTCGACTCGTTCGACTCGTTCGACTCGTTCGACTCGTTCGACTCGTTCGACTCGTTCGACTCGTTCGACTCGTTCGACTCGTTCGACTCGTTCGACTCGTTCGACTCGTTCGACTCGTTCGACTCGTTCGACTCGTTCGACTCGTTCGACTCGTTCGACTCGTTCGACTCGTTCGACTCGTTCGACTCGTTCGACTCGTTCGACTCGTTCGACTCGTTCGACTCGTTCGACTCGTTCGACTCGTTCGACTCGTTCGACTCGTTCGACTCGTTCGACTCGTTCGACTCGTTCGACTCGTTCGACTCGTTCGACTCGTTCGACTCGTTCGACTCGTTCGACTCGTTCGACTCGTTCGACTCGTTCGACTCGTTCGACTCGTTCGACTCGTTCGACTCGTTCGACTCGTTCGACTCGTTCGACTCGTTCGACTCGTTCGACTCGTTCGACTCGTTCGACTCGTTCGACTCGTTCGACTCGTTCGACTCGTTCGACTCGTTCGACTCGTTCGACTCGTTCGACTCGTTCGACTCGTTCGACTCGTTCGACTCGTTCGACTCGTTCGACTCGTTCGACTCGTTCGACTCGTTCGACTCGTTCGACTCGTTCGACTCGTTCGACTCGTTCGACTCGTTCGACTCGTTCGACTCGTTCGACTCGTTCGACTCGTTCGACTCGTTCGACTCGTTCGACTCGTTCGACTCGTTCGACTCGTTCGACTCGTTCGACTCGTTCGACTCGTTCGACTCGTTCGACTCGTTCGACTCGTTCGACTCGTTCGACTCGTTCGACTCGTTCGACTCGTTCGACTCGTTCGACTCGTTCGACTCGTTCGACTCGTTCGACTCGTTCGACTCGTTCGACTCGTTCGACTCGTTCGACTCGTTCGACTCGTTCGACTCGTTCGACTCGTTCGACTCGTTCGACTCGTTCGACTCGTTCGACTCGTTCGACTCGTTCGACTCGTTCGACTCGTTCGACTCGTTCGACTCGTTCGACTCGTTCGACTCGTTCGACTCGTTCGACTCGTTCGACTCGTTCGACTCGTTCGACTCGTTCGACTCGTTCGACTCGTTCGACTCGTTCGACTCGTTCGACTCGTTCGACTCGTTCGACTCGTTCGACTCGTTCGACTCGTTCGACTCGTTCGACTCGTTCGACTCGTTCGACTCGTTCGACTCGTTCGACTCGTTCGACTCGTTCGACTCGTTCGACTCGTTCGACTCGTTCGACTCGTTCGACTCGTTCGACTCGTTCGACTCGTTCGACTCGTTCGACTCGTTCGACTCGTTCGACTCGTTCGACTCGTTCGACTCGTTCGACTCGTTCGACTCGTTCGACTCGTTCGACTCGTTCGACTCGTTCGACTCGTTCGACTCGTTCGACTCGTTCGACTCGTTCGACTCGTTCGACTCGTTCGACTCGTTCGACTCGTTCGACTCGTTCGACTCGTTCGACTCGTTCGACTCGTTCGACTCGTTCGACTCGTTCGACTCGTTCGACTCGTTCGACTCGTTCGACTCGTTCGACTCGTTCGACTCGTTCGACTCGTTCGACTCGTTCGACTCGTTCGACTCGTTCGACTCGTTCGACTCGTTCGACTCGTTCGACTCGTTCGACTCGTTCGACTCGTTCGACTCGTTCGACTCGTTCGACTCGTTCGACTCGTTCGACTCGTTCGACTCGTTCGACTCGTTCGACTCGTTCGACTCGTTCGACTCGTTCGACTCGTTCGACTCGTTCGACTCGTTCGACTCGTTCGACTCGTTCGACTCGTTCGACTCGTTCGACTCGTTCGACTCGTTCGACTCGTTCGACTCGTTCGACTCGTTCGACTCGTTCGACTCGTTCGACTCGTTCGACTCGTTCGACTCGTTCGACTCGTTCGACTCGTTCGACTCGTTCGACTCGTTCGACTCGTTCGACTCGTTCGACTCGTTCGACTCGTTCGACTCGTTCGACTCGTTCGACTCGTTCGACTCGTTCGACTCGTTCGACTCGTTCGACTCGTTCGACTCGTTCGACTCGTTCGACTCGTTCGACTCGTTCGACTCGTTCGACTCGTTCGACTCGTTCGACTCGTTCGACTCGTTCGACTCGTTCGACTCGTTCGACTCGTTCGACTCGTTCGACTCGTTCGACTCGTTCGACTCGTTCGACTCGTTCGACTCGTTCGACTCGTTCGACTCGTTCGACTCGTTCGACTCGTTCGACTCGTTCGACTCGTTCGACTCGTTCGACTCGTTCGACTCGTTCGACTCGTTCGACTCGTTCGACTCGTTCGACTCGTTCGACTCGTTCGACTCGTTCGACTCGTTCGACTCGTTCGACTCGTTCGACTCGTTCGACTCGTTCGACTCGTTCGACTCGTTCGACTCGTTCGACTCGTTCGACTCGTTCGACTCGTTCGACTCGTTCGACTCGTTCGACTCGTTCGACTCGTTCGACTCGTTCGACTCGTTCGACTCGTTCGACTCGTTCGACTCGTTCGACTCGTTCGACTCGTTCGACTCGTTCGACTCGTTCGACTCGTTCGACTCGTTCGACTCGTTCGACTCGTTCGACTCGTTCGACTCGTTCGACTCGTTCGACTCGTTCGACTCGTTCGACTCGTTCGACTCGTTCGACTCGTTCGACTCGTTCGACTCGTTCGACTCGTTCGACTCGTTCGACTCGTTCGACTCGTTCGACTCGTTCGACTCGTTCGACTCGTTCGACTCGTTCGACTCGTTCGACTCGTTCGACTCGTTCGACTCGTTCGACTCGTTCGACTCGTTCGACTCGTTCGACTCGTTCGACTCGTTCGACTCGTTCGACTCGTTCGACTCGTTCGACTCGTTCGACTCGTTCGACTCGTTCGACTCGTTCGACTCGTTCGACTCGTTCGACTCGTTCGACTCGTTCGACTCGTTCGACTCGTTCGACTCGTTCGACTCGTTCGACTCGTTCGACTCGTTCGACTCGTTCGACTCGTTCGACTCGTTCGACTCGTTCGACTCGTTCGACTCGTTCGACTCGTTCGACTCGTTCGACTCGTTCGACTCGTTCGACTCGTTCGACTCGTTCGACTCGTTCGACTCGTTCGACTCGTTCGACTCGTTCGACTCGTTCGACTCGTTCGACTCGTTCGACTCGTTCGACTCGTTCGACTCGTTCGACTCGTTCGACTCGTTCGACTCGTTCGACTCGTTCGACTCGTTCGACTCGTTCGACTCGTTCGACTCGTTCGACTCGTTCGACTCGTTCGACTCGTTCGACTCGTTCGACTCGTTCGACTCGTTCGACTCGTTCGACTCGTTCGACTCGTTCGACTCGTTCGACTCGTTCGACTCGTTCGACTCGTTCGACTCGTTCGACTCGTTCGACTAGTTCGACTTGTTTGACTCGTTCGACTCGTTCGACTCGTTCGACTCGTTCGACTCGTTCGACTCGTTCGACTCGTTCGACTCGTTCGACTCGTTCGACTAGTTCGACTTGTTTGACTTGTTTGACTCGTTTGACTCGGTTGACTAGTTTGACTCGTTTGACTCGTTTGACTCGTTTGACTCGTTTGACTCGATTGACTCGTTTGACTCGATTGACTCGTTTGACTCGTTTGACTCGTTTCACTCGGTTGACTAGATTGTCCTGTTCGACCCGTTTGACGCGTTTGACACGCTTGACTCGTTTGATTCGTCTGACTCGTCTGACTCGTCTGCCTCGTTTGACTCGTTTGACTCGTTTGACTAGTTTGACTCGTTTGACTCGTTTGACTCGGTTGACTAGTTTGACTCGTTTGACTCGTTTGACTCGTTTGACTCGTTTGACTCGTTTGACTCGATTGACTCGTTTGACTCGTTTGACTCGTTTCACTCGGTTGACTAGATTGTCCTGTTCGACCCGTTTGACGCGTTTGACACGCTTGACTCGTTTGACTCGTCTGACTCGTCTGACTCGTCTGCCTCGTTTGACTCGATTGACTCGTTTTACTCGTTTGACTCGTTTGACTGGTTTGACTCCTTTGACTCGTTTGACTCGTTTGACTCGTTTGTCTCGTTTGACTCGTTTGACTCGTTTGAGTTGTTCGACTCGATTGACTCGTTTGACTCGTTTGACTCGTTTGACTAGTTTGACTCGTTTGACTCGTTTGACTCGTTTGACTCGTTTGACTCGTTTGACTCGTTTGACTCGTTTGACTCGTTTGACTGGTTTGACTCGTTTGACTCGTTTGACTCGTTTGACTCGTTTGACTCGTTTGACTCGTTTGACTCGTTTGACTCGTTTGACTCGTTTGAGTCGTTCGACTCGATTGACTAGTTTGACTCGTTTGACTCGTTTGACTCGGTTGACTAGTTTGACTCGTTTGACTCGTTTGACTCGTTTGACTCGTTTGACTCGTTTGACTCGATTGACTCGTTTGACTCGTTTGACTCGTTTCACTCGTTTGACTAGATTGTCCTGTTCGACCCGTTTGACGCGTTTGACACGCTTGACTCGTTTGACTCGTCTGACTCGTCTGACTCGTCTGCCTCGTTTGACTCGTTTGACCCGTTTGACTCGTTTGACTCGTTTGACTCGTTTGACTCGTTTGACTCGTTTGACTCGTTTGACTCGTTTGACTCGTTTGACTCGTTTGACTCGTTTGACTCGTTTGACTCGTTTGACTCGTTTGACTCGTTTGACTCGTTTGACTCGTATGACTCGTTTGACTCGTTTGACTCGTTTGACTCGTTTGACTGGTTTGACTCGTATGACTCGTTTGACTCGTTTGACTCGTTCGACTCGTTTGACTCGTTTGACTCGTTCGACTCGTTTGACACGCTTGACTCGTTTGACTCGTTTTACTCGTTTTACTCGTTTGACTCGTTTGACTCGTTTGACTCGTTTGACTCGTTTGACTCGTTTGACTCGTTTGACTCGTTTAACTCGTTTGACTCGTTTGACTCGTTTGACTCGTTTGACTCGTTTGACTCGTTTGACTCGTTTGACTCGTTCGACTCGTTTGACTCGTTTGACTCGATTGTCCTGATCGAACCGTTTGACTCGTTTGACTCGTTTGACTCGTTTGACTCGTTTGACTCGTTTGGCTCGTTCAACACGCTTGACTCGATTGTCCTGTTCGACCCGTTTGACTCGTTTGACTCGTTTGACTCGTTTGACTCGTTTGACCCGTTTGACACGTGTGACTCGTTTGACTCGATCGACTCGTTCGACTCGTTCGACTCGTTCGACTCGTTCGACTCGTTCGACTCGTTCGACTCGTTCGACTCGTTCGACTCGTTCGACTCGTTCGACTCGTTCGACTCGTTCGACTCGTTCGACTCGTTCGACTCGTTCGACTCGTTCGACTCGTTCGACTCGTTCGACTCGTTCGACTCGTTCGACTCGTTCGACTCGTTCGACTCGTTCGACTCGTTCGACTCGTTCGACTCGTTCGACTCGTTCGACTCGTTCGACTCGTTCGACTCGTTCGACTCGTTCGACTCGTTCGACTCGTTCGACTCGTTCGACTCGTTCGACTCGTTCGACTCGTTCGACTCGTTCGACTCGTTCGACTCGTTCGACTCGTTCGACTCGTTCGACTCGTTCGACTCGTTCGACTCGTTCGACTCGTTCGACTCGTTCGACTCGTTCGACTCGTTCGACTCGTTCGACTCGTTCGACTCGTTCGACTCGTTCGACTCGTTCGACTCGTTCGACTCGTTCGACTCGTTCGACTCGTTCGACTCGTTCGACTCGTTCGACTCGTTCGACTCGTTCGACTCGTTCGACTCGTTCGACTCGTTCGACTCGTTCGACTCGTTCGACTCGTTCGACTCGTTCGACTCGTTCGACTCGTTCGACTCGTTCGACTCGTTCGACTCGTTCGACTCGTTCGACTCGTTCGACTCGTTCGACTCGTTCGACTCGTTCGACTCGTTCGACTCGTTCGACTCGTTCGACTCGTTCGACTCGTTCGACTCGTTCGACTCGTTCGACTCGTTCGACTCGTTCGACTCGTTCGACTCGTTCGACTCGTTCGACTCGTTCGACTCGTTCGACTCGTTCGACTCGTTCGACTCGTTCGACTCGTTCGACTCGTTCGACTCGTTCGACTCGTTCGACTCGTTCGACTCGTTCGACTCGTTCGACTCGTTCGACTCGTTCGACTCGTTCGACTCGTTCGACTCGTTCGACTCGTTCGACTCGTTCGACTCGTTCGACTCGTTCGACTCGTTCGACTCGTTCGACTCGTTCGACTCGTTCGACTCGTTCGACTCGTTCGACTCGTTCGACTCGTTCGACTCGTTCGACTCGTTCGACTCGTTCGACTCGTTCGACTCGTTCGACTCGTTCGACTCGTTCGACTCGTTCGACTCGTTCGACTCGTTCGACTCGTTCGACTCGTTCGACTCGTTCGACTCGTTCGACTCGTTCGACTCGTTCGACTCGTTCGACTCGTTCGACTCGTTCGACTCGTTCGACTCGTTCGACTCGTTCGACTCGTTCGACTCGTTCGACTCGTTCGACTCGTTCGACTCGTTCGACTCGTTCGACTCGTTCGACTCGTTCGACTCGTTCGACTCGTTCGACTCGTTCGACTCGTTCGACTCGTTCGACTCGTTCGACTCGTTCGACTCGTTCGACTCGTTCGACTCGTTCGACTCGTTCGACTCGTTCGACTCGTTCGACTCGTTCGACTCGTTCGACTCGTTCGACTCGTTCGACTCGTTCGACTCGTTCGACTCGTTCGACTCGTTCGACTCGTTCGACTCGTTCGACTCGTTCGACTCGTTCGACTCGTTCGACTCGTTCGACTCGTTCGACTCGTTCGACTCGTTCGACTCGTTCGACTCGTTCGACTCGTTCGACTCGTTCGACTCGTTCGACTCGTTCGACTCGTTCGACTCGTTCGACTCGTTCGACTCGTTCGACTCGTTCGACTCGTTCGACTCGTTCGACTCGTTCGACTCGTTCGACTCGTTCGACTCGTTCGACTCGTTCGACTCGTTCGACTCGTTCGACTCGTTCGACTCGTTCGACTCGTTCGACTCGTTCGACTCGTTCGACTCGTTCGACTCGTTCGACTCGTTCGACTCGTTCGACTCGTTCGACTCGTTCGACTCGTTCGACTCGTTCGACTCGTTCGACTCGTTCGACTCGTTCGACTCGTTCGACTCGTTCGACTCGTTCGACTCGTTCGACTCGTTCGACTCGTTCGACTCGTTCGACTCGTTCGACTCGTTCGACTAGTTCGACTAGTTCGACTCGTTCGACTCGTTCGACTAGTTCGACTAGTTCGACTCGTTCGACTCGTTCGACTCGTTCGACTCGTTCGACTCGTTCGACTCGTTCGACTCGTTCGACTCGTTCGACTCGTTCGACTCGTTCGACTCGTTCGACTCGTTCGACTCGTTCGACTCGTTCGACTCGTTCGACTCGTTCGACTCGTTCGACTCGTTCGACTAGTTCGACTCGTTCGACTCGTTCGACTCGTTCGACTCGTTCGACTCGTTCGACTCGTTCGACTCGTTCGACTCGTTCGACTCGTTCGACTCGTTCGACTCGTTCGACTCGTTCGACTCGTTCGACTCGTTCGACTCGTTCGACTCGTTCGACTCGTTCGACTCGTTCGACTCGTTCGACTCGTTCGACTCGTTCGACTCGTTCGACTCGTTCGACTCGTTCGAGTCGTTTGACTCGTTTGACTCGTTAGACTCGTTTGACTCGTTTGACTCGTTTGGCTCGTTTAAGTCGCTTGACTCGATTGTCCTGTACGACCCGTTCGACTCATTTGACTCGTTTGACTCGTTTGACTCGTATGACTCGTTTGACACGTTTGACTCGTTTGACTCGTTTGACTCGTTTGACTCGTTTGACTCGTTTGACTCGTTTGACTCGATTGACCCGTTTGACTCGTTTGACTCGTTTGACTCGTTTGACTCGCTTGACTCGATTGTCCAGTTCGAACAGTTTGACTCGTTTGACTCGTTCGACTCGTTCGACTAGTTCGACTAGTTCGACTCGTTCGACTCGTTCGACTCGTTCGACTCGTTTGACACGCTTGACTCGTTCGACTCGTTCGACTCGTTTGACACGCTTGACTCGTTTGACTCGTTTTACTCGTTTTACTCGTTTGACTCGTTTGACTCGTTTGACTCGTTTGACTCGTTTGACTCGTTTGACTCGTTTGACTCGTTTGACTCGTTTAACTCGTTTGACTCGTTTGACTCGTTTGACTCGTTTGACTCGTTCGACTCGTTTGACTCGTTTGACTCGATTGTCCTGATCGAACCGTTTGACTCGTTTGACTCGTTTGACTCGTTTGACTCGTTTGACTCGTTTGGCTCGTTCAACACGCTTGACTCGATTGTCCTGTTCGACCCGTTTGACTCGTTTGACTCGTTTGACTCGTTTGACTCGTTTGACTCGTTTGACCCGTTTGACACGTGTGACTCGTTTGACTCGATTGACTCGTTCGACTCCTTCGACTCGTTCGACTCGTTCGACTCGTTCGACTCGTTCGACTCGTTCGACTCGTTCGACTCGTTCGACTCGTTCGACTCGTTCGACTCGTTCGACTCGTTCGACTCGTTCGACTCGTTCGACTCGTTCGACTCGTTCGACTCGTTCGACTCGTTCGACTCGTTCGACTCGTTCGACTCGTTCGACTCGTTCGACTCGTTCGACTCGTTCGACTCGTTCGACTCGTTCGACTCGTTCGACTCGTTCGACTCGTTCGACTCGTTCGACTCGTTCGACTCGTTCGACTCGTTCGACTCGTTCGACTCGTTCGACTCGTTCGACTCGTTCGACTCGTTCGACTCGTTCGACTCGTTCGACTCGTTCGACTCGTTCGACTCGTTCGACTCGTTCGACTCGTTCGACTCGTTCGACTCGTTCGACTCGTTCGACTCGTTCGACTCGTTCGACTCGTTCGACTCGTTCGACTCGTTCGACTCGTTCGACTCGTTCGACTCGTTCGACTCGTTCGACTCGTTCGACTCGTTCGACTCGTTCGACTCGTTCGACTCGTTCGACTCGTTCGACTCGTTCGACTCGTTCGACTCGTTCGACTCGTTCGACTCGTTCGACTCGTTCGACTCGTTCGACTCGTTCGACTCGTTCGACTCGTTCGACTCGTTCGACTCGTTCGACTCGTTCGACTCGTTCGACTCGTTCGACTCGTTCGACTCGTTCGACTCGTTCGACTCGTTCGACTCGTTCGACTCGTTCGACTCGTTCGACTCGTTCGACTCGTTCGACTCGTTCGACTCGTTCGACTCGTTCGACTCGTTCGACTCGTTCGACTCGTTCGACTCGTTCGACTCGTTCGACTCGTTCGACTCGTTCGACTCGTTCGACTCGTTCGACTCGTTCGACTCGTTCGACTCGTTCGACTCGTTCGACTCGTTCGACTCGTTCGACTCGTTCGACTCGTTCGACTCGTTCGACTCGTTCGACTCGTTCGACTCGTTCGACTCGTTCGACTCGTTCGACTCGTTCGACTCGTTCGACTCGTTCGACTCGTTCGACTCGTTCGACTCGTTCGACTCGTTCGACTCGTTCGACTCGTTCGACTCGTTCGACTCGTTCGACTCGTTCGACTCGTTCGACTCGTTCGACTCGTTCGACTCGTTCGACTCGTTCGACTCGTTCGACTCGTTCGACTCGTTCGACTCGTTCGACTCGTTCGACTCGTTCGACTCGTTCGACTCGTTCGACTCGTTCGACTCGTTCGACTCGTTCGACTCGTTCGACTCGTTCGACTCGTTCGACTCGTTCGACTCGTTCGACTCGTTCGACTCGTTCGACTCGTTCGACTCGTTCGACTCGTTCGACTCGTTCGACTCGTTCGACTCGTTCGACTCGTTCGACTCGTTCGACTCGTTCGACTCGTTCGACTCGTTCGACTCGTTCGACTCGTTCGACTCGTTCGACTCGTTCGACTCGTTCGACTCGTTCGACTCGTTCGACTCGTTCGACTCGTTCGACTCGTTCGACTCGTTCGACTCGTTCGACTCGTTCGACTCGTTCGACTCGTTCGACTCGTTCGACTCGTTCGACTCGTTCGACTCGTTCGACTCGTTCGACTCGTTCGACTCGTTCGACTCGTTCGACTCGTTCGACTCGTTCGACTCGTTCGACTCGTTCGACTCGTTCGACTCGTTCGACTCGTTCGACTCGTTCGACTCGTTCGACTCGTTCGACTCGTTCGACTCGTTCGACTCGTTCGACTCGTTCGACTCGTTCGACTCGTTCGACTCGTTCGACTCGTTCGACTCGTTCGACTCGTTCGACTCGTTCGACTCGTTCGACTCGTTCGACTCGTTCGACTCGTTCGACTCGTTCGACTCGTTCGACTCGTTCGACTCGTTCGACTCGTTCGACTCGTTCGACTCGTTCGACTCGTTCGACTCGTTCGACTCGTTCGACTCGTTCGACTCGTTCGACTCGTTCGACTCGTTCGACTCGTTCGACTCGTTCGACTCGTTCGACTCGTTCGACTCGTTCGACTCGTTCGACTCGTTCGACTCGTTCGACTCGTTCGACTCGTTTGACTCGTTTGACTCGTTTGACTAGTTTGACTCGTTTGAGTCGTTTGACTCGTTTGACTCGTTTGACTCGTTTGACTCGTTTGACTCGTTTGACTCGTTTGACTCGTTTGACTCGTTTGACTCGTTTGACTCGTTTGACTCGTTTGTCTCGTATGACTCGTTTGACTCGTTCGACTCGTTTGACTCGATTGACTCGATTGTACTGTTCGACCCGTTTGACCCGTTTGACTCGTTTGACTCGTCCGACTCGTTTCACTCGTTCGACTCGTTTGACTCGTTCGACTCGTTTGACTCGATTGACTCGTTTGACTCGTTTGACTCGTTTGACTCGTTTGACTCGTTTGACTCGTTTGACTCGTTTGACTCGTTTGACTCGTTTGACTCGTTGGACTCGTTTGACTCGTTTGACTCGTTTGACTCGTTTGACTCGTTTGACTCGTTGGACTCGTTTGACTCGATTGTACTGTTCGACCCGTTTGACTCGTTTGACTCGTTTGACTCGATTGTCCTGTTCGACCCGTTTGACTCGTTTGACTCGTTTGACTCGTTTGACTCGTTTGACTCGTTTGACTCGTTTGACTCGTTTGACTCGTTTGACTCGTTTGACTCGTTTGACTCGTTTGACTCGTTTGACTCGTTTGACTCGTTTGACTCGTTTGACTCGTTGGACTCGTTTGACTCGTTTGACTCATTTGACTCGTTTGACTCGTTCGACTCGTTCGACTCGTATGGCTCGTTTGACTCGTTTGACTCGTTTGGCTCGATTGACTCGTTCGACTCGTTCGACTCGTTCGACTCGTTCGACTCGTTCGACTCGTTCGACTCGTATGGCTCGTTTGACTCGTTTGACTCGTTTGGCTCGATTGACTCGTTTGACTCGTTTGACTCGATTGTACTGTTCGACCCGTTCGACCCGTTTGACCCGTTTGACTCGTTTGACTCGTTTGACTCGTTTGACTCGTTTGACTCGTTTGACTCGTTTGACTCGTTTGACTCGTTTGACTCGTTTGACTCGTTCGACTCGTTCGACTCGTTCGACTCGTTCGACTCGTTCGACTCGTTCGACTCGTTCGACTCGTTCGACTCGTATGGCTCGTTCGACTCGTTTGGCTCGTTTGGCTCGTTTGGCTCGATTGACTCGTTTGACTCGTTTGACTCGTTTTACTCGTTTGACTCGTTTGACTCGTTTGACTCGTTTGACTCGTTTGACTCGTTTGACTCGTTTGACTCGTTTGACTCGTTTGACTCGTTTGACTCGTTTGACTCGTTTGACTCGTTTGACTCGTTTGACTCGTTTGACTCGTTCGACTCGTTCGACTCGTTCGACTCGTTTGACTCGTTTCACTAGTTTGACTCGTTTGAGTCGTTTGACTCGTTTGACTCGTTTGACTCGTTTGAATCGTTAGACTCGTTCGACCCGTTTGACCCGTTTGACTCGTTTGACTCGTTTGACTCGTTTGACTCGTTTGACTCGTTTGACTCGTTTGACTCGTTTGACTCGTTTGACTCGTTTGACTCGTTTGACTCGTTCGACTCGTTCGACTCGTTCGACTCGTTCGACTCGTTCGACTCGTTCGACTCGTTCGACTCGTTCGACTCGTATGGCTCGTTTGACTCGTTTGAGTCGTTTGGCTCGATTGACTCGTTCGACTCGTTCGACTCGTTCGACTCGTTCGACCCGTTCGACCCGTTCGACTCGTTTGACTCGTTTGACACGTTTGACTCGTTTGACTCGTTTGACTCGTTTGACTCGTTTGACTCGATTGACTCGATTGACTCGTTTGACTCGTTTGACTCGTTTGACTCGTTTGAATCGTTTGACTCGTTTGAATCGTTTGACTCGTTTGACTCGTTTGACTCGTTTGACCCGTTTGACCCGTTTGACCCGTTTGACCCGTTTGACCCGTTTGACCCGTTTGACTCGTTTGACTCGTTTGACTCGTTTGACTCGTTTGACTCGTTTGACTCGTTTGACTCGTTTGACTCGTTTGACTCGTTTGACTCGTATGACTCGTTTGACTCGTTTGACTCGTTTGACTCGTTTGACTCGTTTGACTCGTTTGACTCGTTTGACTCGTTCGACTCGTTCGACTCGTTCGACTCGTTTGACTCGTTCGACTCGTTCGACTCGTTCGACTCGTTCGACTCGTTTGACTCGTTTGACTCGTTTGACTCGTTTGACTCGTATGGCTCGTTTAACTCGCTTGACTCGATTGTCCTGTTCGACCCGTTTGACTCGTTTGACTCGTTTGACTCGATTGTCCTGTTCGACCCGTTTGACTCTTTCGACTCGTTTGACTCGTTCGACTCGTTCGACTCGTTCGACTCGTTTGACTCGTTCGACTCGTTCGACTCGTTTGACTCGTTTGACTCGTTCGACTCGTTCGACTCGTTTGACTCGTTCGACCCGTTTGACTCGTTCGACTCGTTTGACTCGTTTGACTCGTTCGACTCGTTCGACTCGTTCGACTCGTTTGACTCGTTTGACTCGTTTGACTCGTTTGACTCGTATGACTCGTTTGACTCGTTTGACTCGTTCGACTCGTTTGACTCGATTGACTCGATTGTACTGTTCGACCCGTTTGACCCGTTTGACTCGTTTGACTCGTCCGACTCGTTTCACTCGTTCGACTCGTTTGACTCGTTCGACTCGTTTGACTCGATTGACTCGTTTGACTCGATTGACTCGTTTGACTCGTTTGACTCGTTTGACTCTTTTGACTCGTTTGACTCGTTTGACTCGTTTGACACCGTTTGACTCGTTTGACTCGTTTGACTCGTTTGACTCGTTTGACTCGTTTGACTCGTTTGACTCTTTTGACTCGTTTGACTCGTTTGACTCGATTGTCCTGTTCGACCCGTTTGACTCGTTTGACTCGTTCGACTCGTTTGACTCGTTTGACTCATTTGACTAGTTTGACTCGTTTGAGTCGTTTGACTCGTTTGACTCGTTTGACTCGTTTGACTCGTTTGACTCGTTTGACTCGTTTGACTCGTATGACTCGTTTGACTCGTTCGACTCGTTCGACTCGATTGACTCGATTGTACTGTTCGACCCGTTTGACCCGTTTGACTCGTTTGACTCGTCCGACTCGTTTCACTCGTTCGACTCGTTTGACTCGTTCGACTCGTTTGACTCGATTGACTCGTTTGACTCGATTGACTCGTTTGACTCGTTTGACTCGTTTGACTCGTTTGACTCGTTTGACTCGTTTGACTCGTATGACTCGTTTGACTCGTTTGACTCGTTTGACTCGTTTGACTCGTTTGACTCGTTTGACTCGTATGACTCGTTTGACTCGTTTGACTCGTTTGACTCGTTTGACCCGTTTGACTCGTTTGACCCGTTTGACTCGTTTGACCCGTTTGACTCGTTTGACTCGTTTGACTCGTTTGACTCGTTTGACTCGATTGACTCGTTTGACTCGTTTGACTCGTTTGACTCGTTTGACTCGTTTGACTCGTTTGACTCGTTGGACTCGTTTGACTCGTTGGACTCGTTTGACTCGTTTGACTCGTTTGACTCGTTTGACTCGTTTGACTCGTTGGACTCGTTTGACTCGATTGTACTGTTCGACCCGTTTGACTAGATTGACTCGTTCGACTCGTTTGACTCGTTCGACTCGTTTGACTCGTTCGACTCGTTTGACTCGTTCGACTCGTTTGACTCGTTCGACTCGTTTGACTCGTTTGACTCGTATGACTCGATTGACTCGTTTGACTCGTTTGACTCGATTGTACTGTTCGACCCGTTTGACCCGTTTGACCCGTTTGACTCGTTTGACTCGTTTGACTCGTTTGACTCGTTTGACTCGTTTGACTCGTTTGACTCGTTTGACTCGTTTGACTCGTTTGACTCGTTTGACTCGTTTGACTCGTTTGACTCGTTTGACTCGTTTGACTCGTTTGACTCGTTTGACTCGTTTGACTCGTTCGACTCGTTCGACTCGTTCGACTCGTTCGACTCGTTCGACTCGTATGGCTCGTTTGACTCGTTTGACTCGTTTGGCTCGATTGACTCGTTTGACTCGTTTGACTCGTTTGACTCGTTTGACTCGTTTGACTCGTTTGACTCGTTCGACTCGTTCGACTCGTTCGACTCGTATGGCTCGTTCGACTCGTTTGACTCGTTTGACTCTTTGGACTCGTTTGACTCGTTTGACTCGATTGTCCTGTTCGACCCGTTTGACTCGTTTGACTCGTTTGACTCGTTTGACTCGTTTTACTCGTTTGACTCGTTTGACTCGTTTGACTCAATTGTCCTGTACGACCCGTTTGACCCGTTTGACTCGTTTGACTCGTTCGACACGATTGACTCGATTGACTCGTTTGACTCGTTCGACTCGTTCGACTCGTTCGACTCGTTTGACTCGTTCGACCCGTTTGACTCGTTCCACTCGTTTGACTCGTTCGACTCGTTCGACTCGTTCGACTCGTTCGACTCGTTTGACTCGTTTCACTAGTTTGACTCGTTTGAGTCGTTTGACTCGTTTGACTCGTTTGACTCGTTTGAATCGTTAGACTCGTTCGACCCGTTTGAATCGTTCGACTAGTTCGACTCGTTCGACTCGTTCGACTAGTTCGACTCGTTCGACTCGTTCGACTCGTTCGACTCGTATGGCTCGTTCGACTCGTTCGACTCGTTTGGCTCGTTTGGCTCGTTTGACTCGATTGACTCGTTTGACTCGTTTGACTCGTTTGACTCGTTTGACTCGTTTGACTCGTTTGACTCGTTTGACTCGTTTGACTCGTTTGACTCGTTTGACTCGTTTGACTCGTTTGACTCGTTTGACTCGTTTGACTCGTTTGACTCGTTTGACTCGTTTGACTCGTTTGACTCGTTTGACTCGTTTGACTCGTTTGACTCGTTTGACTCGTTTGACTCGTTTGACTCGTTTGACTCGGTTGACTCGTTTGACTCGTTTGACTCGTTTGACTCGTTTGACTCGTTTGACTCGTTTGACTCGTTTGACTCGTTTGACTCGTTTGACTCGTTTGACTCGTTTGACTCGTTTGACTCGTTTGACTCGTTTGACTCGTTTGACTCGTTTGACTCGTTTGACTCGTTTGACTCGTTTGACTCGTTTGACTCGTTTGACTCGTTTGACTCGTTTGACTCGTTTGACTCGTTTGACTCGTTTGACTCGTTTGACTCGTTTGACTCGTTTGACTCGTTTGACTCGTTTGACTCGTTTGACTCGTTTGACTCGTTTGACTCGTTCGACTCGTTCGACTCGTTCGACTCGTTCGACTCGTTCGACTCGTTCGACTCGTTCGACTCGTTCGACTCGTTCGACTCGTTTCACTAGTTTGACTCGTTTGAGTCGTTTGACTCGTTTGACTCGTTTGACTCGTTTGAATCGTTAGACTCGTTCGACCCGTTTGAATCGTTCGACTAGTTCGACTCGTTCGACTCGTTCGACTAGTTCGACTCGTTCGACTCGTTCGACTCGTTCGACTCGTATGGCTCGTTCGACTCGTTCGACTCGTTTGGCTCGTTTGGCTCGTTTGACTCGATTGACTCGTTTGACTCGTTTGACTCGTTTGACTCGTTTGACTCGTTTGACTCGTTTGACTCGTTTGACTCGTTTGACTCGTTTGACTCGTTTGACTCGTTTGACTCGTTTGACTCGTTTGACTCGTTTGACTCGTTTGACTCGTTTGACTCGTTTGACTCGTTTGACTCGTTTGACTCGTTTGACTCGTTTGACTCGTTTGACTCGTTTGACTCGTTTGACTCGTTTGACTCGTTTGACTCGTTTGACTCGTTTGACTCGTTTGACTCGTTTGACTCGTTTGACTCGTTTGACTCGTTTGACTCGTTTGACTCGTTTGACTCGTTTGACTCGTTTGACCCGTTTGACTCGTTTGACTCGTTTGACTCGTTTGACTCGTTTGACTCGTTTGACTCGTTTGACTCGTTTGACTCGTTCGACTCGTTCGACTCGTTCGACTCGTTCGACTCGTTCGACTCGTTCGACTCGTTTCACTAGTTTGACTCGTTTGAGTCGTTTGACTCGTTTGACTCGTTTGACTCGTTTGAATCGTTAGACTCGTTCGACCCGTTTGAATCGTTCGACTAGTTCGACTCGTTCGACTCGTTCGACTAGTTCGACTCGTTCGACTCGTTCGACTCGTTCGACTCGTATGGCTCGTTCGACTCGTTCGACTCGTTTGGCTCGTTTGGCTCGTTTGACTCGATTGACTCGTTTGACTCGTTTGACTCGTTTGACTCGTTTGACTCGTTTGACTCGTTTGACTCGTTTGACTCGTTTGACTCGTTTGACTCGTTTGACTCGTTTGACTCGTTTGACTCGTTTGACTCGTTAGACTCGTTCGACCCGTTTGAATCGTTCGACTAGTTCGACTCGTTCGACTCGTTCGACTAGTTCGACTCGTTCGACTCGTTCGACTCGTTCGACTCGTATGGCTCGTTCGACTCGTTCGACTCGTTTGGCTCGTTTGGCTCGTTTGACTCGATTGACTCGTTTGACTCGTTTGACTCGTTTGACTCGTTTGACTCGTTTGACTCGATTGTACTGTTCGACTCGTTTGACTAGATTGACTCGTTCGACTCGTTTGACTCGTTCGACTCGTTTGACTCGTTCGACTCGTTCGACTCGTTCGACTCGTTCGACTCGTTCGACTCGTTCGACTCGTTCGACTCGTTCGACTCGTTTGACTCGTATGACTCGATTGACTCGTTTGACTCGTTTGACTCGTTTGACTCGTTTGACTCGTTTGACTCGTTTGACTCGATTGACTCGTTTGACTCGTTTGACTCGTTTGACTCGTGTGACTCGTTTGACTCGTTTGACTCGTTTGACTCGTTTGACTCGTTTGACTCGTTCGACTCGTTTGACTCGTTTGACTCGTTTGACCCGTTTGACTCGTTTGACCCGTTTGACTCGTTTGACTCGTTTGACTCGATTGACTCGTTCGACTCGATTGACTTGTTCGACTCGTTCGACTCGTTCGACTCGTTCGACTCGTTCGACTCGTTCGACTCGTTCGACTCGTTCGACTCGTTCGACCCGTTTGACCCGTTTGACTCGTTTGACTCGTTTGACACGTTTGACTCGTTCGACTCGTTTGACTCGATTGACTCGTTTGACTCGATTGACTCGTTTGACTCGTTTGACTCGTTTGACTCTTTTGACTCGTTTGACTCGTTTGACTCGATTGTCCTGTTCGACCCGTTTGACTCGTTTGACTCGTTTGACTCGTTTGACTCGTTTGACACCGTTTGACTCGTTTGACTCGTTTGATTCGTTTGACTCGTTTGACTCTTTTGACTCGTTTCACTCGTTTGACTCGATTGTCCTGTTCGACCCGTTTGACTCGTTTGACTCGTTTGACTCTTTGGACTCGTTTGACTCGTTTGACTCGATTGTCCTGTTCGACCCGTTTGACTCGTTTGACTCGTTTGACTCGTTTGACTCGTTTGACTCGTTTGACTCGTTTGACTCGTTTGACTCGTTTGACTCGTTTGACTCGTTTGACTCGTTTGACTCGTTTGACTCGTTTGACTCGTTTGACTCGTTTGACTCGTTTGACTCGTTTGACTCGTTTGACTCGTTTGACTCGTTTGACTCGTATGACTCGTTTGACTCGTTTGACTCGTTTGACTCGTTTGACCCGTTTGACTCGTTTGACCCGTTTGACTCGTTTGACCCGTTTGACTCGTTTGACTCGTTTGACTCGTTTGACTCGTTTGACTCGTTTGACTCGTTTGACTCGTTTGACTCGTTTGACTCGTTTGACTCGTTTGACTCGTTTGACTCGTTTGACTCGTTTGACTCGTTTGACTCGTTTGACTCGTTTGACTCGTTTGACTCGTTTGACTCGTTTGACTCGTTTGACTCGTTTGACTCGTTTGACTCGTTTGACTCGTTTGACTCGTTTGACTCGTTTGACTCGTTTGACTCGTTTGACTCGTTGGACTCGTTTGACTCGTTGGACTCGTTTGACTCGTTTGACTCGTTTGACTCGTTTGACTCGTTTGACACCGTTTGACTCGTTTGACTCGTTTGATTCGTTTGACTCGTTTGACTCTTTTGACTCGTTTCACTCGTTTGACTCGATTGTCCTGTTCGACCCGTTTGACTCGTTTGACTCGTTTGACTCTTTGGACTCGTTTGACTCGTTTGACTCGATTGTCCTGTTCGACCCGTTTGACTCGTTTGACTCGTTTGACTCGTTTGACTCGTTTGACACCGTTTGACTCGTTTGACTCGTTTGATTCGTTTGACTCGTTTGACTCTTTTGACTCGTTTCACTCGTTTGACTCGATTGTCCTGTTCGACCCGTTTGACTCGTTTGACTCGTTTGACTCTTTGGACTCGTTTGACTCGTTTGACTCGATTGTCCTGTTCGACCCGTTTGACTCGTTTGACTCGTTTGACTCGTTTTACTCGTTTGACTCGTTTGACTCGTTTGACTCGTTTGACTCGTTTGACTCGTTTGACTCGTTTGACTCGTTTGACTCGTTTGACTCGTTTGACTCGTTTGACTCGTTTGACTCGTTTGACTCGTTTGACTCGTTTGACTCTTTTGACTCATTTGACTCGTTTGACTCGATTGTCCTGTTCGACCCGTTTGACTCGTTTGACTCGTTTGACTCGTTTGACTCGTTTGACTCGTTTGACTCGTTTGACTCGTTTGACTCTTTTGACTCGTTTGACTCGTTTGACTCGAATGTCCTGTTCGACCCGTTTGACTCGTTTGACTCGTTTGACTCGTTTGACTCGTTCGACTCGTTTGACTCGTTCGACCCGTTTGACCCGTTTGACTCGTTTGACTCGTTCGACACGATTGACTCGATTGACTCGTTTGACTCGTTCGACTCGTTCGACTCGTTTGACTCGTTCGACCCGTTTGACTCGTTCCACTCGTTTGACTCGTTCGACTCGTTTGACTCGTTTCACTCGTTTGACTCGTTTGACTCGTTTGACTCGTTTGACTCGTTTGACTCGTTTGACCCGTTTGACTCGTTTGACTCGTTTGACTCGATTGACTCGTTTGACTCGTTTGACTCGTTTGACTCGTTCGACTCGTTCGACTCGTTCGACTCGTTCGACTCGTTTGACTCGTTCGACTCGTTCGACCCGTTTGACCCGTTTGACTCGTTTGACTCGTTTGACACGTTTGACTCGTTTGACTTGTTTGACTCGTTTGACTCGTTTGACTCGATTGACTCGTTTGACTCGTTTGACTCGTTTGACTCGATTGACTCGTTTGACTCGTTTGAATCGTTTGCCTCGTTTGACTCGTTTGACTCGTTTGACCCGTTTGACCCGTTTGACCCGTTTGACCCTTTTGACTCGTTTGACTCGTTTGACTCGTTTGACTCGTTTGACTCGTTTGACTCGTTTGACTCGTTTGACTCGTATGACTCGTTTGACTCGTTTGACTCGCTTGACTCGTTTGACCCGTTTGACTCGTTTGACCCGTTTGACTCGTTTGACCCGTTTGACTCGTTTGACTCGTTTGACTCGTTTGACTCGTTTGACTCGTTTGACTCGTTTGACTCGTTTGACTCGTTTGACTCGTTTGACTCGTTTGACTCGTTTGACTCGTTTGACTCGTTTGACTCGTTTGACTCGTTTGACTCGTTTGACTCGTTTGACTCGTTTGACTCGTTTGACTCGTTTGACTCGTTTGACTCGTTTGACTCGTTTGACTCGTTTGACTCGTTTGACTCGTTTGACTCGTTTGACTCGTTTGACTCGTTTGACTCGTTTGACTCGTTGGACTCGTTTGACTCGTTGGACTCGTTTGACTCGTTTGACTCGTTTGACTCGTTTGACTCGTTTGACTCGTTGGACTCGTTTGACTCGATTGTACTGTTCGACCCGTTTGACTAGATTGACTCGTTCGACTCGTTTGACTCGTTCGACTCGTTTGACTCGTTCGACTCGTTTGACTCGTTCGACTCGTTTGACTCGTTTGACTCGTATGACTCGATTGACTCGTTTGACTCGTTTGACTCGATTGTACTGTTCGACCCGTTTGACCCGTTTGACCCGTTTGACTCGTTTGACTCGTTTGACTCGTTTGACTCGTGTGACTCGTTTGACTCGTTTGACTCGTGTGACTCGTTTGACACGTTTGACTCGTTTGACTCGTTTGACTCGTTTGACTCGTTTGACTCGTTTGACTCGTTTGACTCGTTTGACTCGTTTGACTCGTTTGACTCGTTTGACTCGTTCGACTCGTTCGACTCGTTCGACTCGTTCGACTCGTTTGACTCGTATGACTCGATTGACTCGTTCGACTCGTTCGACTCGTTTGACTCGTTCCACTCGTTTGACTCGTTCGACTCGTTCGACTCGTTCGACTCGTTCGACTCGTTTGACTCGTTTCACTAGTTTGACTCGTTTGAGTCGTTTGACTCGTTTGACTCGTTTGACTCGTTTGAATCGTTAGACTCGTTCGACCCGTTCGAATCGTTCGACTAGTTCGACTCGTTCGACTCGTTCGACTAGTTCGACTCGTTCGACTCGTTCGACTCGTTCGACTCGTATGGCTCGTTCGACTCGTTTGACTCGTTTGGCTCGTTTGGCTCGTTTGACTCGATTGACTCGTTTGACTCGTTTGACTCGTTTGACTCGTTTGACTCGTTTGACTCGTTTGACTCGTTTGACTCGTTTGACTCGTTTGACTCGTTTGACTCGTTTGACTCGTTTGACTCGTTTGACTCGTTTGACTCGTTTGACTCGTTTGACTCGTTTGACTCGTTTGACTCGTTTGACTCGTTTGACTCGTTTGACTCGTTTGACTCGTTTGACTCGTTTGACTCGTTTGACTCGTTTGACTCGTTTGACTCGTTTGACTCGTTTGACTCGTTTGACTCGTTTGACTCGTTTGACTCGTTTGACTCGTTTGACTCGTTCGACTCGTTCGACTCGTTCGACTCGTTCGACTCGTTCGACTCGTTCGACTCGTTCGACTCGTTCGACTCGTTCGACTCGTTCGACTCGTTCGACTCGTTCGACTCGTTCGACTCGTTCGACTCGTTCGACTCGTTCGACTCGTTCGACTCGTTTCACTAGTTTGACTCGTTTGAGTCGTTTGACTCGTTTGACTCGTTTGACTCGTTTGACTCGTTTGACTCGTTTGACTCGTTTGACTCGTTTGACTCGTTTGACTCGTTTGACTCGTTTGACTCGTTTGACTCGTTTGACTCGTTTGACTCGTTTCACTAGTTTGACTCGTTTGAGTCGTTTGACTCGTTTGACTCGTTTGACTCGTTTGACTCGTTTGACTCGTTTGACTCGTTTGACTCGTTTGACTCGTTTGACTCGTTTGACTCGTTTGACTCGTTTGACTCGTTTGACTCGTTTGACTCGTTTGACTCGTTTGACTCGTTTGACTCGTTTGACTCGTTTGACTCGTTTGACTCGTTTGACTCGTTTGACTCGTTTGACTCGTTCGACTCGTTCGACTCGTTCGACTCGTTCGACTCGTTCGACTCGTTCGACTCGTTCGACTCGTTCGACTCGTTCGACTCGTTCGACTCGTTCGACTCGTTCGACTCGTTCGACTCGTTCGACTCGTTTCACTAGTTTGACTCGTTTGAGTCGTTTGACTCGTTTGACTCGTTTGACTCGTTTGAATCGTTAGACTCGTTCGACCCGTTTGAATCGTTCGACTAGTTCGACTCGTTCGACTCGTTCGACTAGTTCGACTCGTTCGACTCGTTCGACTCGTTCGACTCGTATGGCTCGTTCGACTCGTTCGACTCGTTTGGCTCGTTTGACTCGATTGACTCGTTTGACTCGTTTGACTCGTTTGACTCGTTTGACTCGTTTGACTCGTTTGACTCGTTTGACTCGTTTGACTCGTTTGACTCGTTTGACTCGTTTGACTCGTTTGACTCGTTTGACTCGTTTGACTCGTTTGACTCGTTTGACTCGTTTGACTCGTTTGACTCGTTTGACTCGTTTGACTCGTTTGACTCGTTTGACTCGTTTGACTCGTTTGACTCGTTTGACTCGTTTGACTCGTTTGACTCGTTTGACTCGTTTGACTCGTTTGACTCGTTTGACTCGTTTGACTCGTTTGACTCGTTTGACTCGTTTGACTCGTTTGACTCGTTTGACTCGTTTGACTCGTTTGACTCGTTTGACTCGTTTGACTCGTTTGACTCGTTTGACTCGTTTGACTCGTTTGACTCGTTTGACTCGTTTGACTCGTTTGACTCGTTTGACTCGTTTGACTCGTTTGACTCGTTTGACTCGTTTGACTCGTTTGACTCGTTTGACTCGTTTGACTCGTTTGACTCGTTTGACTCGTTTGACTCGTTTGACTCGTTTGACTCGTTTGACTCGTTTGACTCGTTTGACTCGTTTGACTCGTTTGACTCGTTTGACTCGTTTGACTTGTTGGACTCGTTTGACTCGTTTGACTCGTTTGACTCGTTTGACTCGTTTGACTCGTTGGACTCGTTTGACTCGTTTGACTCGATTGTCCTGTTCGACCCGTTTGACTCGTTTGACTCGTTTGACTCGTTTGACTCGTTTGACTCGTTTGACTCGTTTGACTCGTTTGACTCGTTTGACTCGTTTGACTCGTTTGACTCTTTTGACTCATTTGACTCGTTTGACTCGATTGTCCTGTTCGACCCGTTTGACTCGTTTGACTCGTTTGACTCGTTTGACTCGTTTGACTCGTTTGACTCGTTTGACTCTTTTGACTCGTTTGACTCGTTTGACTCGAATGTCCTGTTCGACCCGTTTGACTCGTTTGACTCGTTTGACTCGTTTGACTCGTTTGACTCAATTGTCCTGTACGACCCGTTTGACCCGTTTGACTCGTTTGACTCGTTCGACACGATTGACTCGATTGACTCGTTTGACTCGTTCGACTCGTTCGACTCGTTTGACTCGTTCGACCCGTTTGACTCGTTCCACTCGTTTGACTCGTTCGACTCGTTTGACTCGTTTCACTCGTTTGACCCGTTTGACTCGTTTGACTCGTTTGACACGTTTGACTCGTTTGACTTGTTTGACTCGTTTGACTCGTTTGACTCGATTGACTCGTTTGACTCGTTTGACTCGTTTGACTCGATTGACTCGTTTGACTCGTTTGAATCGTTTGACTCGTTTGACTCGTTTGACTCGTTTGACCCGTTTGACCCGTTTGACCCGTTTGACCCTTTTGACTCGTTTGACTCGTTTGACTCGTTTGACTCGTTTGACTCGTTTGACTCGTATGACTCGTTTGACTCGTTTGACTCGTTTGACTCGTTTGACCCGTTTGACTCGTTTGACCCGTTTGACTCGTTTGACCCGTTTGACTCGTTTGACTCGTTTGACTCGATTGACTCGTTCGACTCGTTTGACTTGTTCGACTCGTTCGACTCGTTCGACTCGTTCGACTCGTTCGACTCGTTCGACTCGTTCGACCCGTTTGACCCGTTTGACTCGTTTGACTCGATTGTACTGTTCGACCCGTTTGACTCGTTTGACTCGTTTGAGTCGTTTGACTCGTTTAACTCGTTCGACTCGTTTGACTCGTTTGACTCGTTTGGCTCGTTCAAATCGCTTGACTCGATTGTCCTGTTCGACCCGTTTGACGCGTTTGACTCGTTTGACTCGTTTGACTCGTTTCACTGGTTTGACTCGTTTGACTCGTTTGGCTCGTTCAAATCGCTTGACTCGATTGTCCTGTTCGACCCGTTTGACGCGTTTGACTCGTTTGACTCGTTTGACTCGTTTCACTGGTTTGACTCGTTTGACTCGTTTGGCTCGTTCAAATCGCTAAACTCGATTGTCCTGTTCGACCCGTTTGACTCGTTTGACTCGTTCGACTCGTTTGACTCGTTTGACTCGTTTGGCTCGTTCAACTCGCTTTACTCGATTGTCCTGTTCGACCCGTTTGACTCGGTTGACTCGTTTGACTCGTTTGACTCGTTTGACTCGTTTGACTCGTTTGACTCGTTTGACTCGTTTGACTCGTTTGACTCGTTTGACTCGTTTGACTCGTTTGACTCGTTTGACTCGTTTGACTCGTTTGACTCGTTTGACTCGTTTGACTCGTTTGACTCGTTTGACTCGTTTGACTCGTTTGACTCGTTTGACTCGTTTGACTCGTTTGACTCGTTTGACTCGTTTGACTCGTTTGACTCGTTTGACTCGTTTGACTCGTTTGACTCGTTTGACTCGTTTGACTCGTTTGACTCGTTTGACTCGTTTGACTCGTTTGACTCGTTTGACTCGTTTGACTCGTTTGACTCGTTTGACTCGTTTGACTCGTTTGACTCGTTAGACTCGTTTGACTCGTTTGATTCGTTTGACTCGTTTGACTCGATTGACTCGTTTCACTCGATTGTCCTGTTCGACCCGTTTGACCCATTTGACACATTTAACTCGTTTGACTCGTTTGACTCGTTTGACTCGTTTGACTCGTTTGACTCGTTTGACTCGTTTGACTCGTTTGACTCGTTGACTCGTTTGACTCGATTGTCCTGTTCGACCCGTTTGACCCGTTTGACACGTTTGACTCGTTTGACTCGTTTGACTCGATTGACGTGTTTCACTCGTTTCACTCGTTTCACTCGACTGTCCTGTTCGACCCGTTTGACCCATTGGTTCATTTGAGTCGTTTGACTCGTTTGACTCGTTTGACTCGTTTGACTCGTTTGACTCGTTTGACTCGTTTGACTCGTTTGACTCGTTTGACTCGTTTGCCTCGTTTGACTCGTTTGACTCGTTTGACTCGTTTGACTCGTTTGACTCGTTTGACTCGTTTGACTCGTTTGACTCGTTTGACTCGTTTGACTCGTTTGACTCGTTTGACTTGTTTCACCTCGATTGTCCTGTTCGACCCGATTGACCCATTTGACTCGTTTGACTCGTTTGACTCGTTTGGATCGTTCAAATCGCTTGACTCGATTGTCCTGTTCGACCCGTTTGACTCGTTTGACTCGTTCGACTCGTTTGACTCGTTTGACTCGTTTGGCTCGTTTGACTCGTTTGACTCGTTTGACTCGATTGTCCTGTTCGACCCGTTTGACCCGTTTGACTCGTTTGACTCGTTTGACTCGTTTGACTCGTTTGACTCGATTGTCCTGTTCGAACCGTTTGACCCATTGGACTCGTTTGACTCGTTTGACTCGTTTGACGCGTTTGACTCGTTTGACTCGTTTGACTCGTTTGACTCGTTTGACTCGTCTGACTCGTTTGACTCGTTTGACTCGTTTGACTCGTCTGACTCGTTTGACTCGTTTGACTCGTTTGACTCGTTTGACTCGTTTGACTCGTTTGACTCGTTTGACTCGTTAGACTCGTTTGACTCGTTTGATTCGTTTGACTCGTTTGACTCGATTGACTCGTTTCACTCGATTGTCCTGTTCGACCCGTTTGACCCATTTGACACATTTAACTCGTTTGACTCGTTTGACTCGTTTGACTCGTTTGACTCGTTTGACTCGTTTGACTCGTTTGACTCGTTTGACTCGTTGACTCGTTTGACTCGATTGTCCTGTTCGACCCGTTTGACCCGTTTGACACGTTTGACTCGTTTGACTCGTTTGACTCGATTGACGTGTTTCACTCGTTTCACTCGTTTCACTCGACTGTCCTGTTCGACCCGTTTGACCCATTGGTTCATTTGAGTCGTTTGACTCGTTTGACTCGTTTGACTCGTTTGACTCGTTTGACTCGTTTGACTCGTTTGACTCGTTTGACTCGTTTGACTCGTTTGCCTCGTTTGACTCGTTTGACTCGTTTGACTCGTTTGACTCGTTTGACTCGTTTGACTCGTTTGACTCGTTTGACTCGTTTGACTCGTTTGACTCGTTTGACTCGTTTGACTTGTTTCACCTCGATTGTCCTGTTCGACCCGATTGACCCATTTGACTCGTTTGACTCGTTTGACTCGTTTGGATCGTTCAAATCGCTTGACTCGATTGTCCTGTTCGACCCGTTTGACTCGTTTGACTCGTTCGACTCGTTTGACTCGTTTGACTCGTTTGGCTCGTTTGACTCGTTTGACTCGTTTGACTCGATTGTCCTGTTCGACCCGTTTGACCCGTTTGACTCGTTTGACTCGTTTGACTCGTTTGACTCGTTTGACTCGATTGTCCTGTTCGAACCGTTTGACCCATTGGACTCGTTTGACTCGTTTGACTCGTTTGACGCGTTTGACTCGTTTGACTCGTTTGACTCGTTTGACTCGTTTGACTCGTCTGACTCGTTTGACTCGTTTGACTCGTTTGACTCGTTTGACTCGTTTGACTCGTTTGACTCGTTTGACTCGTTTGACTCGTTTGACTCGTTTGACTCGTTTGACTCGTTTGACTCGTTTGACTCGTTTGACTCGTTTGACTCGTTTGACTCGTTTGACTCGTTTGACTCGTTTGACTCGTTTGACTCGTTTGACTCGTTTGACTCGTTGACTCGTTTGACTCGATTGTCCTGTTCGACCCGTTTGACCCGTTTGACACGTTTGACTCGTTTGACTCGTTTGACTCGATTGACGCGTTTCACTTGTTTCACTCGTTTCACTCGACTGTCCTGTTCGACCCGTTTGACCCATTTGACACATTTGAGTCGTTTGACTCGTTTGACTCGTTTGACTCGTTTGACTCGTTTGACTCGTTTGACTCGTTTGACTCGTTTGACTCGTTTGACTCGTTTGACTCGTTTGACTCGTTTGACTCGTTTGACTCGTTTGACTCGTTTGACTCGTTTGACTCGTTTGACTCGTTTGACTCGTTTGACTCGTTTGACTCGTTTGACTCGTTTGACTCGTTTGACTCGTTTGACTCGTTTGACTCGTTTGACTCGTTTGACTCGTTTGACTTGTTTCACCTCTATTGTCCTGTTCGACCCGATTGACCCATTTGACTCGTTTGACTCGTTTGACTCGTTTGGATCGTTCAAATCGCTTGACTCGATTGTCCTGTTCGACCCGTTTGACTCGTTTGACTCGTTCGACTCGTTTGACTCGTTTGACTCGTTTGGCTCGTTTGACTCGTTTGACTCGTTTGACTCGATTGTCCTGTTCGACCCGTTTGACCCGTTTGACTCGTTTGACTCGTTTGACTCGTTTGACTCGTTTGACTCGATTGTCCTGTTCGAACCGTTTGACCCATTGGACTCGTTTGACTCGTTTGACTCGTTTGACGCGTTTGACTCGTTTGACTAGTTTGACTCGTTTGACTCGTTTGACTCGTCTGACTCGTTTGACTCGTTTGACTCGTTTGACTCTTTTGACTCGTTTGACTCGTTTGACTCGTTTGACTCGTTTGACTCGTTTGACTCGTTTGACTCGTTTGACTCGTTTGACTCGTTTGACTCGTTTGACTCGTTTGACTCGTTTGACTCGTTTGACTCGTTTGACTCGTTTGACTCCTTTGACTCGTTTGACTCGTTTGACTCGTTTGACTCGTTTGACTCGTTTGACTCGTTTGACTCGTTTGACTCGTTTGACTCGTTTGACTCGTTTGACTCGTTTGACTCGTTTGACTCGTTTGACTCGTTTGACTCGTTTGACTCGTTTGACTCGTTTGACTCGTTTGACTCGTTTGACTCGTTTGACTCGTTTGACTCGTTTGACTCGTTTGACTCGTTTGACTCGTTTGACTCGTTTGACTCGTTTGAGTCGTTTGACTCGTTTGAATCGTTTGACTCGTTTGGCTCGTTCAAATCGCTTAACTCGATTGTCCTGTTCGACCCGTTTGACTCGTTTGACTCGTTCGCCTCGTTTGACTCGTTTGACTCGTTTGGCTCGTTCAACTCGCTTTACTCGATTGTCCTGTTCGACCCGTTTGACTCGGTTGACTCGTTTGACTCGTTTGACTCGTTTGACTCGTTTGACTCGTTTGACTCGTTTGACTCGTTTGACTCGTTTGACTCGTTTGACTCGTTTGACTCGTTTGACTCGTTTGACTCGTTTGACTCGTTTGACTCGTTTGACTCGTTTGACTCGTTTGACTCGTTTGACTCGTTTGACTCGTTTGACTCGTTTGACTCGTTTGACTCGTTTGACTCGTTTGACTCGATTGTCCTGTTCGAACCGTTTGACCCATTGGACTCGTTTGACTCGTTTGACTCGTTTGACGCGTTTGACTCGTTTGACTCGTTTGACTCGTTTGACTCGTTTGACTCGTCTGACTCGTTTGACTCGTTTGACTCGTTTGACTCGTTTGACTCGTTTGACTCGTTTGACTCGTTTGACTCGTTTGACTCGTTTGACTCGTTTGACTCGTTTGACTCGTTTGACTCGTTTGACTCGTTTGACTCGTTTGACTCGTTTGACTCGTTTGACTCGTTTGACTCGTTTGACTCGTTGACTCGTTTGACTCGATTGTCCTGTTCGACCCGTTTGACCCGTTTGACACGTTTGACTCGTTTGACTCGTTTGACTCGATTGACGCGTTTCACTTGTTTCACTCGTTTCACTCGACTGTCCTGTTCGACCCGTTTGACCCATTTGACACATTTGAGTCGTTTGACTCGTTTGACTCGTTTGACTCGTTTGACTCGTTTGACTCGTTTGACTCGTTTGACTCGTTTGACTCGTTTGACTCGTTTGACTCGTTTGACTCGTTTGACTCGTTTGACTCGTTTGACTCGTTTGACTCGTTTGACTCGTTTGACTCGTTTGACTCGTTTGACTCGTTTGACTCGTTTGACTCGTTTGACTCGTTTGAATCGTTTGACTCGTTTGGCTCGTTCAAATCGCTTAACTCGATTGTCCTGTTCGACCCGTTTGACTCGTTTGACTCGTTCGCCTCGTTTGACTCGTTTGACTCGTTTGGCTCGTTCAACTCGCTTTACTCGATTGTCCTGTTCGACCCGTTTGACTCGGTTGACTCGTTTGACTCGTTTGACTCGTTTGACTCGTTTGACTCGTTTGACTCGTTTGACTCGTTTGACTCGTTTGACTCGTTTGACTCGTTTGACTCGTTTGACTCGTTTGACTCGTTTGACTCGTTTGACTCGTTTGACTCGTTTGACTCGTTTGACTCGTTTGACTCGTTTGACTCGTTTGACTCGTTTGACTCGATTGTCCTGTTCGAACCGTTTGACCCATTGGACTCGTTTGACTCGTTTGACTCGTTTGACGCGTTTGACTCGTTTGACTCGTTTGACTCGTTTGACTCGTTTGACTCGTCTGACTCGTTTGACTCGTTTGACTCGTTTGACTCGTTTGACTCGTTTGACTCGTTTGACTCGTTTGACTCGTTTGACTCGTTTGACTCGTTTGACTCGTTTGACTCGTTTGACTCGTTTGACTCGTTTGACTCGTTTGACTCGTTTGACTCGTTTGACTCGTTTGACTCGTTTGACTCGTTTGACTCGTTGACTCGTTTGACTCGATTGTCCTGTTCGACCCGTTTGACCCGTTTGACACGTTTGACTCGTTTGACTCGTTTGACTCGATTGACGCGTTTCACTTGTTTCACTCGTTTCACTCGACTGTCCTGTTCGACCCGTTTGACCCATTTGACACATTTGAGTCGTTTGACTCGTTTGACTCGTTTGACTCGTTTGACTCGTTTGACTCGTTTGACTCGTTTGACTCGTTTGACTCGTTTGACTCGTTTGACTCGTTTGACTCGTTTGACTCGTTTGACTCGTTTGACTCGTTTGACTCGTTTGACTCGTTTGACTCGTTTGACTCGTTTGACTCGTTTGACTCGTTTGACTCGTTTGACTCGTTTGACTCGTTTGACTCGTTTGACTCGTTTGACTCGTTTGACTCGTTTGACTCGTTTGACTCGTTTGACTCGTTTGACTTGTTTCACCTCTATTGTCCTGTTCGACCCGATTGACCCATTTGACTCGTTTGACTCGTTTGACTCGTTTGGATCGTTCAAATCGCTTGACTCGATTGTCCTGTTCGACCCGTTTGACTCGTTTGACTCGTTCGACTCGTTTGACTCGTTTGACTCGTTTGGCTCGTTTGACTCGTTTGACTCGTTTGACTCGATTGTCCTGTTCGACCCGTTTGACCCGTTTGACTCGTTTGACTCGTTTGACTCGTTTGACTCGTTTGACTCGATTGTCCTGTTCGAACCGTTTGACCCATTGGACTCGTTTGACTCGTTTGACTCGTTTGACGCGTTTGACTCGTTTGACTAGTTTGACTCGTCTGACTCGTTTGACTCGTTTGACTCGTTTGACTCTTTTGACTCGTTTGACTCGTTTGACTCGTTTGACTCGTTTGACTCGTTTGACTCGTTTGACTCGTTTGACTCGTTTGACTCGTTTGACTCGTTTGACTCGTTTGACTCGTTTGACTCGTTTGACTCGTTTGACTCGTTTGACTCGTTTGACTCGTTTGACTCGTTTGACTCGTTTGACTCGTTTGACTCGTTTGACTCGTTTGACTCGTTTGACTCCTTTGACTCGTTTGACTCGTTTGACTCGTTTGACTCGTTTGACTCGTTTGACTCGTTTGACTCGTTTGACTCGTTTGACTCGTTTGACTCGTTTGACTCGTTTGACTCGTTTGACTCGTTTGACTCGTTTGACTCGTTTGACTCGTTTGACTCGTTTGACTCGTTTGACTCGTTTGACTCGTTTGACTCGTTTGACTCGTTTGACTCGTTTGACTCGTTTGAATCGTTTGACTCGTTTGGCTCGTTCAAATCGCTTAACTCGATTGTCCTGTTCGACCCGTTTGACTCGTTTGACTCGTTCGCCTCGTTTGACTCGTTTGACTCGTTTGGCTCGTTCAACTCGCTTTACTCGATTGTCCTGTTCGACCCGTTTGACTCGGTTGACTCGTTTGACTCGTTTGACTCGTTTGACTCGTTTGACTCGTTTGACTCGTTTGACTCGTTTGACTCGTTTGACTCGTTTGACTCGTTTGACTCGTTTGACTCGTTTGACTCGTTTGACTCGTTTGACTCGTTTGACTCGTTTGACTCGTTTGACTCGTTTGACTCGTTTGACTCGTTTGACTCGTTTGACTCGTTTGACTCGTTTGACTCGTTTGACTCGTTTGACTCGTTTGACTCGTTTGACTCGTTTGACTCGTTTGACTCGTTTGACTCGTTTGACTCGTTTGGCTCGTTCAACTCGGTTTACTCGATTGTCCTGTTCGACCCGTTTGACTCGGTTGACTCGTTTGACTCGTTTGACTCGTTTGACTCGTTTGACTCGTTTGACTCGTTTGACTCGTTTGACTCGTTTGACTCGTTTGACTCGTTTGACTCGTTTGACTCGTTTGACTCGTTTGACTCGTTTGACTCGTTTGATTCGTTTGACTCGTTTGACTCGTTTGACTCGTTTGACTCGTTTGACTCGATTGTCCTGTTCGAACCGTTTGACCCATTGGACTCGTTTGACTCGTTTGACTCGTTTGACGCGTTTGACTCGTTTGACTCGTTTGACTCGTTTGACTCGTTTGACTCGTCTGACTCGTTTGACTCGTTTGACTCGTTTGACTCGTTTGACTCGTTTGACTCGTTTGACTCGTTTGACTCGTTTGACTCGTTTGACTCGTTTGACTCGTTTGACTCGTTTGACTCGTTTGACTCGTTTGACTCGTTTGACTCGTTTGACTCGTTTGACTCGTTTGACTCGTTTGACTCGTTTGACTCGTTTGACTCGTTGACTCGTTTGACTCGATTGTCCTGTTCGACCCGTTTGACCCGTTTGACACGTTTGACTCGTTTGACTCGTTTGACTCGATTGACGCGTTTCACTTGTTTCACTCGTTTCACTCGACTGTCCTGTTCGACCCGTTTGACCCATTTGACACATTTGAGTCGTTTGACTCGTTTGACTCGTTTGACTCGTTTGACTCGTTTGACTCGTTTGACTCGTTTGACTCGTTTGACTCGTTTGACTCGTTTGACTCGTTTGACTCGTTTGACTCGTTTGACTCGTTTGACTCGTTTGACTCGTTTGACTCGTTTGACTCGTTTGACTCGTTTGACTCGTTTGACTCGTTTGACTCGTTTGACTCGTTTGACTCGTTTGACTCGTTTGACTCGTTTGACTCGTTTGACTCGTTTGACTCGTTTGACTCGTTTGACTTGTTTCACCTCTATTGTCCTGTTCGACCCGATTGACCCATTTGACTCGTTTGACTCGTTTGACTCGTTTGGATCGTTCAAATCGCTTGACTCGATTGTCCTGTTCGACCCGTTTGACTCGTTTGACTCGTTCGACTCGTTTGACTCGTTTGACTCGTTTGGCTCGTTTGACTCGTTTGACTCGTTTGACTCGATTGTCCTGTTCGACCCGTTTGACCCGTTTGACTCGTTTGACTCGTTTGACTCGTTTGACTCGTTTGACTCGATTGTCCTGTTCGAACCGTTTGACCCATTGGACTCGTTTGACTCGTTTGACTCGTTTGACGCGTTTGACTCGTTTGACTAGTTTGACTCGTTTGACTCGTTTGACTCGTCTGACTCGTTTGACTCGTTTGACTCGTTTGACTCTTTTGACTCGTTTGACTCGTTTGACTCGTTTGACTCGTTTGACTCGTTTGACTCGTTTGACTCGTTTGACTCGTTTGACTCGTTTGACTCGTTTGACTCGTTTGACTCGTTTGACTCGTTTGACTCGTTTGACTCGTTTGACTCGTTTGACTCGTTTGACTCGTTTGACTCGTTTGACTCGTTTGACTCGTTTGACTCGTTTGACTCGTTTGACTCGTTTGACTCGTTTGACTCGTTTGACTCGTTTGACTCGTTTGACTCGTTTGACTCGTTTGACTCCTTTGACTCGTTTGACTCGTTTGACTCGTTTGACTCGTTTGACTCGTTTGACTCGTTTGACTCGTTTGACTCGTTTGACTCGTTTGACTCGTTTGACTCGTTTGACTCGTTTGACTCGTTTGACTCGTTTGACTCGTTTGACTCGTTTGACTCGTTTGACTCGTTTGACTCGTTTGACTCGTTTGACTCGTTTGAATCGTTTGACTCGTTTGGCTCGTTCAAATCGCTTAACTCGATTGTCCTGTTCGACCCGTTTGACTCGTTTGACTCGTTCGCCTCGTTTGACTCGTTTGACTCGTTTGGCTCGTTCAACTCGCTTTACTCGATTGTCCTGTTCGACCCGTTTGACTCGGTTGACTCGTTTGACTCGTTTGACTCGTTTGACTCGTTTGACTCGTTTGACTCGTTTGACTCGTTTGACTCGTTTGACTCGTTTGACTCGTTTGACTCGTTTGACTCGTTTGACTCGTTTGACTCGTTTGACTCGTTTGACTCGTTTGACTCGTTTGACTCGTTTGACTCGTTTGACTCGTTTGACTCGTTTGACTCGTTTGACTCGTTTGACTCGTTTGACTCGTTTGACTCGTTTGACTCGTTTGACTCGTTTGACTCGTTTGACTCGTTTGACTCGTTTGACTCGTTTGACTCGTTTGACTCGTTTGACTCGTTTGACTCGTTTGACTCGTTTGACTCGTTTGACTCGTTTGACTCGTTTGACTCGTTTGACTCGTTTGACTCGTTTGACTCGTTTGACTCGTTTGACTCGTTTGACTCGTTTGACTCGTTTGACTCGTTTGACTCGTTTGACTCGTTTGACTCGTTTGACTCGTTTGACTCGTTTGACTCGTTTGACTCGTTTGACTCGTTTGACTCGTTTGACTCGTTTGACTCGTTTGACTCGTTTGACTCGTTTGACTCGTTTGACTCGTTTGACTCGTTTGACTCGATTGACTCGTTTCACTCGATTGTCCTGTTCGACCCGTTTGACCCATTTGACACATTTAACTCGTTTGACTCGTTTGACTCGTTTGACTCGTTTGACTCGTTTGACTCGTTTGACTCGTTTGAGTCGTTTGACTCGTATGACTCGTTTGACTCGTTGACTCGTTTGACTCGATTGTCCTGTTTGACCCGTTTGACCCGTTTGACACGTTTGACTCGTTTGACTCGTTTGACTCGATTGACTCATTTCACTCGTTTGACTCGTTTGACTCGTTTGACTCTTTTGACTCGTTTGACTCGTTTGACTCGTTTGACTCGTTTGACTCGTTTGACTCGTTTGACTCGTTTGACTCGTTTGACTCGTTTGACTCGTTTGACTCGTTTGACTCGTTTGACTCGTTTGACTCGTTTGACTCGTTTGACTCGTTTGACTCGTTTGACTCGTTTGACTCGTTTGACTCGTTTGACTCGTTTGACTCGTTTGACTCGTTTGACTCGTTTGACTCGTTTGACTCGTTTGACTCCTTTGACTCGTTTGACTCGTTTGACTCGTTTGACTCGTTTGACTCGTTTGACTCGTTTGACTCGTTTGACTCGTTTGACTCGTTTGACTCGTTTGACTCGTTTGACTCGTTTGACTCGTTTGACTCGTTTGACTCGTTTGACTCGTTTGACTCGTTTGACTCGTTTGACTCGTTTGACTCGTTTGACTCGTTTGACTCGTTTGAATCGTTTGACTCGTTTGGCTCGTTCAAATCGCTTAACTCGATTGTCCTGTTCGACCCGTTTGACTCGTTTGACTCGTTCGCCTCGTTTGACTCGTTTGACTCGTTTGGCTCGTTCAACTCGCTTTACTCGATTGTCCTGTTCGACCCGTTTGACTCGGTTGACTCGTTTGACTCGTTTGACTCGTTTGACTCGTTTGACTCGTTTGACTCGTTTGACTCGTTTGACTCGTTTGACTCGTTTGACTCGTTTGACTCGTTTGACTCGTTTGACTCGTTTGACTCGTTTGACTCGTTTGACTCGTTTGACTCGTTTGACTCGTTTGACTCGTTTGACTCGTTTGACTCGTTTGACTCGTTTGACTCGTTTGACTCGTTTGACTCGTTTGACTCGTTTGACTCGTTTGACTCGTTTGACTCGTTTGACTCGTTTGACTCGTTTGACTCGTTTGACTCGTTTGACTCGTTTGACTCGTTTGACTCGTTTGACTCGTTTGACTCGTTTGACTCGTTTGACTCGTTTGACTCGTTTGACTCGTTTGACTCGTTTGACTCGTTTGACTCGTTTGACTCGTTTGACTCGTTTGACTCGTTTGACTCGTTTGACTCGTTTGACTCGTTTGACTCGTTTGACTCGTTTGACTCGTTTGACTCGTTTCACTCGTTTGACTCGTTTGACTCGTTTGACTCGTTTGACTCGTTTGACTCGTTTGACTCGTTTGACTCGTTTGACTCGTTTGACTCGTTTGACTCGTTTGACTCGTTTGACTCGTTTGACTCGATTGACTCGTTTCACTCGATTGTCCTGTTCGACCCGTTTGACCCATTTGACACATTTAACTCGTTTGACTCGTTTGACTCGTTTGACTCGTTTGACTCGTTTGACTCGTTTGACTCGTTTGAGTCGTTTGACTCGTATGACTCGTTTGACTCGTTGACTCGTTTGACTCGATTGTCCTGTTTGACCCGTTTGACCCGTTTGACACGTTTGACTCGTTTGACTCGTTTGACTCGATTGACTCATTTCACTCGTTTGACTCGTTTGACTCGTTTGACTCGTTTCACTCGACTGTCCTGTTCGACCCGTTTGACCCATTTGACACATTTGAGTCGTTTGACTCGTTTGACTCGTTTGACTCGTTTGACTCGTTTGACTCGTTTGACTCGTTTGACTCGTTTGACTCGTTTGACTCGTTTGACTCGTTTGACTCGTTTGACTCGTTTGACTCGTTTGACTCGTTTGACTCGTTTGACTCGTTTGACTCGTTTGACTCGTTTGACTCGTTTGACTCGTTTGACTCGTTTGACTCGTTTGACTCGTTTGACTCGTTTGACTCGTTTGACTCGTTTGACTCGTTTGACTCGTTTGACTCGTTTGACTCGTTTGACTCGTTTGACTCGTTTGACTCGTTTGACTCGTTTGACTCGTTTGACTCGTTTGACTCGTTTGACTCGTTTGACTCGTTTGACTCGTTTGGCTCGTTTGACTCGTTTGACACGTTTGACTCGTTTGACTCGTTTGACTCGTTTCACTCGTTTCACTCGTTTGACTCGTTTGACTCGTTTCAATCGACTGTCCTGTTCGACCCGTTTGACCCATTTGACACATTTGAGTCGTTTGACTCGTTTGACTCGTTTGACTCGTTTGACTCGTTTGGCTCGTTCAACTCGCTTTACTCGATTGTCCTGTTCGACCCGTTTGACTCGGTTGACTCGTTTGACTCGGTTGACTCGTTTGACTCGTTTGACTCGTTTGACTCGTTTGACTCGTTTGACTCGATTGATTCGTTTGACTCGTTTGACTCGTTTGACTCGTTTGACTCGTTTGACTCGTTTGACTCGTTTGACTCGTTTGACTCGTTTGACTCGTTTGACTCGTTTGACTCGTTTGACTCGTTTGACTCGTTTGACTCGTTTGACTCGTTTGACTCGTTTGACTCGTTTGACTCGTTTGACTCGTTTGACTCGTTTGACTCGTTTGACTCGTTTGACTCGTTTGACTCGTTTGACTCGTTTGACTCGTTTGACTCGTTTGACTCGTTAGACTCGTTTGACTCGTTTGATTCGTTTGACTCGTTTGACTCGATTGACTCGTTTCACTCGATTGTCCTGTTCGACCCGTTTGACCCATTTGACACATTTAACTCGTTTGACTCGTTTGACTCGTTTGACTCGTTTGACTCGTTTGACTCGTTTGACTCGTTTGACTCGTTTGAGTCGTTTGACTCGTTTGACTCGTTTGACTCGTTGACTCGTTTGACTCGTTTGACCCGTTTGACTCGTTTGACTCGTTTGACTCGATTGACGCGTTTCACTCGTTTCACTCGACTGTCCTGTTCGACCCGTTTGACCCATTAGACACATTTGAGTCGTTTGACTCGTTTGACTCGTTTGACTCGTTTGACTCGTTTGACTCGTTTGACTCGTTTGACTCGTTTGACTCGTTTGACTCGTTTGACTCGTTTGACTCGTTTGACTCGTTTGACTCGTTTGACTCGTTTGACTCGTTTGACTCGTTTGACTCGTTTGACTCGTTTGACTCGTTTGACTCGTTTGACTCGTTTGACTCGTTTGACTCGTTTGACTCGTTTGACTCGTTTGACTCGTTTGACTCGTTTGACTCGTTTGACTCGTTTGACTCGTTTGACTCGTTTGACTCGTTTGACTCGTTTGACTCGTTTGACTCGTTTGACTCGTTTGACTCGTTTGACTCGTTTGACTCGTTTGACTCGTTTGACTCGTTTGACTCGTTTGACTCGTTTGACTCGTTTGACTCGTTTGACTCGTTTGACTCGTTTGACTCGTTTCACTCGTTTGACTCGTTTGACTCGTTTCAATCGACTGTCCTGTTCGACCCGTTTGACCCATTTGACACATTTGAGTCGTTTGACTCGTTTGACTCGTTTGACTCGTTTGACTCGTTTGACTCGTTTGACTCGTTTGACTCGTTTGACTCGTTTGACTCGTTTGACTCGTTTGACTCGTTTGACTCGTTTGACTCGTTTGACTCGTTTGACTCGATTGACTCGTTTGACTCGTTTGACTCGTTTGACTCGTTTGACTCGTTTGACTCGTTTGACTCGTTTGACTCGTTTGACTCGTTTGACTCGTTTGACTCGTTTGACTCGTTTGACTCGTTTGACTCGTTTGACTCGTTTGACTCGTTTGACTCGTTTGACTCGTTTGACTCGTTTGACTCGTTTGACTCGTTTGACTCGTTTGACTCGTTTGACTCGTTTGACTCGTTTGACTCGTTTGTCTCGTTTGACTCGTTGGACTCGTTGGACTCGTTGGACTCGTTGGACTCGTTTGACTCGTTTGACTCGTTTGACTCGTTTGACTCGTTTGACTCGTTTGACTCGTTTGACTCGTTTGACTCGTTTGACTCGTTTGACTCGTTTGACTCGTTTGACTCGTTTGACTCGTTTGACTCGTTTGACTCGTTTGACTCGTTTGACTCGTTTGACTCGTTTGACTCGTTTGACTCGTTTGACTCGTTTGACTCGTTTGACTCGTTTGACTCGTTTGACTCGTTTGACTCGTTTGACTCGATTGACTCGTTTCACTCGATTGTCCTGTTCGACCCGTTTGACCCATTTGACACATTTAACTCGTTTGACTCGTTTGACTCGTTTGACTCGTTTGACTCGTTTGACTCGTTTGACTCGTTTGAGTCGTTTGACTCGTATGACTCGTTTGACTCGTTGACTCGTTTGACTCGATTGTCCTGTTCGACCCGTTTGACCCGTTTGACACGTTTGACTCGTTTGACTCGTTTGACTCGATTGACTCGTTTCACTCGTTTGACTCGTTTGACTCGTTTGACTCGTTTCAATCGACTGTCCTGTTCGACCCGTTTGACCCATTTGACACATTTGAGTCGTTTGACTCGTTTGACTCGTTTGACTCGTTTGACTCGTTTGACTCGTTTGACTCGTTTGACTCGTTTGACTCGTTTGACTCGTTTGACTCGTTTGACTCGTTTGACTCGTTTGACTCGTTTGACTCGTTTGACTCGATTGACTCGTTTGACTCGATTGACTCGTTTGACTCGTTTGACTCGTTTGACTCGTTTGACTCGTTTGACTCGTTTGACTCGTATGACTCGTTTGACTCGTTTGACTCGTTTGACTCGTTTGACTCGTTTGACTCGTTTGACTCGTTTGACTCGTTTGACTCGTTTGACTCGTTTGACTCGTTTGACTCGTTTGACTCGTTTGGCTCGTTTGACTCGTTTGACTCGTTTGACTCGTTTGACTCGTTTGACTCCTTTGACTCGTTTGACTTGTTTCACCTCGATTGTCCTGTTCGACCCGATTGACCCATTTGACTCGTTTGACTCGTTTGACTCGTTTGGATCGTTCAAATCGCTTGACTCGATTGTCCTGTTCGACCCGTTTGACTCGTTTGACTCGTTCGACTCGTTTGACTCGTTTGACTCGTTTGGCTCGTTCAACTCGCTTTACTCGATTGTCCTGTTCGACCCGTTTGACTCGGTTGACTCGTTTGACTCGGTTGACTCGTTTGACTCGTTTGACTCGTTTGACTCGTTTGACTCGTTTGACTCGATTGATTCGTTTGACTCGTTTGACTCGTTTGACTCGTTTGACTCGTTTGACTCGTTTGACTCGTTTGACTCGTTTGACTCGTTTGACTCGTTTGACTCGTTTGACTCGTTTGACTCGTTTGACTCGTTTGACTCGTTTGACTCGTTTGACTCGTTTGACTCGTTTGACTCGTTTGACTCGTTTGACTCGTTTGACTCGTTTGACTCGTTTGACTCGTTTGACTCGTTTGACTCGTTTGACTCGTTTGACTCGTTTGACTCGTTTGACTCGTTTGACTCGTTTGAGTCGTTTGACTCGTTTGACTCGTTTGACTCGTTGACTCGTTTGACTCGTTTGACCCGTTTGACTCGTTTGACTCGTTTGACTCGATTGACGCGTTTCACTCGTTTCACTCGACTGTCCTGTTCGACCCGTTTGACCCATTAGACACATTTGAGTCGTTTGACTCGTTTGACTCGTTTGACTCGTTTGACTCGTTTGACTCGTTTGACTCGTTTGACTCGTTTGACTCGTTTGACTCGATTGACTCGTTTGACTCGTTTGACTCGTTTGACTCGTTTGACTCGTTTGACTCGTTTGACTCGTTTGACTCGTTTGACTCGTTTGACTCGTTTGACTCGTTTGACTCGTTTGACTCGTTTGACTCGTTTGACTCGTTTGACTCGTTTGACTCGTTTGACTCGTTTGACTCGTTTGACTCGTTTGACTCGTTTGACTCGTTTGACTCGTTTGACTCGTTTGACTCGTTTGACTCGTTTGACACGTTTGACTCGTTTGACTCGTTTGACTCGTTTCACTCGTTTCACTCGTTTGACTCGTTTGACTCGTTTCAATCGACTGTCCTGTTCGACCCGTTTGACCCATTTGACACATTTGAGTCGTTTGACTCGTTTGACTCGTTTGACTCGTTTGACTCGTTTGACTCGTTTGACTCGTTTGACTCGTTTGACTCGTTTGACTCGTTTGACTCGTTTGACTCGTTTGACTCGTTTGACTCGTTTGACTCGTTTGACTCGTTTGACTCGTTTGACTCGATTGACTCGTTTGACTCGTTTGACTCGTTTGACTCGTTTGACTCGTTTGACTCGTTTGACTCGTTTGACTCGTTTGACTCGTTTGACTCGTTTGACTCGTTTGACTCGTTTGACTCGTTTGACTCGTTTGACTCGTTTGACTCGTTTGACTCGTTTGACTCGTTTGACTCGTTTGACTCGTTTGACTCGTTTGACTCGTTTGACTCGTTTGACTCGTTTGACTCGTTTGACTCGTTTGACTCGTTTGACTCGTTTGTCTCGTTTGACTCGTTGGACTCGTTGGACTCGTTGGACTCGTTTGACTCGTTTGACTCGTTTGACTCGTTTGACTCGTTTGACTCGTTTGACTCGTTTGACTCGTTTGACTCGTTTGACTCGTTTGACTCGTTTGACTCGTTTGACTCGTTTGACTCGTTTGACTCGTTTGACTCGTTTGACTCGTTTGACTCGTTTGACTCGTTTGACTCGTTTGACTCGTTTGACTCGTTTGACTCGTTTGACTCGTTTGACTCGTTTGACTCGTTTGACTCGTTTGACTCGTTTGACTCGTTTGACTCGTTTGACTCGTTTGACTCGTTTGACTCGTTTGACTCGTTTGACTCGTTTGACTCGTTTGACTCGTTTGACTCGTTTGACTCGTTTGACTCGTTTGACTCGTTTGACTCGTTTGACTCGTTTGACTCGTTTGACTCGTTTGACTCGTTTGACTCGTTTGACTCGTTTGACTCGTTTGACTCGTTTGACTCGTTTGACTCGTTTGACTCGTTTGACTCGTTTGACTCGTTTGACTCGTTTGACTCGTTTGACTCGTTTGACTCGTTTGACTCGTTTGACTCGTTTGACTCGTTTGTCTCGTTTGACTCGTTGGACTCGTTGGACTCGTTGGACTCGTTTGACTCGTTTGACTCGTTTGACTCGTTTGACTCGTTTGACTCGTTTGACTCGTTTGACTCGTTTGACTCGTTTGACTCGATTGACTCGTTTCACTCGATTGTCCTGTTCGACCCGTTTGACCCATTTGACACATTTAACTCGTTTGACTCGTTTGACTCGTTTGACTCGTTTGACTCGTTTGACTCGTTTGACTCGTTTGAGTCGTTTGACTCGTATGACTCGTTTGACTCGTTGACTCGTTTGACTCGATTGTCCTGTTCGACCCGTTTGACCCGTTTGACACGTTTGACTCGTTTGACTCGTTTGACTCGATTGACTCGTTTCACTCGTTTGACTCGTTTGACTCGTTCGACTCGTTCGACTCGTTCGACTCGTTCGACTCGTTCGACTCGTTTGACTCGTTTCAGTCGATTGACCCGTTTGACCCGTTTGACTCGTTTGACTCGTTTCACTCATTCGACTCGTTCGACTCGTTCGACTCGTCTGATACGTTCGACTCGTTCGACTCGTCTGATACGTTCGACTCGTTCGACACGTTCGACTCGTTCGACTCGTTCGACTCGTTCGACTCGTTCGACTCGTTCGACTCGTTCGACCCGTTTCACTCGTTTGACCCGTTTGACCCGTTTGACCCGTTTGACTCTATTGACTCGTTTGACTCGTTTGACTCGTTTGACTCGTTTGACTCGTTTGTCTCGTTTGACTCGTTTGACTCGTTTGACTCGTTTGACTCGTTTGACTCGTTTGACTCGTTTGACTCTTTTGACTCGTTTGACACGTTTGACTCGTTTGACTCGTTTGACTCGTTTGACTCGTTTGACTCGTTTGACTCGTTTGACTCGTTTGACTCGTTTGACTCGTTTGACACGTTTGACTCGTTTGACTCGTTTGACTCGTTTGACTCGTTTCACTCGTTTCACTCGTTTGACTCGTTTGACTCGTTTCAATCGACTGTCCTGTTCGACCCGTTTGACCCATTTGACACATTTGAGTCGTTTGACTCGTTTGACTCGTTTGACTCGTTTGACTCGTTTGACTCGTTTGACTCGTTTGACTCGTTTGACTCGTTTGACTCGTTTGACTCGATTGACTCGTTTGACTCGTTTGACTCGTTTGACTCGTTTGACTCGTTTGACTCGTTTGACTCGTTTGACTCGTTTGACTCGTTTGACTCGTTTGACTCGTTTGACTCGTTTGACTCGTTTGACTCGTTTGACTCGTTTGACTCGTTTGACTCGTTTGACTCGTTTGACTCGTTTTACTCGTTTGACTCGTTTGACTCGTTTGACTCGTTTGACTCGATTGACTCGTTTGACTCGATTGACTCGTTTGACTCGTTTGACTCGTTTGACTCGTTTGACTCGTTTGACTCGTTTGACTCGTTTGACTCGTTTAACTCGTTTGACTCGTTTGACTCGTTTGACTCGTTTGACTCGTTTGACTCGTTTGACTCGTTTGACTCGTTTGACTCGTTTGACTCGTTTGACTCGTTTGGCTCGTTTGACTCGTTTGACTCGTTTGACTCGTTTGACTCGTTTGACTCCTTTGACTCGTTTGACTTGTTTCACCTCGATTGTCCTGTTCGACCCGATTGACCCATTTGACTCGTTTGACTCGTTTGACTCGTTTGACTCGTTTGACTCGTTTGACTCGTTTGACTCGTTTGACTCGTTTGACTCGTTTTACTCGTTTGACTCGTTTGACTCGTTTGACTCGTTTGACTCGTTTGACTCGTTTGACTCGTTTGACTCGTTTGACTCGTTTGACTCGTTTGACTCGTTTGACTCGTTTGACTCGTTTCACTCGTTTGACTCGATTGTCCTGTTCGAACCGTTTGACCCATTGGACTCGTTTGACTCGTTTGACGCGTTTGACTCGTTTGACTCGTTCGACTCGTTTGACTCGTTCGACTCGTCTGACTCGTGCGACTCGTTCGACTCGTTCGACTCGTTCGACTCGTTCGACTCGTCCGACTCGTCCGACTCGTTCGACTCGTTCGACTCGTTCGACTCGTTCGACTCGTTCGACTCGTTCGACTCGTTCGACTCGTTCGACTCGTTCGACTCGTTCGACTCGTTCGACTCGTTCGACTCGTTCGACTCGTTCGACTCGTTCGACTCGTTCGACTCGTTCGACTCGTTCGACTCGTTCGACTCGTTCGACTCGTTCGACTCGTTCGACTCGTTCGACTCGTTCGACTCGTTCGACTCGTTCGACTCGTTCGACTCGTTCGACTCGTTCGACTCGTTCGACTCGTTCGACTCGTTCGACTCGTTCGACTCGTTCGACTCGTTCGACTCGTTCGACTCGTTCGACTCGTTCGACTCGTTCGACTCGTTCGACTCGTTCGACTCGTTCGACTCGTTCGACTCGTTCGACTCGTTCGACTCGTTCGACTCGTTCGACTCGTTCGACTCGTTCGACTCGTTCGACTCGTTCGACTCGTTCGACTCGTTCGACTCGTTCGACTCGTTCGACTCGTTCGACTCGTTCGACTCGTTCGACTCGTTCGACTCGTTCGACTCGTTCGACTCGTTCGACTCGTTCGACTCGTTCGACTCGTTCGACTCGTTCGACTCGTTCGACTCGTTCGACTCGTTCGACTCGTTCGACTCGTTCGACTCGTTCGACTCGTTCGACTCGTTCGACTCGTTCGACTCGTTCGACTCGTTCGACTCGTTCGACTCGTTCGACTCGTTCGACTCGTTCGACTCGTTCGACTCGTTCGACTCGTTCGACTCGTTCGACTCGTTCGACTCGTTCGACTCGTTCGACTCGTTCGACTCGTTCGACTCGTTCGACTCGTTCGACTCGTTCGACTCGTTCGACTCGTTCGACTCGTTCGACTCGTTCGACTCGTTCGACTCGTTCGACTCGTTCGACTCGTTCGACTCGTTCGACTCGTTCGACTCGTTCGACTCGTTCGACTCGTTCGACTCGTTCGACTCGTTCGACTCGTTCGACTCGTTCGACTCGTTCGACTCGTTCGACTCGTTCGACTCGTTCGACTCGTTCGACTCGTTCGACTCGTTCGACTCGTTCGACTCGTTCGACTCGTTTGACTCGTTTCAGTCGATTGACCCGTTTGACCCGTTTGACTCGTTTGACTCGTTTCACTCATTCGACTCGTTCGACTCGTTCGACTCGTCTGATACGTTCGACTCGTTCGACTCGTCTGATACGTTCGACTCGTTCGACACGTTCGACTCGTTCGACTCGTTCGACTCGTTCGACTCGTTCGACTCGTTCGACTCGTTCGACCCGTTTCACTCGTTTGACCCGTTTGACCCGTTTGACTCGTTTGACTCTATTGACTCGTTTGACTCGTTTGACTCGTTTGACTCGTTTGACTCGTTTGTCTCGTTTGACTCGTTTGACTCGTTTGACTCGTTTGACTCGTTTGACTCGTTTGACTCGTTTGACTCTTTTGACTCGTTTGACACGTTTGACTCGTTTGACTCGTTTGACTCGTTTGACTCGTTTGACTCGTTTGACTCGATTGACTCGTTTGACTCGTTTGACTCGTTTGACTCGTTTGACTCGTTTGACTCGTTTGACACGTTTGACTCGTTTGACTCGTTTGACTCGTTTGACTCGACTGACCCGTTTGACTCGTTTGACTCGTTTGACTCGTTTGACTCGTTTGAATCGTTTGACTCGTTTGACTCGTTTGGCTCGTTTAACTCGCTTGACTCGATTGTCCTGTCCGACCCGTTTGACTCGTTTGACTCGTTTGACTCGTTTGACACGTTTGACTCGTTTGACTCGTTTGACTCATTTGACTCGTTTGACTCGTTTGACTCGTTTGAGTCGTTTGACACGTTTGACTCGTTTGACTCGTTTGACTCGTTTGACTCGTTTGACTCGTTTGACTCGTTTGACTCGTTTGACTCGTTTAACTCGTTTGACTCGTTTGACTCGTTTGACTCGTTTGACTCGTTTGACTCGTTTGACTCGTTTGACTCGTTTGACTCGTTTGACTCGTTTGACTCGTTTGGCTCGTTTGACTCGTTTGACTCGTTTGACTCGTTTGACTCGTTTGACTCCTTTGACTCGTTTGACTTGTTTCACCTCGATTGTCCTGTTCGACCCGATTGACCCATTTGACTCGTTTGACTCGTTTGACTCGTTTGACTCGTTTGACTCGTTTGACTCGTTTGACTCGTTTGACTCGTTTGACTCGTTTTACTCGTTTGACTCGTTTGACTCGTTTGACTCGTTTGACTCGTTTGACTCGTTTGACTCGTTTGACTCGTTTGACTCGTTTGACTCGTTTGACTCGTTTGACTCGTTTGACTCGTTTCACTCGTTTGACTCGATTGTCCTGTTCGAACCGTTTGACCCATTGGACTCGTTTGACTCGTTTGACGCGTTTGACTCGTTTGACTCGTTCGACTCGTTTGACTCGTTCGACTCGTCTGACTCGTGCGACTCGTTCGACTCGTTCGACTCGTTCGACTCGTTCGACTCGTCCGACTCGTCCGACTCGTTCGACTCGTTCGACTCGTTCGACTCGTTCGACTCGTTCGACTCGTTCGACTCGTTCGACTCGTTCGACTCGTTCGACTCGTTCGACTCGTTCGACTCGTTCGACTCGTTCGACTCGTTCGACTCGTTCGACTCGTTCGACTCGTTCGACTCGTTCGACTCGTTCGACTCGTTCGACTCGTTCGACTCGTTCGACTCGTTCGACTCGTTCGACTCGTTCGACTCGTTCGACTCGTTCGACTCGTTCGACTCGTTCGACTCGTTCGACTCGTTCGACTCGTTCGACTCGTTCGACTCGTTCGACTCGTTCGACTCGTTCGACTCGTTCGACTCGTTCGACTCGTTCGACTCGTTCGACTCGTTCGACTCGTTCGACTCGTTCGACTCGTTCGACTCGTTCGACTCGTTCGACTCGTTCGACTCGTTCGACTCGTTCGACTCGTTCGACTCGTTCGACTCGTTCGACTCGTTCGACTCGTTCGACTCGTTCGACTCGTTCGACTCGTTCGACTCGTTCGACTCGTTCGACTCGTTCGACTCGTTCGACTCGTTCGACTCGTTCGACTCGTTCGACTCGTTCGACTCGTTCGACTCGTTCGACTCGTTCGACTCGTTCGACTCGTTCGACTCGTTCGACTCGTTCGACTCGTTCGACTCGTTCGACTCGTTCGACTCGTTCGACTCGTTCGACTCGTTCGACTCGTTCGACTCGTTCGACTCGTTCGACTCGTTCGACTCGTTCGACTCGTTCGACTCGTTCGACTCGTTCGACTCGTTCGACTCGTTCGACTCGTTCGACTCGTTCGACTCGTTCGACTCGTTCGACTCGTTCGACTCGTTCGACTCGTTCGACTCGTTCGACTCGTTCGACTCGTTCGACTCGTTCGACTCGTTCGACTCGTTCGACTCGTTCGACTCGTTCGACTCGTTCGACTCGTTCGACTCGTTCGACTCGTTCGACTCGTTCGACTCGTTCGACTCGTTCGACTCGTTCGACTCGTTCGACTCGTTCGACTCGTTCGACTCGTTCGACTCGTTCGACTCGTTCGACTCGTTCGACTCGTTCGACTCGTTTGACTCGTTTCAGTCGATTGACCCGTTTGACCCGTTTGACTCGTTTGACTCGTTTCACTCATTCGACTCGTTCGACTCGTTCGACTCGTCTGATACGTTCGACTCGTTCGACTCGTCTGATACGTTCGACTCGTTCGACACGTTCGACTCGTTCGACTCGTTCGACTCGTTCGACTCGTTCGACTCGTTCGACTCGTTCGACCCGTTTCACTCGTTTGACCCGTTTGACCCGTTTGACCCGTTTGACTCTATTGACTCGTTTGACTCGTTTGACTCGTTTGACTCGTTTGACTCGTTTGTCTCGTTTGACTCGTTTGACTCGTTTGACTCGTTTGACTCGTTTGACTCGTTTGACTCGTTTGACTCTTTTGACTCGTTTGACACGTTTGACTCGTTTGACTCGTTTGACTCGTTTGACTCGTTTGACTCGTTTGACTCGATTGACTCGTTTGACTCGTTTGACTCGTTTGACTCGTTTGACTCGTTTGACTCGTTTGACACGTTTGACTCGTTTGACTCGTTTGACTCGTTTGACTCGACTGACCCGTTTGACTCGTTTGACTCGTTTGACTCGTTTGACTCGTTTGAATCGTTTGACTCGTTTGACTCGTTTGGCTCGTTTAACTCGCTTGACTCGATTGTCCTGTCCGACCCGTTTGACTCGTTTGACTCGTTTGACTCGTTTGACACGTTTGACTCGTTTGACTCGTTTGACTCATTTGACTCGTTTGACTCGTTTGACTCGTTTGAGTCGTTTGACACGTTTGACTCGTTTGACTCGTTTGACTCGTTTGACTCGTTTGACTCGTTTGACTCGTTTGACTTGTTTGACTCGTTTGACTGGTTTGACTCGTTTGACTGGTTTGACTCGTTTGACAGGTTTGACTCGTTTGACTCGTTTGACTCGTTTGACTCGTTTGACTCGTTTGACTCGATTGTCCTGTTCCACCCGTTTGACTCGTTTGACTCGTTTGACTCGTTTGACCCGTTTGACTCGTTTGACCCGTTTGACTCGTTTGGCTCATTTGACTCGTTTGACTCGTTTGACTCGTTTGACCCGTTTGACACGTTTGGCTCGTTTGGCTCGTTTGACTCGTTTGACTCGTTTGACTCGTTTGACTCGTTTGACCCGTTTGACTCGTTTGACTCGTTTGACTCGTTTGACTCGTTTGACTCGTTTGACTCGTTTGGCTCGTTTGGCTCGTTTGACTCGTTTGACTCGTTTGGCTCGTTTAACTCCCATAACTCGATTGTCCGGTTCGACCCGTTTGACGCGTTTGACTCGTTTGACTCGTTTGACTCGTTTGACTCGTTTGACTCGTTTGACTCGTTTGACTCGTTTGACTCGTTTGACACGTTTGACTCGTTTGACTCGTTTGACTCGTTTGACTCGTTTGACTCGTTTGACTCGTTTAAACTCGTTTGACTCGTTTGACTCGATTGACTCGTTTGACTCGTACGACTCGTTTGACTCGTACGACTCGTTTGACTCGTTGGACTCGTTTGACTCGTTTGACTCGTTTGACTCGTTCGACTCGATTGACTCGTTCGACTAATTTGACTCGTTTGACTCGTTTGACTCGTTTGACTCCTTTGACTCGTTTGGCTCGTTTAACTCGCTTGACTCGATTGTCCTGTCCGACCCGTTTGACTCGTTTGACTCGTTTGGCTCGTTTAACTCGCTTGACTCGTTTGACTCGTTTGACTCGTTTGACTCCTTTGACTCGTTTGGCTCGTTTAACTCGCTTGACTCGATTGTCCTGTCCGACCCGTTTGACTCGTTTGGCTCGTTTAACTCGCTTGACTCGATTGTCCTGTCCGACCCGTTTGACTCGTTCGACTCGTTTGACTCGTTTGACTCGTTTGACCCGTTTGACTCGTTTGACTCGTTTGACTCGTTCGACTCGTTTGACTCGTTTGACTCGTTTGGCTCGTTTGGCTCGTTTGACTCGTTTGACTCGTTTGGCTCGTTTAACTCCCATAACTCGATTGTCCTGTTCGACCCGTTTGACTCGTTTGACTCGTTTGATTCGTTTGACTCGTTTGACTCGTTTGACTCGTTTGACTCGTTTGACTCGTTTGACTCGTTTGACTCGTTTGACTCGTTTGACTCGTTTGACTCGTTTGACTCGTTTGACTCGTTTGACTCGTTTGACTCGTTTGACTCGTTTGACTCGTTTGACTCGTTTGACTCGTTTGACTCGTTTGACTCGTACGACTCGTTTGACTCGTTTGACTCGATTGACTCGTCTGACACGTTTGACTCGTTTGACTCGTTTGACTCGTTTGACTCGTTTGACTCGTTTGGCTCGTTCAACACGCTTGACTCGATTGTCCTGTTCGACCCGTTTGACTGGTTTGACTCGTTTGACTCGTTTGACTCGTTTGACTCGTTTGACTCGTTTGACTCGATTGACTCGTTTGACTCGTTTGACTCGTTTGACTCGTTTGACTCGTTTGACTCGTTTGGCTCGTTTAACTCGCTTGACTCGATTGTCCTGTCCGACCCGTTTGACTCGTTTGACTCGTTTGGCTCGTTTAACTCGCTTGACTCGATTGTCCTGTCCGTCCCGTTTGACTCGCTTGAATCGTTTGACTCGTTTGACTCGTATGACTCATTTGACACGTTTGACTCGTTTGACTCGTTTGACTCGTTTGACTCGTTTGACTCGTTTGACTCGATTGACTCGTTTGACTCGTATGACTCATTTGACACGTTTGACTCGTTTGACTCGTATGACTCATTTGACACGTTTGACTCGTTTGACTCGTTTGACTCGTTTGACTCGTTTGACTCGTTTGACTCGATTGACTCGTTTGACTCGTATGACTCATTTGACACGTTTGACTCGTTTGACTCGATTGACTCGTTTGACTCGTTCGACTCGTTTGACTCGTTCGACTCGTTTGACTCGTTTGCCTCGTTTGACTCGTTTGACTCGTTTGACTCGTTTGAATCGTTTGACTCGTTTCACTCGTTTCACTCGTTTGACTCGTTTCACTCGTTTGACCCGTTTCACTCGCTTGACTCGTTTCAATCGCTTGACTCGCTTGACTCGCTTGACTCGTTTCACTCGTTTCACTCGTTTGACTCGTTTCACTCGTTTCACTCGATTGTCCTGTTCGACCCGTTTGACCCGTTTGACACGTTTGACTCGTTTGACTCGATTGACTCGATTTACTGGTTTGACTCGTTTGACTCGTTTGACTCGTTTGACTCGTTTGACACGATTGACTCGTTTGACTCGTTTGACTCGTTTGACTCGTTTGGCTCTTTTAAGTCGCTTGACTCGATTGTCCTGTTCGACCCGTTCGACTCGTTCGACTCGTTCGACTCGTTCGACTCGTTCGACTCGTTCGACTCGTTCGACTCGTTCGACTCGTTCGACTCGTTTGACCCGTTTCACTCGTTTGACCCGTTTGACCCGTTTGACCCGTTTGACTCTATTGACTCGTTTGACTCGTTTGACTCGTTTGACTCGTTTGACTCGTTTGTCTCGTTTGACTCGTTTGACTCGTTTGACTCGTTTGACTCGTTTGACTCGTTTGACTCGTTTGACTCTTTTGACTCGTTTGACACGTTTGACTCGTTTGACTCGTTTGACTCGTTTGACTCGTTTGAGTCGTTTGACTCGTTTGAATCGATTGACTCGTTTGACTCGTTTGACTCGTTTGACTCGTTTGACTCGTTTGGCTCGTTCAACTCGTTTGACTCGATTGTCCTGTTCGACCCGTTTGACTCGTTTGACTCGTTTGTCTCGTTTGACTCGTTTGACTCGTTGACTCGTTTTACTCGTTTGACTCGTTTGACTCGTTTGACCAATTTGACTCGTTCGACCCGTTTGACTCGTTTGATCGTCTGAATCGTTCGACTCGTACGACTCGATCGACTCGTTTGACTCGTTTGACTCGTTCATCTCGCTTGACTCGATTGTCCTGTTCGACCCGTTTGACTCGTTTGACTCGTTTGACTCGTTTGACTCGTTTGACTCGTTTGACCCGTTTGACCCGTTTGACTCGTTTGACTCGTTTCACTCGTTTGACTCGATTGTCCTGTACGACCCGTTTGACCCATTGGACTCGTTTGACTCGTTTGACTCGTTTGTCTCGTTTGACTCGTTTGACTCGTTTGACTCGTTTGACTCGTTTGACTCGTTTGACTCGTTTGACTCGTTTGACTCGTTTGACTCGTTTGACTCGTTTGACTCGTTTGACTCGTTTGACTCGTTTGACTCGTTTGACTCGTTTGACTCGTTTGACTCGTTTGACTCGTTTGACTCGTTTGACTCGTTTGACTCGTTTGACTCGTTTGACTCGTTTGACTCGTTTGACTCGTTTGACTCGTTTGACTCGTTTGACTCGTTTGACTCGTTTGACTCGTTTGACTCGTTTGACTCGTTTGACTCGTTTGACTCGTTTGACTCGTTTGACTCGTTTGACTCGTTTGACTCGTTTGACTCGTTTGACTCGTTTGACTCGTTTGACTCGTTTTACTCGTTTTACTCGTTTTACTCGTTTTACTCGTTTGACTCGTTTGACTCGTTTGACTCGTTTTACTCGTTTGACTCGTTTGACTCGTTTGACTCGTTTGACTCGTTTGGCTCGTTCAACACGCTTGACTCGATTGTCCTGTTCGACCCGTTTGACTCGTTTGACTCGTTTGACTCGTTTGACTCGTTTGACTCGTTTGACTTATTTGACTCGTTTGACTGGTTTGACTCGTTTGACTGGTTTGACTCGTTTGACAGGTTTGACTCGTTTGACTCGTTTGACTCGTTTGACTCGATTGTCCTGTTCCACCCGTTTGACTCGTTTGACTCGTTTGACTCGTTTGACTCGTTTGACTCGTTTGACCCGTTTGACTCGTTTGACCCGTTTGACTCGTTTGGCTCGTTTGACTCGTTTGACTCGTTTGACTCGTTTGACCCGTTTGACACGTTTGGCTCGTTTGGCTCGTTTGACTCGTTTGACTCGTTTGACTCGTTTGACTCGTTTGACCCGTTTGACTCGTTTGACTCGTTTGACTCGTTTGACTCGTTTGACTCGTTTGACTCGTTTGGCTCGTTTGGCTCGTTTGACTCGTTTGACTCGTTTGGCTCGTTTAACTCCCATAACTCGATTGTCCTGTTCGACCCGTTTGACTCGTTTGACTCGTTTGACTCGTTTGACTCGTTTGACTCGTTTGACTCGTTTGACTCGTTTGACTCGTACGACTCGTTTGACTCGTACGACTCGTTTGACTCGTTTGACTCGTTTGACTCGTTTGACTCGTTTGACTCGTTTGACTCGTTTGACTCGTTCGACTCGATTGACTCGTTCGACTAATTTGACTCGTTTCACTCGTTTGACTCGTTTGACTCGTTTGACTCGTTTGGCTCGTTTAACTCCCATAACTCGATTGTCCTGTTCGACCCGTTTGACTCGTTTGACTCGTTTGACTCGTTTGACTCGTTTTACTCGTTTGACTCGTTTGACTCGTTTGACTCGTTTGACTCGTTTTACTCGTTTGACTCGTTTGACTCGTTTGAGTCGTTTGACTCGTTTGACTCGTTTGGCTCGTTCAACACGCTTGACTCGATTGTCCTGTTCGACCCGTTTGACTGGTTTGACTCGTTTGACTCGTTTGACTCGTTTGACTCGTTTGACTCGTTTGACTCGTTTGACTCGTTTGACTCGTTTGACTCGTTTGACTCGTTTGACTCGTTTGACTCGTTTGACTCGTTTGACTCGTTTGACTCGTTTGACTCGTTTGACTCGTTTGACTCGTTTGACTCGTTTTACTCGTTTGACTCGTTTGACTCGTTTGACTCGTTTGAGTCGTTTGACTCGTTTGACTCGTTTGGCTCGTTCAACACGCTTGACTCGATTGTCCTGTTCGACCCGTTTGACTCGTTTGACTCGTTTGACTCGTTTGACTCGTTTGACTCGTTTGACTCGTTTGACTCGTTTGACTCGTTTGACTCGTTTGACTCGTTTGACTCGTTTGACTCGTTTGACTCGTTTGACTCGTTTGACTCGTTTGACTCGTTTGACTCGTTTGACTCGTTTGACTCGTTTTACTCGTTTTACTCGTTTTACTCGTTTTACTCGTTTGACTCGTTTGACTCGTTTGACTCGTTTTACTCGTTTGACTCGTTTGACTCGTTTGACTCGTTTGACTCGTTTGGCTCGTTCAACACGCTTGACTCGATTGTCCTGTTCGACCCGTTTGACTCGTTTGACTCGTTTGACTCGTTTGACTCGTTTGACTCGTTTGACTTATTTGACTCGTTTGACTGGTTTGACTCGTTTGACTGGTTTGACTCGTTTGACAGGTTTGACTCGTTTGACTCGTTTGACTCGTTTGACTCGATTGTCCTGTTCCACCCGTTTGACTCGTTTGACTCGTTTGACTCGTTTGACTCGTTTGACTCGTTTGACCCGTTTGACTCGTTTGACCCGTTTGACTCGTTTGGCTCGTTTGACTCGTTTGACTCGTTTGACTCGTTTTACTCGTTTTACTCGTTTTACTCGTTTTACTCGTTTTACTCGTTTGACTCGTTTGACTCGTTTGACTCGTTTTACTCGTTTTACTCGTTTGACTCGTTTGACTCGTTTGAGTCGTTTGACTCGTTTGACTCGTTTGGCTCGTTCAACACGCTTGACTCGATTGTCCTGTTCGACCCGTTTGACTCGTTTGACTCGTTTGACTCGTTTGACTCGTTTGACTCGTTTGACTCGTTTGACTCGTTTGACTCGTTTGACTCGTTTGACTCGTTTGACTCGTTTGACTCGTTTGACTCGTTTGACTCGTTTGACTCGTTTGACTCGTTTGACTCGTTTGACTCGTTTGACTCGTTTGACTCGTTTGACTCGTTTGACTCGTTTGACTCGTTTTACTCGTTTTACTCGTTTTACTCGTTTTACTCGTTTGACTCGTTTGACTCGTTTGACTCGTTTTACTCGTTTGACTCGTTTGACTCGTTTGACTCGTTTGACTCGTTTGGCTCGTTCAACACGCTTGACTCGATTGTCCTGTTCGACCCGTTTGACTCGTTTGACTCGTTTGACTCGTTTGACTCGTTGACTCGTTTGACTTATTTGACTCGTTTGACTGGTTTGACTCGTTTGACTGGTTTGACTCGTTTGACAGGTTTGACTCGTTTGACTCGTTTGACTCGTTTGACTCGATTGTCCTGTTCCACCCGTTTGACTCGTTTGACTCGTTTGACTCGTTTGACTCGTTTGACTCGTTTGACCCGTTTGACTCGTTTGACCCGTTTGACTCGTTTGGCTCGTTTGACTCGTTTGACTCGTTTGACTCGTTTGACCCGTTTGACACGTTTGGCTCGTTTGGCTCGTTTGACTCGTTTGACTCGTTTGACTCGTTTGACTCGTTTGACCCGTTTGACTCGTTTGACTCGTTTGACTCGTTTGACTCGTTTGACTCGTTTGACTCGTTTGACTCGTTTGACTCGTTTGACTCGTTTGACTCGTTTGACTCGTTTGACTCGTTTGACTCGTTTGACTCGTTTGACTCGTTTGACTCGTTTGACTCGTTTGACTCGTTTGACTCGTTTGACTCGTTTGACTCGTTTGACTCGTTTGACTCGTTTGACTCGTTTGACTCGTTTGACTCGTTTGACTCGTTTGACTCGTTTGACTCGTTTGACTCGTTTGACTCGTTTGACTCGTTTGACTCGTTTGACTCGTTTGACTCGTTTGACTCGTTTGACTCGTTTGACTCGTTTTACTCGTTTTACTCGTTTTACTCGTTTTACTCGTTTGACTCGTTTGACTCGTTTGACTCGTTTTACTCGTTTGACTCGTTTGACTCGTTTGACTCGTTTGAGTCGTTTGACTCGTTTGACTCGTTTGGCTCGTTCAACACGCTTGACTCGATTGTCCTGTTCGACCCGTTTGACTCGTTTGACTCGTTTGACTCGTTTGACTCGTTTGACTCGTTTGACTCGTTTGACTCGTTTGACTCGTTTGACTCGTTTGACTCGTTTGACTCGTTTGACTCGTTTGACTCGTTTGACTCGTTTGACTCGTTTGACTCGTTTGACTCGTTTGACTCGTTTGACTCGTTTGACTCGTTTGACTCGTTTGACTCGTTTTACTCGTTTTACTCGTTTTACTCGTTTTACTCGTTTGACTCGTTTGACTCGTTTGACTCGTTTTACTCGTTTGACTCGTTTGACTCGTTTGACTCGTTTGACTCGTTTGGCTCGTTCAACACGCTTGACTCGATTGTCCTGTTCGACCCGTTTGACTCGTTTGACTCGTTTGACTCGTTTGACTCGTTTGACTCGTTTGACTTATTTGACTCGTTTGACTGGTTTGACTCGTTTGACTGGTTTGACTCGTTTGACAGGTTTGACTCGTTTGACTCGTTTGACTCGTTTGACTCGATTGTCCTGTTCCACCCGTTTGACTCGTTTGACTCGTTTGACTCGTTTGACTCGTTTGACTCGTTTGACCCGTTTGACTCGTTTGACCCGTTTGACTCGTTTGGCTCGTTTGACTCGTTTGACTCGTTTGACTCGTTTTACTCGTTTTACTCGTTTTACTCGTTTTACTCGTTTTACTCGTTTGACTCGTTTGACTCGTTTGACTCGTTTGACTCGTTTTACTCGTTTGACTCGTTTGACTCGTTTGAGTCGTTTGACTCGTTTGACTCGTTTGGCTCGTTCAACACGCTTGACTCGATTGTCCTGTTCGACCCGTTTGACTGGTTTGACTCGTTTGACTCGTTTGACTCGTTTGACTCGTTTGACTCGTTTGACTCGTTTTACTCGTTTTACTCGTTTTACTCGTTTTACTCGTTTTACTCGTTTGACTCGTTTGACTCGTTTGACTCGTTTGACTCGTTTTACTCGTTTGACTCGTTTGACTCGTTTGAGTCGTTTGACTCGTTTGACTCGTTTGGCTCGTTCAACACGCTTGACTCGATTGTCCTGTTCGACCCGTTTGACTGGTTTGACTCGTTTGACTCGTTTGACTCGTTTGACTCGTTTGACTCGTTTGACTCGTTTGACTCGTTTGACTCGTTTGACTCGTTTGACTCGTTTGACTCGTTTGACTCGTTTGACTCGTTTGACTCGTTTGACTCGTTTGACTCGTTTGACTCGTTTGACTCGTTTGACTCGTTTGACTCGTTTGACTCGTTTGACTCGTTTGACTCGTTTGACTCGTTTGACTCGTTTGACTCGTTTGACTCGTTTGACTCGTTTGACTCGTTTGACTCGTTTGACTCGTTTGACTCGTTTGACTCGTTTGACTCGTTTGACTCGTTTGACTCGTTTGACTCTTTTGAGTCGTTTGACTCGTTTGACTCGTTTGGCTCGTTCAACACGCTTGACTCGATTGTCCTGTTCGACCCGTTTGACTGGTTTGACTCGTTTGACTCGTTTGACTCGTTTGACTCGTTTGACTCGTTTGACTCGTTTGACTCGTTTGACTCGTTAGACTCGTTTGACTCGTTTGACTCGTTTGACTCGTTTGACTCGTTTGACTCGTTTGACTCGTTTGACTCGTTTGACTCGTTTGACTCGTTTGACTCGTTTGACTCGTTTGACTCGTTTGACTCGTTTGACTCGTTTGACTCGTTTGACTCGTTTGACTCGTTTGACTCGTTTGACTCGTTTGACTCGTTTGACTCGTTTGACTCGTTTGACTCGTTTGACTCGTTTGACTCGTTTGACTCGTTTGACTCGTTTGACTCGTTTGACTCGTTTGACTCGTTTGACTCGTTTGACTCGTTTTACTCGTTTTACTCGTTTGACTCGTTTGACTCGTTTGACTCGTTTGACTCGTTTTACTCGTTTGACTCGTTTGACTCGTTTGACTCGTTTGAGTCGTTTGACTCGTTTGACTCGTTTGGCTCGTTCAACACGCTTGACTCGATTGTCCTGTTCGACCCGTTTGACTCGTTTGACTCGTTTGACTCGTTTGACTCGTTTGACTCGTTTGACTTGTTTGACTCGTTTGACTGGTTTGACTCGTTTGACTGGTTTGACTCGTTTGACAGGTTTGACTCGTTTGACTCGTTTGACTCGTTTGACTCGTTTGACTCGTTTGACTCGATTGTCCTGTTCCACCCGTTTGACTCGTTTGACTCGTTTGACTCGTTTGACCCGTTTGACTCGTTTGACCCGTTTGACTCGTTTGGCTCGTTTGACTCGTTTGACTCGTTTGACTCGTTTGACCCGTTTGACACGTTTGGCTCGTTTGGCTCGTTTGACTCGTTTGACTCGTTTGACTCGTTTGACTCGTTTGACCCGTTTGACTCGTTTGACTCGTTTGACTCGTTTGACTCGTTTGACTCGTTTGACTCGTTTGGCTCGTTTGGCTCGTTTGACTCGTTTGACTCGTTTGGCTCGTTTAACTCCCATAACTCGATTGTCCTGTTCGACCCGTTTGACTCGTTTGACCCGTTTGACTCGTTTGACTCGTTTGACTCGTTTGACTCGTTTGACTCGTTTGACTCGTTTGGCTCGTTTGGCTCGTTTGACTCGTTTGACTCGTTTGGCTCGTTTAACTCCCATAACTCGATTGTCCTGTTCGACCCGTTTGACTCGTTTGACTCGTTTGACTCGTTTGACTCGTACGACTCGTTTGACTCGTACGACTCGTTTGAGTCGTTTGACTCGTTTGACTCGTTTGACTCGATTGACTCGTTTGACCCGTTTGACTCGTTTGACTCGTTTGACTCGATTGAATCCTTTGACTCGTTTGACTCCTTTGGCTCTTTTAAGTCGCTTGACTCGATTGTCCTGTTCGACCCGTTTGACTCGATTGACTAGTTTGACTCGTTTGAGTCGATTGACCCGTTTGACTCGTTTGACTCGTTTGACTCGTTTGGCTCTTTTAAGTCGCTTGACTCGATTGTCCTGTTCGACCCGATAGACTCGATTGACTCGTTTGACTTGTTTGAGTCGATTGACCCGTTTGACTCGTTTGACTCGTTTGACTCGTTTTACTCGTTTTACTCGTTTTACTCGTTTGACTCGATTGACTCGTTTTACTCGTTTGACTCGTTTGACTCGTTTGACTCGTTTGACTCGTTTGACTCGTTTGACTCGTTTGACTCTTTTGAGTCGTTTGACTCGTTTGACTCGTTTGGCTCGTTCAACACGCTTGACTCGATTGTCCTGTTCGACCCGTTTGACTGGTTTGACTCGTTTGACTCGTTTGACTCGTTTGACTCGTTTGACTCGTTTGACTCGTTTGACTCGTTTGACTCGTTTGACTCGTTTGACTCGTTTGACTCGTTTGACTCGTTTGACTCGTTTGGCTCGTTTAACTCGCTTGACTCGATTGTCCTGTCCGACCCGTTTGACTCGTTTGACTCGTTTGGCTCGTTTAACTCGCTTGACTCGATTGTCCTGTCCGACCCGTTTGACTCGTTCGACTCGTTTGACTCGTTTGACTCGTTTGACCCGTTTGACTCGTTTGACTCGTTTGACTCGTTTGACTCGTTTGACTCGTTTGACTCGTTTGGCTCGTTTGGCTCGTTTGACTCGTTTGACTCGTTTGGCTCGTTTAACTCCCATAACTCGATTGTCCTGTTCGACCCGTTTGACTCGTTTGACTCGTTTGACTCGTTTGACTCGTTTGACTCGTACGACTCGTTTGACTCGTACGACTCGTTTGAGTCGTTTGACTCGTTTGACTCGTTTGACTCGATTGACTCGTTTGACCCGTTTGACTCGTTTGACTCGTTTGACTCGATTGAATCCTTTGACTCGTTTGACTCCTTTGGCTCTTTTAAGTCGCTTGACTCGATTGTCCTGTTCGACCCGTTTGACTCGATTGACTAGTTTGACTCGTTTGAGTCGATTGACCCGTTTGACTCGTTTGACTCGTTTGACTCGTTTGGCTCTTTTAAGTCGCTTGACTCGATTGTCCTGTTCGACCCGATAGACTCGATTGACTCGTTTGACTTGTTTGAGTCGATTGACCCGTTTGACTCGTTTGACTCGTTTGACTCGTTTTACTCGTTTTACTCGTTTTACTCGTTTGACTCGATTGACTCGTTTTACTCGTTTGACTCGTTTGACTCGTTTGACTCGTTTGACTCGTTTGACTCGTTTGACTCGTTTGACTCTTTTGAGTCGTTTGACTCGTTTGACTCGTTTGGCTCGTTCAACACGCTTGACTCGATTGTCCTGTTCGACCCGTTTGACTGGTTTGACTCGTTTGACTCGTTTGACTCGTTTGACTCGTTTGACTCGTTTGACTCGTTTGACTCGTTTGACTCGTTTGACTCGTTTGACTCGTTTGACTCGTTTGACTCGTTTGACTCGTTTGGCTCGTTTAACTCGCTTGACTCGATTGTCCTGTCCGACCCGTTTGACTCGTTTGACTCGTTTGGCTCGTTTAACTCGCTTGACTCGATTGTCCTGTCCGACCCGTTTGACTCGTTCGACTCGTTTGAGTCGTTTGACTCGTTTGACTCGTTAGACTCGTTTGACTCGTTTGACTCGTTTGGCTCGTTTAAGTCGCTTGACTCGATTGTCCTGTCCGTCCCGTTTGACTCGCTTGACTCGTTTGACTCGTTTGACTCGTATGACTCATTTGACACGTTTGACTCGTTTGACTCGTTTGACTCGTTTGACTCGTTTGACTCGTTTGACTCGATTGACTCGTTTGACTCGTATGACACATTTGACACGTTTGACTCGTTTGACTCGTATGACTCATTTGACACGTTTGACTCGTTTGACTCGTTTGACTCGTTTGACTCGTTTGACTCGTTTGACTCGATTGACTCGTTTGACTCGTATGACTCATTTGACACGTTTGACTCGTTTGACTCGATTGACTCGTTTGACTCGTTCGACTCGTTTGACTCGTTCGACTCGTTTGACTCGTTTGCCTCGTGTGACTCGTTTGACTCGTTTGACTCGTTTGAATCGTTTGACTCGTTTCACTCGTTTCACTCGTTTGACTCGTTTCACTCGTTTCACTCGTTTGACTCGTTTCACTCGTTTGACCCGTTTCACTCGCTTGACTCGTTTCAATCGCTTGACTCGCTTGACTCGCTTGACTCGTTTGACTCGTTTCACTCGTTTGACTCGTTTCACTCGTTTCACTCGATTGTCCTGTTCGACCCGTTTGACCCGTTTGACACGTTTGACTCGTTTGACTCGATTGACTCGTTTGACTCGTTTCACTCGCTTGACTCGTTTCACTCGTTTGACTCGTTTCACTCGTTTGACTCGTTTCACTCGTTTGACTCGATTCACTCGTTTGACTCGTTTGATTCGTTTGACTCGTTTGACTCGTTTGACTCGATTGTCCTGTTCGACCCGTTTGACCCGTTTGACACGTTTGACTCGTTTGACTCGTTTGACTCGATTGACTCGTTTGACTCATTTGACTCGTTTGACTCGTTTGACTCGTTTGACTCGTTTGACTCGTTTGACTCGATTGTCCTGTTCGACCCCTTTGACCCATTTGACTCGTTTGACTCGTTTGACTCGTTTGGCTCGTTCAAATCGCTTGACTCGATTGTCCTGTTCGACCCGTTTGACCCATTTGACTCGTTTGACTCGTTTGACTCGTTTGGCTCGTTCAAATCGCTTGACTCAATTGTCCTGTTCGACCCGTTTGACTCGTTCGACTCGTTTGACTCGTTCGACTCGTTTGACTCGTTTGACTCGTTTCACTCGTTTGACTCGTTTGACTCGTTTGACTCGTTTCACTCGTTTCACTCGTTTGACCCGTTTCACTCGCTTGACTCGTTTCACTCGCTTGACTCGTTTGACTCGTTTGACTCGTTTTACTCGTTTTACTCGTTTTACTCGTTTGACTCGTTTTACTCGTTTGACTCGTTTGACTCGTTTGAGTCGTTTGACTCGTTTGACTCGTTTGGCTCGTTCAACACGCTTGACTCGATTGTCCTGTTCGACCCGTTTGACTGGTTTGACTCGTTTGACTGGTTTGACTCGTTTGACTCGTTTGACTCGTTTGACTCGTTTGACTCGTTTGACTCGTTTGACTCGTTTGACTCGTTTGACTCGTTTGACTCGTTTGACTCGTTTGACTCGTTTGACTCGTTTGACTCGTTTGACTCGTTTGACTCGTTTGACTCGTTTGACTCGTTTGACTCGTTTGACTCGTTTGACTCGTTTGACTCGTTTGGCTCGTTTGACTCGTTTGACTCGTTTGAGTCGTTTGACTCGTTTGACTCGATTGTCCTGTTCGACCCGTTTGACGCGTTTGACATGTTTGACACGTTTGACTCGTTTGACTCGTTCGACCCGTTTGACCCGTTTGACACGTTTGACTCGTTTGACTCGTTTGACTCGTTTGACTCGTTTGACTCGTTTGACTCGTTTGACTCGTTTGACTCGTTTGACTCGTTTGACTCGTTTGTCTCGTTTGACTCGTTTGACTCGTTTGACTCGTTTGACTCGTTTGACTCGTACGACTCGTACGACTCGATTGACTCGTACGACTCGTACGACTCGTACTACTCGATTGACTCGTACGACTCGTACGACTAGTTTGACTCGTACGACTCGTTTGACTCGCTTGACACGCTTGACTCGCTTGACTCGTTTGACTCGTTTGACTCGTTTGACTCGTTTGACTCGTTTGACTCGTTTGACTCGTTTGACTCGTTTGACTCGTTTGACTCGTTTGAGTCGTTTGACTCGTTTGACTCGATTGTCCTGTTCGACCCGTTTGACGCGTTTGACATGTTTGACACGTTTGACTCGTTTGACTCGTTTGACTCGTTTGACTCGTTTGACTCGTTTGACTCGTTTGACTCGTTCGACTCGTTTGACTCGTTCGACTCGTTTGACTCGTTTGACTCGTTTGACTCGTTTGACTCGTTTGACTCGATTGACTCGTTTGACTCGTTTGTCTCGTTTGACTCGTTTGACTCGTTTGACTCGTTTGACTCATTTGACTCGTTTGACTCGTTTGACACGTTTGACTCGTTTGACTCGTTTGACTCGTTTGACTCGTTTGACTCGTTTGACTCGTTTGACTCGTTCGACTCGTTTGACTCGTTCGACTCGTATGAGTCGTTTGACTCGTTTGAATCGTTAGACTCGTTTGACTCGTTTGACTCGTTTGACTCGTTTGACCCGTTTGACTCGTTTGACTCGTTCGACTCGATTGTCCTGTTGGACCCGTTTGACCCGTTTGACTCGTTTGGCTCGTTTGGCTCGTTTGACTCGTTTGACTCGTTTGACTCGTTTGACTCGTTTGACTCGTTTGACTCGTTTGACTCGTTTGACTCGTTCGACTCGTTTGACTCGTTTGACTCGTTTGACTCGTTTGACTCGTTTGACTCGTTTGACTCGTTTGACTCGATTGACTCGTTTGACTCGTTTGTCTCGTTTGACTCGTTTGACTCGTTTGACTCGTTTGACTCATTTGACTCGTTTGACTCGTTTGACACGTTTGACTCGTTTGACTCGTTCGACCCGTTTGACCCGTTTGACACGTTTGACTCGTTTGACTCGTTTGACTCGTTTGACTCGTTTGACTCGTTTGACTCGTTTGACTCGTTTGACTCGTTTGACTCGTTTGACTCGTTTGTCTCGTTTGACTCGTTTGACTCGTTTGACTCGTTTGACTCGTTTGACTCGTACGACTCGTACGACTCGATTGACTCGTACGACTCGTACGACTCGTACTACTCGATTGACTCGTACGACTCGTACGACTAGTTTGACTCGTACGACTCGTTTGACTCGCTTGACACGCTTGACTCGCTTGACTCGTTTGACTCGTTTGACTCGTTTGACACGTTTGACTCGTTTGACTCGTTTGACTCGTTTGACTCGTTTGACTCGTTTGACTCGTTTGAGTCGTTTGACTCGTTTGACTCGATTGTCCTGTTCGACCCGTTTGACGCGTTTGACATGTTTGACACGTTTGACTCGTTTGACTCGTTTGACTCGTTTGACTCGTTTGACTCGTTTGACTCGTTTGACTCGTTCGACTCGTTTGACTCGTTCGACTCGTTTGACTCGTTTGACTCGTTTGACTCGTTTGACTCGTTTGACTCGATTGACTCGTTTGACTCGTTTGTCTCGTTTGACTCGTTTGACTCGTTTGACTCGTTTGACTCATTTGACTCGTTTGACTCGTTTGACTCGTTTGACTCGTTTGACTCGTTTGACTCGTTTGACTCGTTTGACTCGTTTGACTCGTTTGACTCGTTCGACTCGTTTGACTCGTTCGACTCGTATGAGTCGTTTGACTCGTTTGAATCGTTAGACTCGTTTGACTCGTTTGACTCGTTTGACTCGTTTGACCCGTTTGACTCGTTTGACTCGTTCGACTCGATTGTCCTGTTGGACCCGTTTGACCCGTTTGACTCGTTTGGCTCGTTTGGCTCGTTTGACTCGTTTGACTCGTTTGACTCGTTTGACTCGTTTGACTCGTTTGACTCGTTTGACTCGTTTGACTCGTTTGTCTCGTTTGACTCGTTTGACTCGTTTGACTCGTTTGACTCGTTTGACTCGTACGACTCGTACGACTCGATTGACTCGTACGACTCGTACGACTCGATTGACTCGTACGACTCGTACGACTAGTTTGACTCGTACGACTCGTTTGACTCGCTTGACTCGCTTGACTCGCTTGACTCGCTTGACTCGTTTGACTCGTTTGACTCGTTTGACTCGTTAGACTCGTTTGACTCGTTTCACTCGTTTGACTTGTTTCACTCGTTTGACTCGTTTCACTCGTTTGACTCCTTTCACTCGTTTGACTCGTTTGACTCGTACGACTCGTACGACTCGTTTGACTCGTACGACTCGTACGACTCGTTTGACTCGTACGACTCGTTTGACTCGTTTGACTCGTACGACTCGTACGACTCGATTGACTCGTACGACTCGTACGACTAGTTTGACTCGTACGACTCGTTTGACTCGTACGACTCGTTTGACTCGTTTGACTCGTTTGACTCGTTTGACTCGTTTGACTCGTTTGACTCGTTTGACTCGCTTGACTCGCTTGACTCGCTTGACTCGCTTGACTCGCTTGACTCGCTTGACTCGCTTGACTCGCTTGACTCGCTTGACTCGCTTGACTCGCTTGACTCGCTTGACTCGCTTGACTCGCTTGACTCGCTTGACTCGCTTGACTCGCTTGACTCGCTTGACTCGCTTGACTCGCTTGACTCGCTTGACTCGCTTGACTCGCTTGACTCGCTTGACTCGCTTGACTCGCTTGACTCGCTTGACTCGCTTGACTCGCTTGACTCGCTTGACTCGCTTGACTCGCTTGACTCGCTTGACTCGCTTGACTCGCTTGACTCGCTTGACTCGCTTGACTCGCTTGACTCGCTTGACTCGCTTGACTCGCTTGACTCGCTTGACTCGCTTGACTCGCTTGACTCGCTTGACTCGCTTGACTCGCTTGACTCGCTTGACTCGCTTGACTCGCTTGACTCGCTTGACTCGTTTGACTCGTTTGACTGGTTTGACCCGTTTGACTCGTTTCACTCGTTTGACGCATATGACTCGTTTGACTCGTTTAACTCGTTTGACTCGTTTAGCTCGTTTGACTCGTTTAACTCGTTTGACTCGTTTAACTCGTTTGACTCGTTTAACTCGTTTGACTCGTTTAACTCGTTTGACTCGTTTGCCTCCTTTGACTCGTTTGACTCCTTTGACTCGATTGACTCCTTTGACTCGTTTGACTCCTTTGACTCGTTTGACTCCTTTGACTCGTTTGACTCCTTTGACTCGTTTGGCTCGTTTCTCTCGTTTGAGTCGTTTGACTCGTTTGAGTCGTTTGACTCGTTTGAGTCGTCTGACTCGATTGAGTCGTTTGACTCGACTGACTCGACTGACTCGACTGGCTCGTTTGACTCGCTTGGCTCGCTTGGCTCGCTTGGCTCGCTTCTCTCGCTTGGCTCGCTTGGCTCGCTTGGCTCGCTTGGCTCGCTTGGCTCGCTTGGCTCGCTTGGCTCGCTTGGCTCGCTTGGCTCGCATGGCTCGCTTGGCTCGCTTGGCTCGCTTGGCTCTTTTGGCTCGCTTGGCTCGTTTGGCTAGTTTGGCTCGTTTGGCTCGTTTGACTCGTTTGACTCGTTTGACTCGTTTGACTCGTTTGGCTCGATTGGCTCGTTTGCCTCCTTTGACTCGTTTGACTCGTTTGACTCGTTTCTCTCGTTTGAGTCGTTTGACTCGCTTGACTCGCTTGACTCGCTTGACTCGCTTGACTCGCTTGACTCGCTTGACTCGCTTGACTCGCTTGACTCGCTTGACTCGCTTGACTCGCTTGACTCGCTTGACTCGCTTGACTCGCTTGACTCGCTTGACTCGCTTGACTCGCTTGACTCGCTTGACTCGCTTGACTCGCTTGACTCGCTTGACTCGCTTGACTCGCTTGACTCGCTTGACTCGCTTGACTCGCTTGACTCGCTTGACTCGCTTGACTCGCTTGACTCGCTTGACTCGCTTGACTCGCTTGACTCGCTTGACTCGCTTGACTCGCTTGACTCGTTTGACTCGTTTGGCTCGTTTGGCTCGTTTGCCTCCTTTGACTCGTTTGACTCCTTTGACTCGTTTGACTCGTTTGACTCGTTTGACTCGTTTGACTCGTTTGACTCGCTTGACTCGCTTGACTCGCTTGACTCGCTTGACTCGCTTGACTCGCTTGACTCGCTTGACTCGCTTGACTCGCTTGACTCGCTTGACTCGCTTGACTCGCTTGACTCGCTTGACTCGCTTGACTCGCTTGACTCGCTTGACTCGCTTGACTCGCTTGACTCGCTTGACTCGCTTGACTCGCTTGACTCGCTTGACTCGCTTGACTCGCTTGACTCGCTTGACTCGCTTGACTCGCTTGACTCGCTTGACTCGCTTGACTCGCTTGACTCGCTTGACTCGTTTGACACGTTTGACTCGTTTGACTCGTTTGACACGTTTGACTCGTTTGACTCGTTTGACTCGTTTCACTCGTTTCACTCGTTTGACTCGTTTGACTCGTTTGACTCGTTTGACTCGTTTGACTCGTTTGACTCGTTTGACTCGTTTGACTCGTTTGACTCGTTTGACTCGTTTGACTCGTTTGACTCGTTTGACTCGTTTGACTCGTTTGACTCGTCTGACACGTTCGACTAGTCTGTCACGTTTGACTCGTTTGAGTCGTTTGATACGGTTGACTCGTTTGAATCGTTTGAGTCGTTTGACACTGTTGACTCGTTTGACTCATTTGACTCGTTTGACTCGTTTGACTCGTTTGACTCGTTTGACTCGCTTGACTCGATTGTCCTGTTCGACCCGTTTGACTCGTTTGACTCGTTTGACCCGTTTGACTCGTTTGACTCGTTCGACTCGTTCGACTCGTTTGACTCGTTTAACTTGCTTGACTCGATTGTCCTGTTCGACCCGATTGACCCGTTTGACCCGTTTGACTCGTTTGACGCGTTTGAGTCGTTTGACTCGTTTGACTCGTTTGACTCGTTTGACTCGCTTGACTCGATTGTCCAGTTCGAACAGTTTGACTCGTTTGACTCGTTTGACTCGTTTGACTCGATTGACTCGTTTGACTCGTTTGACTCGTTTGACTCGTTTGACTCGTTTGACTCGTTTTACTCGTTTGACTCGTTTGACTCGTTTGACTCGTTTGACTCGTTTGAATCGTTTGACTCGATTGTCCTGTTCGACCCGTTTGACCCGTTTGCCTCGTTTGACACGTTTGACTCGTTTGACTCGTTTGACTCGTTTGACTCGTGTGACTCGTTTCACACGATTGTCCTGTTCGTCCCGCTCGACCCGTTTGACCCATTTGACACGTTTGACTCGTTTGACTCGTTTGACTCGTTTGACTCGCTTGACTCGATTGTCCTGTTCGACCCGTTTGACCCGTTTGACACGATTGCCTCGTTTGACACGTCTGTCTCGACTGACTCGTTTGACTCGTTTGACTCGTTTGACTCGTTTGACTCGTTTGACTCGTTTGACTCGTTTGACTCGTTTGACTCGTTTGACTCGTTTGAGTCGTTTGACTCGTATGACTCGTTTGACTCGTTGACTCGTTTGACTCGATTGTCCTGTTCGACCCGTTTGACCCGTTTGACACGTTTGACTCGTTTGACTCGTTTGACTCGATTGACTCGTTTCACTCGTTTGACTCGTTTGACTCGTTTGACTCGTTTCAATCGACTGTCCTGTTCGACCCGTTTGACCCATTTGACACATTTGAGTCGTTTGACTCGTTTGACTCGTTTGACTCGTTTGACTCGTTTGACTCGTTTGACTCGTTTGACTCGTTTGACTCGTTTGACTCGTTTGACTCGTTTGACTCGTTTGACTCGTTTGACTCGTTTGACTCGATTGACTCGTTTGACTCGATTGACTCGTTTGACTCGTTTGACTCGTTTGACTCGTTTGACTCGTTTGACTCGTTTGACTCGTTTGACTCGTTTGACTCGTTTGACTCGTTTGACTCGTTTGACTCGTTTGACTCGTTTGACTCGTTTGGCTCGTTTGACTCGTTTGACTCGTTTGACTCGTTTGACTCGTTTGACTCCTTTGACTCGTTTGACTTGTTTCACCTCGATTGTCCTGTTCGACCCGATTGACCCATTTGACTCGTTTGACTCGTTTGACTCGTTTGGATCGTTCAAATCGCTTGACTCGATTGTCCTGTTCGACCCGTTTGACTCGTTTGACTCGTTCGACTCGTTTGACTCGTTTGACTCGTTTGGCTCGTTCAACTCGCTTTACTCGATTGTCCTGTTCGACCCGTTTGACTCGGTTGACTCGTTTGACTCGGTTGACTCGTTTGACTCGTTTGACTCGTTTGACTCGTTTGACTCGTTTGACTCGATTGATTCGTTTGACTCGTTTGACTCGTTTGACTCGTTTGACTCGTTTGACTCGTTTGACTCGTTTGACTCGTTTGACTCGTTTGACTCGTTTGACTCGTTTGACTCGTTTGACTCGTTTGACTCGTTTGACTCGTTTGACTCGTTTGACTCGTTTGACTCGTTTGACTCGTTTGACTCGTTTGACTCGTTTGACTCGTTTGACTCGTTTGACTCGTTTGACTCGTTTGACTCGTTTGACTCGTTTGACTCGTTTGACTCGTTTGACTCGTTTGACTCGTTTGACTCGTTTGACTCGTTTGACTCGATTGACTCGTTTGACTCGTTTGACTCGTTTGACTCGTTTGACTCGTTTGACTCGTTTGACTCGTTTGACTCGTTTGACTCGTTTGACTCGTTTGACTCGTTTGACTCGTTTGACTCGTTTGACTCGTTTGACTCGTTTGACTCGTTTGACTCGTTTGACTCGTTTGACTCGTTTGACTCGTTTGACTCGTTTGACTCGTTTGACTCGTTTGACTCGTTTGACTCGTTTGACTCGTTTGGCTCGTTTGACTCGTTTGACTCGTTTGACTCGTTTGACTCGTTTGACTCCTTTGACTCGTTTGACTTGTTTCACCTCGATTGTCCTGTTCGACCCGATTGACCCATTTGACTCGTTTGACTCGTTTGACTCGTTTGACTCGTTTGGATCGTTCAAATCGCTTGACTCGATTGTCCTGTTCGACCCGTTTGACTCGTTTGACTCGTTCGACTCGTTTGACTCGTTTGACTCGTTTGGCTCGTTCAACTCGCTTTACTCGATTGTCCTGTTCGACCCGTTTGACTCGGTTGACTCGTTTGACTCGGTTGACTCGTTTGACTCGTTTGACTCGTTTGACTCGTTTGACTCGTTTGACTCGATTGATTCGTTTGACTCGTTTGACTCGTTTGACTCGTTTGACTCGTTTGACTCGTTTGACTCGTTTGACTCGTTTGACTCGTTTGACTCGTTTGACTCGTTTGACTCGTTTGACTCGTTTGACTCGTTTGACTCGTTTGACTCGTTTGACTCGTTTGACTCGTTTGACTCGTTTGACTCGTTTGACTCGTTTGACTCGTTTGACTCGTTTGACTCGTTTGACTCGTTTGACTCGTTTGACTCGTTTGACTCGTTTGAGTCGTTTGACTCGTATGACTCGTTTGACTCGTTGACTCGTTTGACTCGATTGTCCTGTTCGACCCGTTTGACCCGTTTGACACGTTTGACTCGTTTGACTCGTTTGACTCGATTGACTCGTTTCACTCGTTTGACTCGTTTGACTCGTTTGACTCGTTTCAATCGACTGTCCTGTTCGACCCGTTTGACCCATTTGACACATTTGAGTCGTTTGACTCGTTTGACTCGTTTGACTCGTTTGACTCGTTTGACTCGTTTGACTCGTTTGACTCGTTTGACTCGATTGACTCGTTTGACTCGATTGACTCGTTTGACTCGTTTGACTCGTTTGACTCGTTTGACTCGTTTGACTCGTTTGACTCGTTTGACTCGTTTGACTCGTTTGACTCGTTTGACTCGTTTGACTCGCTTGACTCGATTGTCCTGTTCGACCCGTTTGACTCGTTTGACTCGTTTGACCCGTTTGACTCGTTTGACTCGTTCGACTCGTTCGACTCGTTTGACTCGTTTAACTTGCTTGACTCGATTGTCCTGTTCGACCCGATTGACCCGTTTGACCCGTTTGACTCGTTTGACGCGTTTGAGTCGTTTGACTCGTTTGACTCGTTTGACTCGTTTGACTCGCTTGACTCGATTGTCCAGTTCGAACAGTTTGACTCGTTTGACTCGTTTGACTCGTTTGACTCGATTGACTCGTTTGACTCGTTTGACTCGTTTGACTCGTTTGACTCGTTTGACTCGTTTTACTCGTTTGACTCGTTTGACTCGTTTGACTCGTTTGACTCGTTTGAATCGTTTGACTCGATTGTCCTGTTCGACCCGTTTGACCCGTTTGCCTCGTTTGACACGTTTGACTCGTTTGACTCGTTTGACTCGTGTGACTCGTTTCACACGATTGTCCTGTTCGTCCCGCTCGACCCGTTTGACCCATTTGACACGTTTGACTCGTTTGACTCGTTTGACTCGTTTGACTCGCTTGACTCGATTGTCCTGTTCGACCCGTTTGACCCGTTTGACACGATTGCCTCGTTTGACACGTCTGTCTCGACTGACTCGTTTGACTCGTTTGACTCGTTTGACTCGTTTGACTCGTTTGACTCGTTTGACTCGTTTGACTCGTTTGACTCGTTTGACTCGTTTGAGTCGTTTGACTCGTATGACTCGTTTGACTCGTTGACTCGTTTGACTCGATTGTCCTGTTCGACCCGTTTGACCCGTTTGACACGTTTGACTCGTTTGACTCGTTTGACTCGATTGACTCGTTTCACTCGTTTGACTCGTTTGACTCGTTTGACTCGTTTCAATCGACTGTCCTGTTCGACCCGTTTGACCCATTTGACACATTTGAGTCGTTTGACTCGTTTGACTCGTTTGACTCGTTTGACTCGTTTGACTCGTTTGACTCGTTTGACTCGTTTGACTCGTTTGACTCGTTTGACTCGTTTGACTCGTTTGACTCGTTTGACTCGTTTGACTCGATTGACTCGTTTGACTCGATTGACTCGTTTGACTCGTTTGACTCGTTTGACTCGTTTGACTCGTTTGACTCGTTTGACTCGTTTGACTCGTTTGACTCGTTTGACTCGTTTGACTCGTTTGACTCGTTTGACTCGTTTGACTCGTTTGGCTCGTTTGACTCGTTTGACTCGTTTGACTCGTTTGACTCGTTTGACTCCTTTGACTCGTTTGACTTGTTTCACCTCGATTGTCCTGTTCGACCCGATTGACCCATTTGACTCGTTTGACTCGTTTGACTCGTTTGGATCGTTCAAATCGCTTGACTCGATTGTCCTGTTCGACCCGTTTGACTCGTTTGACTCGTTCGACTCGTTTGACTCGTTTGACTCGTTTGGCTCGTTTAACTCGCTTTACTCGATTGTCCTGTTCGACCCGTTTGACTCGGTTGACTCGTTTGACTCGGTTGACTCGTTTGACTCGTTTGACTCGTTTGACTCGTTTGACTCGTTTGACTCGATTGATTCGTTTGACTCGTTTGACTCGTTTGACTCGTTTGACTCGTTTGACTCGTTTGACTCGTTTGACTCGTTTGACTCGTTTGACTCGTTTGACTCGTTTGACTCGTTTGACTCGTTTGACTCGTTTGACTCGTTTGACTCGTTTGACTCGTTTGACTCGTTTGACTCGTTTGACTCGTTTGACTCGTTTGACTCGTTTGCCTCGTTTGACTCGTTTGACTCGTTTGACTCGTTTGACTCGTTTGACTCGTTTGACTCGTTTGACTCGTTTGACTCGTTTGACTCGTTTGACTCGTTTGACTCGATTGACTCGTTTGACTCGTTTGACTCGTTTGACTCGTTTGACTCGTTTGACTCGTTTGACTCGTTTGACTCGTTTGACTCGTTTGACTCGTTTGACTCGTTTGACTCGTTTGACTCGTTTGACTCGTTTGACTCGTTTGACTCGTTTGACTCGTTTGACTCGTTTGACTCGTTTGACTCGTTTGACTCGTTTGACTCGTTTGACTCGTTTGACTCGTTTGACTCGTTTGGCTCGTTTGACTCGTTTGACTCGTTTGACTCGTTTGACTCGTTTGACTCCTTTGACTCGTTTGACTTGTTTCACCTCGATTGTCCTGTTCGACCCGATTGACCCATTTGACTCGTTTGACTCGTTTGACTCGTTTGACTCGTTTGGATCGTTCAAATCGCTTGACTCGATTGTCCTGTTCGACCCGTTTGACTCGTTTGACTCGTTCGACTCGTTTGACTCGTTTGACTCGTTTGGCTCGTTCAACTCGCTTTACTCGATTGTCCTGTTCGACCCGTTTGACTCGGTTGACTCGTTTGACTCGGTTGACTCGTTTGACTCGTTTGACTCGTTTGACTCGTTTGACTCGTTTGACTCGATTGATTCGTTTGACTCGTTTGACTCGTTTGACTCGTTTGACTCGTTTGACTCGTTTGACTCGTTTGACTCGTTTGACTCGTTTGACTCGTTTGACTCGTTTGACTCGTTTGACTCGTTTGACTCGTTTGACTCGTTTGACTCGTTTGACTCGTTTGACTCGTTTGACTCGTTTGACTCGTTTGACTCGTTTGACTCGTTTGACTCGTTTGACTCGTTTGACTCGTTTGACTCGTTTGACTCGTTTGACTCGTTTGACTCGTTTGAGTCGTTTGACTCGTATGACTCGTTTGACTCGTTGACTCGTTTGACTCGATTGTCCTGTTCGACCCGTTTGACCCGTTTGACACGTTTGACTCGTTTGACTCGTTTGACTCGTTTGACTCGTTTCACTCGTTTGACTCGTTTGACTCGTTTGACTCGTTTCAATCGACTGTCCTGTTCGACCCGTTTGACCCATTTGACACATTTGAGTCGTTTGACTCGTTTGACTCGTTTGACTCGTTTGACTCGTTTGACTCGTTTGACTCGTTTGACTCGTTTGACTCGATTGACTCGTTTGACTCGATTGACTCGTTTGACTCGTTTGACTCGTTTGACTCGTTTGACTCGTTTGACTCGTTTGACTCGTTTGACTCGTTTGACTCGTTTGACTCGTTTGACTCGTTTGACTCGTTTGACTCGTTTGACTCGTTTGACTCGTTTGACTCGTTTGACTCGTTTGACTCGTTTGACTCGTTTGACTCGTTTGACTCGTTTGACTCGTTTGACTCGTTTGACTCGTTTGACTCGTTTGACTCGTTTGACTCGTTTGACTCGTTTGACTCGTTTGACTCGTTTGACTCGTTTGACTCGTTTGACTCGTTTGACTCGTTTGACTCGTTTGACTCGTTTGACTCGTTTGACTCGTTTGACTCGTTTGACTCGTTTGACTCGTTTGACTCGTTTGACTCGTTTGACTCGTTTGACTCGTTTGACTCGTTTGACTCGTTTGACTCGTTTGACTCGTTTGACTCGTTTGACTCGTTTGACTCGTTTGACTCGTTTGACTCGTTTGACTCGTTTGACTCGTTTGACTCGTTTGACTCGTTTGACTCGTTTGACTCGTTTGACTCGTTTGACTCGTTTGACTCGTTTGACTCGTTTGACTCGTTTGACTCGTTTGACTCGTTTGACTCGTTTGACTCGTTTGACTCGTTTGACTCGTTTGACTCGTTTGACTCGTTTGACTCGTTTGACTCGTTTGACTCGTTTGACTCGTTTGACTCGTTTGACTCGTTTGACTCGTTTGACTCGTTTGACTCGTTTGACTCGTTTGACTCGTTTGACTCGTTTGACTCGTTTGACTCGATTGATTCGTTTGACTCGTTTGACTCGTTTGACTCGTTTGACTCGTTTGACTCGTTTGACTCGTTTGACTCGTTTGACTCGTTTGACTCGTTTGACTCGTTTGACTCGTTTGACTCGTTTGACTCGTTTGACTCGTTTGACTCGTTTGACTCGTTTGACTCGTTTGACTCGTTTGACTCGTTTGACTCGTTTGACTCGTTTGACTCGTTTGACTCGTTTGACTCGTTTGACTCGTTTGACTCGTTTGACTCGTTTGGCTCGTTTGACTCGTTTGACTCGTTTGACTCGTTTGACTCGTTTGACTCCTTTGACTCGTTTGACTTGTTTCACCTCGATTGTCCTGTTCGACCCGATTGACCCATTTGACTCGTTTGACTCGTTTGACTCGTTTGACTCGTTTGGATCGTTCAAATCGCTTGACTCGATTGTCCTGTTCGACCCGTTTGACTCGTTTGACTCGTTCGACTCGTTTGACTCGTTTGACTCGTTTGGCTCGTTCAACTCGCTTTACTCGATTGTCCTGTTCGACCCGTTTGACTCGTTTGACTCGTTTGACTCGGTTGACTCGTTTGACTCGTTTGACTCGTTTGACTCGTTTGACTCGTTTGACTCGATTGATTCGTTTGACTCGTTTGACTCGTTTGACTCGTTTGACTCGTTTGACTCGTTTGACTCGTTTGACTCGTTTGACTCGTTTGACTCGTTTGACTCGTTTGACTCGTTTGACTCGTTTGACTCGTTTGACTCGTTTGACTCGTTTGACTCGTTTGACTCGTTTGACTCGTTTGACTCGTTTGACTCGTTTGACTCGTTTGACTCGTTTGACTCGTTTGACTCGTTTGACTCGTTTGAGTCGTTTGACTCGTATGACTCGTTTGACTCGTTGACTCGTTTGACTCGATTGTCCTGTTCGACCCGTTTGACCCGTTTGACACGTTTGACTCGTTTGACTCGTTTGACTCGATTGACTCGTTTCACTCGTTTGACTCGTTTGACTCGTTTGACTCGTTTCAATCGACTGTCCTGTTCGACCCGTTTGACCCATTTGACACATTTGAGTCGTTTGACTCGTTTGACTCGTTTGACTCGTTTGACTCGTTTGACTCGTTTGACTCGTTTGACTCGTTTGACTCGATTGACTCGTTTGACTCGATTGACTCGTTTGACTCGTTTGACTCGTTTGACTCGTTTGACTCGTTTGACTCGTTTGACTCGTTTGACTCGTTTGACTCGTTTGACTCGTTTGACTCGTTTGACTCGTTTGACTCGTTTGACTCGTTTGACTCGTTTGACTCGTTTGACTCGTTTGACTCGTTTGACTCGTTTGACTCGTTTGACTCGTTTGACTCGTTTGACTCGTTTGACTCGTTTGACTCGTTTGACTCGTTTGACTCGTTTGACTCGTTTGACTCGTTTGACTCGTTTGACTCGTTTGACTCGTTTGACTCGTTTGACTCGTTTGACTCGTTTGACTCGTTTGACTCGTTTGACTCGTTTGACTCGTTTGACTCGTTTGACTCGTTTGACTCGTTTGACTCGTTTGACTCGTTTGACTCGTTTGACTCGTTTGACTCGTTTGACTCGTTTGACTCGTTTGACTCGTTTGACTCGTTTGACTCGTTTGACTCGTTTGACTCGTTTGACTCGTTTGACTCGTTTGACTCGTTTGACTCGTTTGACTCGTTTGACTCGTTTGACTCGTTTGACTCGTTTGACTCGTTTGACTCGTTTGACTCGTTTGACTCGTTTGACTCGTTTGACTCGTTTGACTCGTTTGACTCGTTTGACTCGTTTGACTCGTTTGACTCGATTGACTCGTTTCACTCGATTGTCCTGTTCGACCCGTTTGACCCATTTGACACATTTAACTCGTTTGACTCGTTTGACTCGTTTGACTCGTTTGACTCGTTTGACTCGTTTGACTCGTTTGAGTCGTTTGACTCGTATGACTCGTTTGACTCGTTGACTCGTTTGACTCGATTGTCCTGTTCGACCCGTTTGACCCGTTTGACACGTTTGACTCGTTTGACTCGTTTGACTCGATTGACTCGTTTGACTCGTTTGACTCGTTTGACTCGTTTGACTCGTTTCAATCGACTGTCCTGTTCGACCCGTTTGACCCATTTGACACATTTGAGTCGTTTGACTCGTTTGACTCGTTTGACTCGTTTGACTCGTTTGACTCGTTTGACTCGTTTGACTCGTTTGACTCGTTTGACTCGTTTGACTCGTTTGACTCGTTTGACTCGTTTGACTCGATTGACTCGTTTGACTCGATTGACTCGTTTGACTCGTTTGACTCGTTTGACTCGTTTGACTCGTTTGACTCGTTTGACTCGTTTGACTCGTTTGACTCGTTTGACTCGTTTGACTCGTTTGACTCGTTTGACTCGTTTGACTCGTTTGACTCGTTTGACTCGTTTGACTCGCTTTACTCGATTGTCCTGTTCGACCCGTTTGACTCGGTTGACTCGTTTGACTCGTTTGACTCGTTTGACTCGTTTGACTCGTTTGACTCGTTTGGCTCGTTTGACTCGTTTGACTCGTTTGACTCGTTTGACTCGTTTGACTCCTTTGACTCGTTTGACTTGTTTCACCTCGATTGTCCTGTTCGACCCGATTGACCCATTTGACTCGTTTGACTCGTTTGACTCGTTTGGATCGTTCAAATCGCTTGACTCGATTGTCCTGTTCGACCCGTTTGACTCGTTTGACTCGTTCGACTCGTTTGACTCGTTTGACTCGTTTGGCTCGTTCAACTCGCTTTACTCGATTGTCCTGTTCGACCCGTTTGACTCGGTTGACTCGTTTGACTCGTTTGACTCGTTTGACTCGTTTGACTCGTTTGACTCGTTTGACTCGTTTGACTCGTTTGACTCGTTTGACTCGTTTGACTCGTTTGACTCGTTTGACTCGTTTGACTCGTTTGACTCGTTTGACTCGTTTGACTCGATTGACTCGTTTCACTCGATTGTCCTGTTCGACCCGTTTGACCCATTTGACACATTTAACTCGTTTGACTCGTTTGACTCGTTTGACTCGTTTGACTCGTTTGACTCGTTTGACTCGTTTGAGTCGTTTGACTCGTATGACTCGTTTGACTCGTTGACTCGTTTGACTCGATTGTCCTGTTCGACCCGTTTGACCCGTTTGACACGTTTGACTCGTTTGACTCGTTTGACTCGATTGACTCGTTTCACTCGTTTGACTCGTTTCACTCGTTTGACTCGTTTGACTCGTTTGACTCGTTTCAATCGACTGTCCTGTTCGACCCGTTTGACCCATTTGACACATTTGAGTCGTTTGACTCGTTTGACTCGTTTGACTCGTTTGACTCGTTTGACTCGTTTGACTCGTTTGACTCGTTTGACTCGTTTGACTCGTTTGACTCGTTTGACTCGTTTGACTCGATTGACTCGTTTGACTCGATTGACTCGTTTGACTCGTTTGACTCGTTTGACTCGTTTGACTCGTTTGACTCGTTTGACTCGTTTGACTCGTTTGACTCGTTTGACTCGTTTGACTCGTTTGACTCGTTTGACTCGTTTGACTCGTTTGGCTCGTTTGACTCGTTTGACTCGTTTGACTCGTTTGACTCGTTTGACTCCTTTGACTCGTTTGACTTGTTTCACCTCGATTGTCCTGTTCGACCCGATTGACCCATTTGACTCGTTTGACTCGTTTGACTCGTTTGGATCGTTCAAATCGCTTGACTCGATTGTCCTGTTCGACCCGTTTGACTCGTTTGACTCGTTCGACTCGTTTGACTCGTTTGACTCGTTTGGCTCGTTCAACTCGCTTTACTCGATTGTCCTGTTCGACCCGTTTGACTCGGTTGACTCGTTTGACTCGGTTGACTCGTTTGACTCGTTTGACTCGTTTGACTCGTTTGACTCGTTTGACTCGATTGATTCGTTTGACTCGTTTGACTCGTTTGACTCGTTTGACTCGTTTGACTCGTTTGACTCGTTTGACTCGTTTGACTCGTTTGACTCGTTTGACTCGTTTGACTCGTTTGACTCGTTTGACTCGTTTGACTCGTTTGACTCGTTTGACTCGTTTGACTCGTTTGACTCGTTTGACTCGTTTGACTCGTTTGACTCGTTTGACTCGTTTGACTCGTTTGACTCGTTTGACTCGTTTGACTCGTTTGACTCGTTTGACTCGTTTGACTCGTTTGACTCGTTTGACTCGTTTGACTCGTTTGACTCGTTTGACTCGTTTGACTCGTTTGACTCGTTTGACTCGTTTGACTCGTTTGACTCGTTTGACTCGATTGATTCGTTTGACTCGTTTGACTCGTTTGACTCGTTTGACTCGTTTGACTCGTTTGACTCGTTTGACTCGTTTGACTCGTTTGACTCGTTTGACTCGTTTGACTCGTTTGACTCGTTTGACTCGTTTGACTCGTTTGACTCGTTTGACTCGTTTGACTCGTTTGACTCGTTTGACTCGTTTGACTCGTTTGACTCGTTTGGCTCGTTTGACTCGTTTGACTCGTTTGACTCGTTTGACTCGTTTGACTCGTTTGACTCGTTTGACTTGTTTCACCTCGATTGTCCTGTTCGACCCGATTGACCCATTTGACTCGTTTGACTCGTTTGACTCGTTTGACTCGTTTGGATCGTTCAAATCGCTTGACTCGATTGTCCTGTTCGACCCGTTTGACTCGTTTGACTCGTTCGACTCGTTTGACTCGTTTGACTCGTTTGGCTCGTTCAACTCGCTTTACTCGATTGTCCTGTTCGACCCGTTTGACTCGGTTGACTCGTTTGACTCGGTTGACTCGTTTGACTCGTTTGACTCGTTTGACTCGTTTGACTCGTTTGACTCGATTGATTCGTTTGACTCGTTTGACTCGTTTGACTCGTTTGACTCGTTTGACTCGTTTGACTCGTTTGACTCGTTTGACTCGTTTGACTCGTTTGACTCGTTTGACTCGTTTGACTCGTTTGACTCGTTTGACTCGTTTGACTCGTTTGACTCGTTTGACTCGTTTGACTCGTTTGACTCGTTTGACTCGTTTGACTCGTTTGACTCGTTTGACTCGTTTGACTCGTTTGACTCGTTTGACTCGTTTGACTCGTTTGACTCGTTTGACTCGTTTGACTCGTTTGACTCGTTTGAGTCGTTTGACTCGTATGACTCGTTTGACTCGTTGACTCGTTTGACTCGATTGTCCTGTTCGACCCGTTTGACCCGTTTGACACGTTTGACTCGTTTGACTCGTTTGACTCGATTGACTCGTTTCACTCGTTTGACTCGTTTGACTCGTTTGACTCGTTTCAATCGACTGTCCTGTTCGACCCGTTTGACCCATTTGACACATTTGAGTCGTTTGACTCGTTTGACTCGTTTGACTCGTTTGACTCGTTTGACTCGTTTGACTCGTTTGACTCGTTTGACTCGATTGACTCGTTTGACTCGATTGACTCGTTTGACTCGTTTGACTCGTTTGACTCGTTTGACTCGTTTGACTCGTTTGACTCGTTTGACTCGTTTGACTCGTTTGACTCGTTTGACTCGTTTGACTCGTTTGACTCGTTTGACTCGTTTGACTCGTTTGACTCGTTTGACTCGTTTGACTCGTTTGACTCGTTTGACTCGTTTGACTCGTTTGACTCGTTTGACTCGTTTGACTCGTATGGCTCGTTTGACTCGTTTGACTCGTTTGACTCGTTTGACTCGTTTGACTCCTTTGACTCGTTTGACTTGTTTCACCTCGATTGTCCTGTTCGACCCGATTGACCCATTTGACTCGTTTGACTCGTTTGACTCGTTTGGATCGTTCAAATCGCTTGACTCGATTGTCCTGTTCGACCCGTTTGACTCGTTTGACTCGTTCGACTCGTTTGACTCGTTTGACTCGTTTGGCTCGTTCAACTCGCTTTACTCGATTGTCCTGTTCGACCCGTTTGACTCGGTTGACTCGTTTGACTCGGTTGACTCGTTTGACTCGGTTGACTCGTTTGACTCGTTTGACTCGTTTGACTCGTTTGACTCGTTTGACTCGATTGATTCGTTTGACTCGTTTGACTCGTTTGACTCGTTTGACTCGTTTGACTCGTTTGACTCGTTTGACTCGTTTGACTCGTTTGACTCGTTTGACTCGTTTGACTCGTTTGACTCGTTTGACTCGTTTGACTCGTTTGACTCGTTTGACTCGTTTGACTCGTTTGACTCGTTTGACTCGTTTGACTCGTTTGACTCGTTTGACTCGTTTGACTCGTTTGACTCGTTTGACTCGTTTGACTCGTTAGACTCGTTTGACTCATTTGATTCGTTTGACTCGTTTGACTCGATTGACTCGTTTCACTCGATTGTCCTGTTCGACCCGTTTGACCCATTTGACACATTTAACTCGTTTGACTCGTTTGACTCGTTTGACTCGTTTGACTCGTTTGACTCGTTTGACTCGTTTGACTCGTTTGAGTCGTTTGACTCGTTTGACTCGTTTGACTCGTTGACTCGTTTGACTCGATTGTCCTGTTCGACCCGTTTGACCCGTTTGACTCGTTTGACTCGTTTGACTCGATTGACGCGTTTCACTCGTTTCACTCGACTGTCCTGTTCGACCCGTTTGACCCATTAGACACATTTGAGTCGTTTGACTCGTTTGACTCGTTTGACTCGTTTGACTCGTTTGACTCGTTTGACTCGTTTGACTCGTTTGACTCGTTTGACTCGTTTGACTCGTTTGACTCGTTTGACTCGTTTGACTCGTTTGACTCGTTTGACTCGTTTGACTCGTTTGACTCGTTTGACTCGTTTGACTCGTTTGACTCGTTTGACTCGTTTGACTCGTTTGACTCGTTTGACTCGTTTGACTCGTTTGACTCGTTTGACTCGTTTGACTCGTTTGACTCGTTTGACTCGTTTGACTCGTTTGACTCGTTTGACTCGTTTGACTCGTTTGACTCGTTTGACTCGTTTGACTCGTTTGACTCGTTTGACTCGTTTGACTCGTTTGACTCGTTTGACTCGTTTGACTCGTTTGACTCGTTTGACTCGTTTGACTCGTTTGACTCGTTTGACTCGTTTGACTCGTTTGACTCGTTTGACTCGATTGACTCGTTTCACTCGATTGTCCTGTTCGACCCGTTTGACCCATTTGACACATTTAACTCGTTTGACTCGTTTGACTCGTTTGACTCGTTTGACTCGTTTGACTCGTTTGACTCGTTTGAGTCGTTTGACTCGTATGACTCGTTTGACTCGTTGACTCGTTTGACTCGATTGTCCTGTTCGACCCGTTTGACCCGTTTGACACGTTTGACTCGTTTGACTCGTTTGACTCGATTGACTCGTTTCACTCGTTTGACTCGTTTCACTCGTTTGACTCGTTTCAATCGACTGTCCTGTTCGACCCGTTTGACCCATTTGACACATTTGAGTCGTTTGACTCGTTTGACTCGTTTGACTCGTTTGACTCGTTTGACTCGTTTGACTCGTTTGACTCGTTTGACTCGTTTGACTCGTTTGACTCGTTTGACTCGTTTGACTCGATTGACTCGTTTGACTCGATTGACTCGTTTGACTCGTTTGACTCGTTTGACTCGTTTGACTCGTTTGACTCGTTTGACTCGTATGACTCGTTTGACTCGTTTGACTCGTTTGACTCGTTTGACTCGTTTGACTCGTTTGACTCGTTTGACTCGTTTGACTCGTTTGACTCGTTTGACTCGTTTGGCTCGTTTGACTCGTTTGACTCGTTTGACTCGTTTGACTCGTTTGACTCCTTTGACTCGTTTGACTTGTTTCACCTCGATTGTCCTGTTCGACCCGATTGACCCATTTGACTCGTTTGACTCGTTTGACTCGTTTGGATCGTTCAAATCGCTTGACTCGATTGTCCTGTTCGACCCGTTTGACTCGTTTGACTCGTTCGACTCGTTTGACTCGTTTGACTCGTTTGGCTCGTTCAACTCGCTTTACTCGATTGTCCTGTTCGACCCGTTTGACTCGGTTGACTCGTTTGACTCGGTTGACTCGTTTGACTCGTTTGACTCGTTTGACTCGTTTGACTCGTTTGACTCGATTGATTCGTTTGACTCGTTTGACTCGTTTGGCTCGTTTGACTCGTTTGACTCGTTTGACTCGTTTGACTCGTTTGACTCCTTTGACTCGTTTGACTTGTTTCACCTCGATTGTCCTGTTCGACCCGATTGACCCATTTGACTCGTTTGACTCGTTTGACTCGTTTGACTCGATTGACTCGTTTCACTCGTTTGACTCGTTTGACTCGTTTGACTCGTTTCAATCGACTGTCCTGTTCGACCCGTTTGACCCATTTGACACATTTGAGTCGTTTGACTCGTTTGACTCGTTTGACTCGTTTGACTCGTTTGACTCGTTTGACTCGTTTGACTCGTTTGACTCGTTTGACTCGATTGACTCGTTTGACTCGATTGACTCGTTTGACTCGTTTGACTCGTTTGACTCGTTTGACTCGTTTGACTCGTTTGACTCGTTTGACTCGTTTGACTCGTTTGACTCGTTTGACTCGTTTGACTCGTTTGACTCGTTTGACTCGTTTGACTCGTTTGACTCGTTTGACTCGTTTGACTCGTTTGACTCGTTTGACTCGTTTGACTCGTTTGACTCGTTTGACTCGTTTGGCTCGTTTGACTCGTTTGACTCGTTTGACTCGTTTGACTCGTTTGACTCCTTTGACTCGTTTGACTTGTTTCACCTCGATTGTCCTGTTCGACCCGATTGACCCATTTGACTCGTTTGACTCGTTTGACTCGTTTGGATCGTTCAAATCGCTTGACTCGATTGTCCTGTTCGACCCGTTTGACTCGTTTGACTCGTTCGACTCGTTTGACTCGTTTGACTCGTTTGGCTCGTTCAACTCGCTTTACTCGATTGTCCTGTTCGACCCGTTTGACTCGGTTGACTCGTTTGACTCGGTTGACTCGTTTGACTCGTTTGACTCGTTTGACTCGTTTGACTCGTTTGACTCGATTGACTCGATTGATTCGTTTGACTCGTTTGACTCGTTTGACTCGTTTGACTCGTTTGACTCGTTTGACTCGTTTGACTCGTTTGACTCGTTTGACTCGTTTGACTCGTTTGACTCGTTTGACTCGTTTGACTCGTTTGACTCGTTTGACTCGTTTGACTCGTTTGACTCGTTTGACTCGTTTGACTCGTTTGACTCGTTTGACTCGTTTGACTCGTTTGACTCGTTTGACTCGTTTGACTCGTTTGACTCGTTTGACTCGTTTGACTCGTTTGACTCGTTTGACTCGTTTGACTCGTTTGACTCGTTTGACTCGTTTGACTCGTTTGACTCGATTGATTCGTTTGACTCGTTTGACTCGTTTGACTCGTTTGACTCGTTTGACTCGTTTGACTCGTTTGACTCGTTTGACTCGTTTGACTCGTTTGACTCGTTTGACTCGTTTGACTCGTTTGACTCGTTTGACTCGTTTGACTCGTTTGACTCGTTTGACTCGTTTGACTCGTTTGACTCGTTTGACTCGTTTGACTCGTTTGACTCGTTTGACTCGTTTGGCTCGTTTGACTCGTTTGACTCGTTTGACTCGTTTGACTCGTTTGACTCCTTTGACTCGTTTGACTTGTTTCACCTCGATTGTCCTGTTCGACCCGATTGACCCATTTGACTCGTTTGACTCGTTTGACTCGTTTGACTCGTTTGGATCGTTCAAATCGCTTGACTCGATTGTCCTGTTCGACCCGTTTGACTCGTTTGACTCGTTCGACTCGTTTGACTCGTTTGACTCGTTTGGCTCGTTCAACTCGCTTTACTCGATTGTCCTGTTCGACCCGTTTGACTCGGTTGACTCGTTTGACTCGGTTGACTCGTTTGACTCGTTTGACTCGTTTGACTCGTTTGACTCGTTTGACTCGATTGATTCGTTTGACTCGTTTGACTCGTTTGACTCGTTTGACTCGTTTGACTCGTTTGACTCGTTTGACTCGTTTGACTCGTTTGACTCGTTTGACTCGTTTGACTCGTTTGACTCGTTTGACTCGTTTGACTCGTTTGACTCGTTTGACTCGTTTGACTCGTTTGACTCGTTTGACTCGTTTGACTCGTTTGACTCGTTTGACTCGTTTGACTCGTTTGACTCGTTTGACTCGTTTGACTCGTTTGACTCGTTTGACTCGTTTGACTCGTTTGACTCGTTTGACTCGTTTGACTCGTTTGACTCGTTTGACTCGTTTGACTCGTTTGACTCGATTGATTCGTTTGACTCGTTTGACTCGTTTGACTCGTTTGACTCGTTTGACTCGTTTGACTCGTTTGACTCGTTTGACTCGTTTGACTCGTTTGACTCGTTTGACTCGTTTGACTCGTTTGACTCGTTTGACTCGTTTGACTCGTTTGACTCGTTTGACTCGTTTGACTCGTTTGACTCGTTTGACTCGTTTGACTCGTTTGGCTCGTTTGACTCGTTTGACTCGTTTGACTCGTTTGACTCGTTTGACTCCTTTGACTCGTTTGACTTGTTTCACCTCGATTGTCCTGTTCGACCCGATTGACCCATTTGACTCGTTTGACTCGTTTGACTCGTTTGACTCGTTTGGATCGTTCAAATCGCTTGACTCGATTGTCCTGTTCGACCCGTTTGACTCGTTTGACTCGTTCGACTCGTTTGACTCGTTTGACTCGTTTGGCTCGTTCAACTCGCTTTACTCGATTGTCCTGTTCGACCCGTTTGACTCGGTTGACTCGTTTGACTCGGTTGACTCGTTTGACTCGTTTGACTCGTTTGACTCGTTTGACTCGTTTGACTCGATTGATTCGTTTGACTCGTTTGACTCGTTTGACTCGTTTGACTCGTTTGACTCGTTTGACTCGTTTGACTCGTTTGACTCGTTTGACTCGTTTGACTCGTTTGACTCGTTTGACTCGTTTGACTCGTTTGACTCGTTTGACTCGTTTGACTCGTTTGACTCGTTTGACTCGTTTGACTCGTTTGACTCGTTTGACTCGTTTGACTCGTTTGACTCGTTTGACTCGTTTGACTCGTTTGACTCGTTTGACTCGTTTGACTCGTTTGACTCGTTTGACTCGTTTGACTCGTTTGACTCGTTTGACTCGTTTGACTCGTTTGACTCGTTTGAGTCGTTTGACTCGTATGACTCGTTTGACTCGTTGACTCGTTTGACTCGATTGTCCTGTTCGACCCGTTTGACCCGTTTGACACGTTTGACTCGTTTGACTCGTTTGACTCGTTTGACGCGTTTCACTCGTTTGACTCGTTTGACTCGTTTGACTCGTTTCAATCGACTGTCCTGTTCGACCCGTTTGACCCATTTGACACATTTGAGTCGTTTGACTCGTTTGACTCGTTTGACTCGTTTGACTCGTTTGACTCGTTTGACTCGTTTGACTCGTTTGACTCGATTGACTCGTTTGACTCGATTGACTCGTTTGACTCGTTTGACTCGTTTGACTCGTTTGACTCGTTTGACTCGTTTGACTCGTTTGACTCGTTTGACTCGTTTGACTCGTTTGACTCGTTTGACTCGTTTGACTCGTTTGACTCGTTTGACTCGTTTGACTCGTTTGACTCGTTTGACTCGTTTGACTCGTTTGACTCGTTTGACTCGTTTGACTCGTTTGACTCGTATGGCTCGTTTGACTCGTTTGACTCGTTTGACTCGTTTGACTCGTTTGACTCGTTTGACTCGTTTGACTTGTTTCACCTCGATTGTCCTGTTCGACCCGATTGACCCATTTGACTCGTTTGACTCGTTTGACTCGTTTGGATCGTTCAAATCGCTTGACTCGATTGTCCTGTTCGACCCGTTTGACTCGTTTGACTCGTTCGACTCGTTTGACTCGTTTGACTCGTTTGGCTCGTTCAACTCGCTTTACTCGATTGTCCTGTTCGACCCGTTTGACTCGGTTGACTCGTTTGACTCGGTTGACTCGTTTGACTCGGTTGACTCGTTTGACTCGTTTGACTCGTTTGACTCGTTTGACTCGTTTGACTCGATTGATTCGTTTGACTCGTTTGACTCGTTTGACTCGTTTGACTCGTTTGACTCGTTTGACTCGTTTGACTCGTTTGACTCGTTTGACTCGTTTGACTCGTTTGACTCGTTTGACTCGTTTGACTCGTTTGACTCGTTTGACTCGTTTGACTCGTTTGACTCGTTTGACTCGTTTGACTCGTTTGACTCGTTTGACTCGTTTGACTCGTTTGACTCGTTTGACTCGTTTGACTCGTTTGACTCGTTTGACTCGTTTGACTCGTTAGACTCGTTTGACTCATTTGATTCGTTTGACTCGTTTGACTCGATTGACTCGTTTCACTCGATTGTCCTGTTCGACCCGTTTGACCCATTTGACACATTTAACTCGTTTGACTCGTTTGACTCGTTTGACTCGTTTGACTCGTTTGACTCGTTTGACTCGTTTGACTCGTTTGACTCGTTTGACTCGTTTGACTCGTTTGACTCGTTGACTCGTTTGACTCGATTGTCCTGTTCGACCCGTTTGACCCGTTTGACTCGTTTGACTCGTTTGACTCGATTGACGCGTTTCACTCGTTTCACTCGACTGTCCTGTTCGACCCGTTTGACCCATTAGACACATTTGAGTCGTTTGACTCGTTTGACTCGTTTGACTCGTTTGACTCGTTTGACTCGTTTGACTCGTTTGACTCGTTTGACTCGTTTGACTCGTTTGACTCGTTTGACTCGTTTGACTCGTTTGACTCGTTTGACTCGTTTGACTCGTTTGACTCGTTTGACTCGTTTGACTCGTTTGACTCGTTTGACTCGTTTGACTCGTTTGACTCGTTTGACTCGTTTGACTCGTTTGACTCGTTTGACTCGTTTGACTCGTTTGACTCGTTTGACTCGTTTGACTCGTTTGACTCGTTTGACTCGTTTGACTCGTTTGACTCGTTTGACTCGTTTGACTCGTTTGACTCGTTTGACTCGTTTGACTCGTTTGACTCGTTTGACTCGTTTGACTCGTTTGACTCGTTTGACTCGTTTGACTCGTTTGACTCGTTTGACTCGTTTGACTCGATTGACTCGTTTCACTCGATTGTCCTGTTCGACCCGTTTGACCCATTTGACACATTTAACTCGTTTGACTCGTTTGACTCGTTTGACTCGTTTGACTCGTTTGACTCGTTTGACTCGTTTGAGTCGTTTGACTCGTATGACTCGTTTGACTCGTTGACTCGTTTGACTCGATTGTCCTGTTCGACCCGTTTGACCCGTTTGACACGTTTGACTCGTTTGACTCGTTTGACTCGATTGACTCGTTTCACTCGTTTGACTCGTTTCACTCGTTTGACTCGTTTCAATCGACTGTCCTGTTCGACCCGTTTGACCCATTTGACACATTTGAGTCGTTTGACTCGTTTGACTCGTTTGACTCGTTTGACTCGTTTGACTCGTTTGACTCGTTTGACTCGTTTGACTCGTTTGACTCGTTTGACTCGTTTGACTCGTTTGACTCGATTGACTCGTTTGACTCGATTGACTCGTTTGACTCGTTTGACTCGTTTGACTCGTTTGACTCGTTTGACTCGTTTGACTCGTATGACTCGTTTGACTCGTTTGACTCGTTTGACTCGTTTGACTCGTTTGACTCGTTTGACTCGTTTGACTCGTTTGACTCGTTTGACTCGTTTGACTCGTTTGGCTCGTTTGACTCGTTTGACTCGTTTGACTCGTTTGACTCGTTTGACTCCTTTGACTCGTTTGACTTGTTTCACCTCGATTGTCCTGTTCGACCCGATTGACCCATTTGACTCGTTTGACTCGTTTGACTCGTTTGGATCGTTCAAATCGCTTGACTCGATTGTCCTGTTCGACCCGTTTGACTCGTTTGACTCGTTCGACTCGTTTGACTCGTTTGACTCGTTTGGCTCGTTCAACTCGCTTTACTCGATTGTCCTGTTCGACCCGTTTGACTCGTTTGACTCGTTTGACTCGTTTGACTCGTTTGACTCGTTTGACTCGTTTGACTCGTTTGACTCGTTTGACTCGATTGATTCGTTTGACTCGTTTGACTCGTTTGGCTCGTTTGACTCGTTTGACTCGTTTGACTCGTTTGACTCGTTTGACTCCTTTGACTCGTTTGACTTGTTTCACCTCGATTGTCCTGTTCGACCCGATTGACCCATTTGACTCGTTTGACTCGTTTGACTCGTTTGACTCGATTGACTCGTTTCACTCGTTTGACTCGTTTGACTCGTTTGACTCGTTTCAATCGACTGTCCTGTTCGACCCGTTTGACCCATTTGACACATTTGAGTCGTTTGACTCGTTTGACTCGTTTGACTCGTTTGACTCGTTTGACTCGTTTGACTCGTTTGACTCGTTTGACTCGTTTGACTCGATTGACTCGTTTGACTCGATTGACTCGTTTGACTCGTTTGACTCGTTTGACTCGTTTGACTCGTTTGACTCGTTTGACTCGTTTGACTCGTTTGACTCGTTTGACTCGTTTGACTCGTTTGACTCGTTTGACTCGTTTGACTCGTTTGACTCGTTTGACTCGTTTGACTCGTTTGACTCGTTTGACTCGTTTGACTCGTTTGACTCGTTTGACTCGTTTGGCTCGTTTGACTCGTTTGACTCGTTTGACTCGTTTGACTCGTTTGACTCCTTTGACTCGTTTGACTTGTTTCACCTCGATTGTCCTGTTCGACCCGATTGACCCATTTGACTCGTTTGACTCGTTTGACTCGTTTGGATCGTTCAAATCGCTTGACTCGATTGTCCTGTTCGACCCGTTTGACTCGTTTGACTCGTTCGACTCGTTTGACTCGTTTGACTCGTTTGGCTCGTTCAACTCGCTTTACTCGATTGTCCTGTTCGACCCGTTTGACTCGGTTGACTCGTTTGACTCGGTTGACTCGTTTGACTCGTTTGACTCGTTTGACTCGTTTGACTCGTTTGACTCGATTGATTCGTTTGACTCGTTTGACTCGTTTGACTCGTTTGACTCGTTTGACTCGTTTGACTCGTTTGACTCGTTTGACTCGTTTGACTCGTTTGACTCGTTTGACTCGTTTGACTCGTTTGACTCGTTTGACTCGTTTGACTCGTTTGACTCGTTTGACTCGTTTGACTCGTTTGACTCGTTTGACTCGTTTGACTCGTTTGACTCGTTTGACTCGTTTGACTCGTTTGACTCGTTTGACTCGTTTGACTCGTTTGACTCGTTTGACTCGTTTGACTCGTTTGACTCGTTTGACTCGTTTGACTCGTTTGACTCGTTTGACTCGTTTGACTCGTTTGACTCGTTTGACTCGTTTGACTCGTTTGACTCGATTGATTCGTTTGACTCGTTTGACTCGTTTGACTCGTTTGACTCGTTTGACTCGTTTGACTCGTTTGACTCGTTTGACTCGTTTGACTCGTTTGACTCGTTTGACTCGTTTGACTCGTTTGACTCGTTTGACTCGTTTGACTCGTTTGACTCGTTTGACTCGTTTGACTCGTTTGGCTCGTTTGACTCGTTTGACTCGTTTGACTCGTTTGACTCGTTTGACTCCTTTGACTCGTTTGACTTGTTTCACCTCGATTGTCCTGTTCGACCCGATTGACCCATTTGACTCGTTTGACTCGTTTGACTCGTTTGACTCGTTTGGATCGTTCAAATCGCTTGACTCGATTGTCCTGTTCGACCTGTTTGACTCGTTTGACTCGTTTGACTCGTTTGACTCGTTTGACTCGTTTGGCTCGTTCAACTCGCTTTACTCGATTGTCCTGTTCGACCCGTTTGACTCGGTTGACTCGTTTGACTCGGTTGACTCGTTTGACTCGTTTGACTCGTTTGACTCGTTTGACTCGTTTGACTCGATTGATTCGTTTGACTCGTTTGACTCGTTTGACTCGTTTGACTCGTTTGACTCGTTTGACTCGTTTGACTCGTTTGACTCGTTTGACTCGTTTGACTCGTTTGACTCGTTTGACTCGTTTGACTCGTTTGACTCGTTTGACTCGTTTGACTCGTTTGACTCGTTTGACTCGTTTGACTCGTTTGACTCGTTTGACTCGTTTGACTCGTTTGACTCGTTTGACTCGTTTGACTCGTTTGACTCGTTTGGCTCGTTTGACTCGTTTGACTCGTTTGACTCGTTTGACTCGTTTGACTCCTTTGACTCGTTTGACTTGTTTCACCTCGATTGTCCTGTTCGACCCGATTGACCCATTTGACTCGTTTGACTCGTTTGACTCGTTTGGATCGTTCAAATCGCTTGACTCGATTGTCCTGTTCGACCCGTTTGACTCGTTTGACTCGTTCGACTCGTTTGACTCGTTTGACTCGTTTGGCTCGTTCAACTCGCTTTACTCGATTGTCCTGTTCGACCCGTTTGACTCGGTTGACTCGTTTGACTCGGTTGACTCGTTTGACTCGGTTGACTCGTTTGACTCGTTTGACTCGTTTGACTCGTTTGACTCGTTTGACTCGATTGATTCGTTTGACTCGTTTGACTCGTTTGACTCGTTTGACTCGTTTGACTCGTTTGACTCGTTTGACTCGTTTGACTCGTTTGACTCGTTTGACTCGTTTGACTCGTTTGACTCGTTTGACTCGTTTGACTCGTTTGACTCGTTTGACTCGTTTGACTCGTTTGACTCGTTTGACTCGTTTGACTCGATTGACTCGTTTGACTCGTTTGACTCGATTGACTCGTTTCACTCGATTGTCCTGTTCGACCCGTTTGACCCATTTGACACATTTAACTCGTTTGACTCGTTTGACTCGTTTGACTCGTTTGACTCGTTTGACTCGTTTGAGTCGTTTGACTCGTTTGACTCGTTTGACTCGTTGACTCGTTTGACTCGATTGTCCTGTTCGACCCGTTTGACCCGTTTGACACGTTTGACTCGTTTGACTCGTTTGACTCGTTTGACTCGTTGACTCGTTTGACTCGATTGTCCTGTTCGACACGTTTGACCCGTTTGACTCGTTTGACTCGTTTGACTCGATTGACGCGTTTCACTCGTTTCACTCGACTGTCCTGTTCGACCCGTTTGACCCATTAGACACATTTGAGTCGTTTGACTCGTTTGACTCGTTTGACTCGTTTGACTCGTTTGACTCGTTTGACTCGTTTGACTCGTTTGACTCGTTTGACTCGTTTGACTCGTTTGACTCGTTTGACTCGTTTGACTCGTTTGACTCGTTTGACTCGTTTGACTCGTTTGACTCGTTTGACTCGTTTGACTCGTTTGACTCGTTTGACTCGTTTGACTCGTTTGACTCGTTTGACTCGTTTGACTCGTTTGACTCGTTTGACTCGTTTGACTCGTTTGACTCGTTTGACTCGTTTGACTCGTGTGACTCGTTTGACTCGTTTGACTCGTTTGACTCGTTTGGCTCGTTTGACTCGTTTGACTCGTTTGACTCGTTTGACTCGTTTGACTCCTTTGACTCGTTTGACTTGTTTCACCTCGATTGTCCTGTTCGACCCGATTGACCCATTTGACTCGTTTGACTCGTTTGACTCGTTTGACTCGTTTGGATCGTTCAAATCGCTTGACTCGATTGTCCTGTTCGACCTGTTTGACTCGTTTGACTCGTTCGACTCGTTTGACTCGTTTGACTCGTTTGGCTCGTTCAACTCGCTTTACTCGATTGTCCTGTTCGACCCGTTTGACTCGGTTGACTCGTTTGACTCGGTTGACTCGTTTGACTCGTTTGACTCGTTTGACTCGTTTGACTCGTTTGACTCGATTGATTCGTTTGACTCGTTTGACTCGTTTGACTCGTTTGACTCGTTTGACTCGTTTGACTCGTTTGACTCGTTTGACTCGTTTGACTCGTTTGACTCGTTTGACTCGTTTGACTCGTTTGACTCGTTTGACTCGTTTGACTCGTTTGACTCGTTTGACTCGTTTGACTCGTTTGACTCGTTTGGCTCGTTTGACTCGTTTGACTCGTTTGACTCGTTTGACTCGTTTGACTCCTTTGACTCGTTTGACTTGTTTCACCTCGATTGTCCTGTTCGACCCGATTGACCCATTTGACTCGTTTGACTCGTTTGACTCGTTTGGATCGTTCAAATCGCTTGACTCGATTGTCCTGTTCGACCCGTTTGACTCGTTTGACTCGTTCGACTCGTTTGACTCGTTTGACTCGTTTGACTCGTTCAACTCGCTTTACTCGATTGTCCTGTTCGACCCGTTTGACTCGGTTGACTCGTTTGACTCGGTTGACTCGTTTGACTCGGTTGACTCGTTTGACTCGTTTGACTCGTTTGACTCGTTTGACTCGTTTGACTCGATTGATTCGTTTGACTCGTTTGACTCGTTTGACTCGTTTGACTCGTTTGACTCGTTTGACTCGTTTGACTCGTTTGACTCGTTTGACTCGTTTGACTCGTTTGACTCGTTTGACTCGTTTGACTCGTTTGACTCGTTTGACTCGTTTGACTCGTTTGACTCGTTTGACTCGTTTGACTCGTTTGACTCGTTTGACTCGTTTGACTCGTTTGACTCGTTTGACTCGTTTGACTCGTTTGACTCGTTTGACTCGTTTGACTCGTTTGACTCGTTTGACTCGTTTGACTCGTTTGACTCGTTTGACTCGTTTGACTCGTTTGAGTCGTTTGACTCGTATGACTCGTTTGACTCGTTGACTCGTTTGACTCGATTGTCCTGTTCGACCCGTTTGACCCGTTTGACACGTTTGACTCGTTTGACTCGTTTGACTCGATTGACTCGTTTCACTCGTTTGACTCGTTTGACTCGTTTGACTCGTTTCAATCGACTGTCCTGTTCGACCCGTTTGACCCATTTGACACATTTGAGTCGTTTGACTCGTTTGACTCGTTTGACTCGTTTGACTCGTTTGACTCGTTTGACTCGTTTGACTCGTTTGACTCGTTTGACTCGTTTGACTCGTTTGACTCGTTTGACTCGTTTGACTCGTTTGACTCGTTTGACTCGTTTGACTCGTTTGACTCGTTTGACTCGTTTGACTCGTTTGACTCGTTTGACTCGTTTGACTCGTTTGACTCGTTTGACTCGTTTGACTCGTTTGACTCGTTTGACTCGTTTGACTCGTTTGACTCGTTTGACTCGATTGACTCGTTTCACTCGATTGTCCTGTTCGACCCGTTTGACCCATTTGACACATTTAACTCGTTTGACTCGTTTGACTCGTTTGACTCGTTTGACTCGTTTGACTCGTTTGACTCGTTTGAGTCGTTTGACTCGTATGACTCGTTTGACTCGATTGTCCTGTTCGACCCGTTTGACCCGTTTGACACGTTTGACTCGTTTGACTCGTTTGACTCGATTGACTCGTTTCACTCGTTTGACTCGTTTGACTCGTTTGACTCGTTTCAATCGACTGTCCTGTTCGACCCGTTTGACCCATTTGACACATTTGAGTCGTTTGACTCGTTTGACTCGTTTGACTCGTTTGACTCGTTTGACTCGTTTGACTCGTTTGACTCGTTTGACTCGTTTGACTCGATTGACTCGTTTGACTCGTTTGACTCGTTTGACTCGTTTGACTCGTTTGACTCGTTTGACTCGTTTGACTCGTTTGACTCGTTTGACTCGTTTGACTCGTTTGACTCGTTTGACTCGTTTGACTCGTTTGACTCGTTTGACTCGTTTGACTCGTTTGACTCGTTTGACTCGTTTGACTCGTTTGACTCGTTTGGCTCGTTTGACTCGTTTGACTCGTTTGACTCGTTTGACTCGTTTGACTCCTTTGACTCGTTTGACTTGTTTCACCTCGATTGTCCTGTTCGACCCGATTGACCCATTTGACTCGTTTGACTCGTTTGACTCGTTTGGATCGTTCAAATCGCTTGACTCGATTGTCCTGTTCGACCCGTTTGACTCGTTTGACTCGTTCGACTCGTTTGACTCGTTTGACTCGTTTGGCTCGTTCAACTCGCTTTACTCGATTGTCCTGTTCGACCCGTTTGACTCGGTTGACTCGTTTGACTCGTTTGGATCGTTCAAATCGCTTGACTCGATTGTCCTGTTCGACCCGTTTGACTCGTTTGACTCGTTCGACTCGTTTGACTCGTTTGACTCGTTTGGCTCGTTCAACTCGCTTTACTCGATTGTCCTGTTCGACCCGTTTGACTCGGTTGACTCGTTTGACTCGGTTGACTCGTTTGACTCGTTTGACTCGTTTGACTCGTTTGACTCGTTTGACTCGATTGATTCGTTTGACTCGTTTGACTCGTTTGACTCGTTTGACTCGTTTGACTCGTTTGACTCGTTTGACTCGTTTGACTCGTTTGACTCGTTTGACTCGTTTGACTCGTTTGACTCGTTTGACTCGTTTGACTCGTTTGACTCGTTTGACTCGTTTGACTCGTTTGACTCGTTTGACTCGTTTGACTCGTTTGACTCGTTTGACTCGTTTGGCTCGTTTGACTCGTTTGACTCGTTTGACTCGTTTGACTCGTTTGACTCCTTTGACTCGTTTGACTTGTTTCACCTCGATTGTCCTGTTCGACCCGATTGACCCATTTGACTCGTTTGACTCGTTTGACTCGTTTGACTCGTTTGGATCGTTCAAATCGCTTGACTCGATTGTCCTGTTCGACCCGTTTGACTCGTTTGACTCGTTCGACTCGTTTGACTCGTTTGACTCGTTTGGCTCGTTCAACTCGCTTTACTCGATTGTCCTGTTCGACCCGTTTGACTCGGTTGACTCGTTTGACTCGGTTGACTCGTTTGACTCGTTTGACTCGTTTGACTCGTTTGACTCGTTTGACTCGATTGATTCGTTTGACTCGTTTGACTCGTTTGACTCGATTGACTCGTTTCACTCGTTTGACTCGTTTGACTCGTTTGACTCGTTTCAATCGACTGTCCTGTTCGACCCGTTTGACCCATTTGACACATTTGAGTCGTTTGACTCGTTTGACTCGTTTGACTCGTTTGACTCGTTTGACTCGTTTGACTCGTTTGACTCGTTTGACTCGATTGACTCGTTTGACTCGATTGACTCGTTTGACTCGATTGTCCTGTTCGACCCGTTTGACCCGTTTGACACGTTTGACTCGTTTGACTCGTTTGACTCGATTGACTCGTTTCACTCGTTTGACTCGTTTGACTCGTTTGACTCGTTTCAATCGACTGTCCTGTTCGACCCGTTTGACCCATTTGACACATTTGAGTCGTTTGACTCGTTTGACTCGTTTGACTCGTTTGACTCGTTTGACTCGTTTGACTCGTTTGACTCGTTTGACTCGATTGACTCGTTTGACTCGATTGACTCGTTTGACTCGTTTGACTCGTTTGACTCGTTTGACTCGTTTGACTCGTTTGACTCGTTTGACTCGTTTGACTCGTTTGACTCGTTTGACTCGTTTGACTCGTTTGACTCGTTTGACTCGTTTGACTCGTTTGACTCGTTTGACTCGTTTGACTCGTTTGACTCGTTTGACTCGTTTGACTCGTTTGGCTCGTTTGAATCGTTTGACTCGTTTGACTCGTTTGACTCGTTTGACTCGTTTGACTCGTTTGACTTGTTTCACCTCGATTGTCCTGTTCGACCCGATTGACCCATTTGACTCGTTTGACTCGTTTGACTCGTTTGGATCGTTCAAATCGCTTGACTCGATTGTCCTGTTCGACCCGTTTGACTCGTTTGACTCGTTCGACTCGTTTGACTCGTTTGACTCGTTTGGCTCGTTCAACTCGCTTTACTCGATTGTCCTGTTCGACCCGTTTGACTCGGTTGACTCGTTTGACTCGGTTGACTCGTTTGACTCGGTTGACTCGTTTGACTCGTTTGACTCGTTTGACTCGTTTGACTCGTTTGACTCGATTGATTCGTTTGACTCGTTTGACTCGTTTGACTCGTTTGACTCGTTTGACTCGTTTGACTCGTTTGACTCGTTTGACTCGTTTGACTCGTTTGACTCGTTTGACTCGTTTGACTCGTTTGACTCGTTTGACTCGTTTGACTCGTTTGACTCGTTTGACTCGTTTGACTCGTTTGACTCGTTTGACTCGTTTGACTCGTTTGACTCGTTTGACTCGTTTGACTCGTTTGACTCGTTTGACTCGTTTGACTCGTTTGACTCGTTAGACTCGTTTGACTCATTTGATTCGTTTGACTCGTTTGACTCGATTGACTCGTTTCACTCGATTGTCCTGTTCGACCCGTTTGACCCATTTGACACATTTAACTCGTTTGACTCGTTTGACTCGTTTGACTCGTTTGACTCGTTTGACTCGTTTGACTCGTTTGACTCGTTTGACACGTTTGAGTCGTTTGACTCGTTTGACTCGTTTGACTCGTTGACTCGTTTGACTCGATTGTCCTGTTCGACCCGTTTGACCCGTTTGACACGTTTGACTCGTTTGACTCGTTTGACTCGTTTGACTCGTTGACTCGTTTGACTCGATTGTCCTGTTCGACCCGTTTGACCCGTTTGACTCGTTTGACTCGTTTGACTCGTTTGAGTCGTTTGACTCGTATGACTCGTTTGACTCGTTGACTCGTTTGACTCGATTGTCCTGTTCGACCCGTTTGACCCGTTTGACACGTTTGACTCGTTTGACTCGTTTGACTCGATTGACTCGTTTCACTCGTTTGACTCGTTTGACTCGTTTGACTCGTTTCAATCGACTGTCCTGTTCGACCCGTTTGACCCATTTGACTCGTTTGACTCGTTTGACTCGTTTGACTCGTTTGACTCGTTTGACTCGTTTGACTCGTTTGACTCGTTTGACTCGTTTGACTCGTTTGACTCGTTTGACTCGTTTGACTCGTTTGACTCGTTTGACTCGTTTGACTCGTTTGACTCGTTTGACTCGTTTGACTCGTTTGACTCGTTTGACTCGTTTGACTCGTTTGACTCGTTTGACTCGTTTGACTCGTTTGAGTCGTTTGACTCGTATGACTCGTTTGACTCGTTGACTCGTTTGACTCGATTGTCCTGTTCGACCCGTTTGACCCGTTTGACACGTTTGACTCGTTTGACTCGTTTGACTCGATTGACTCGTTTCACTCGTTTGACTCGTTTGACTCGTTTGACTCGTTTCAATCGACTGTCCTGTTCGACCCGTTTGACCCATTTGACACATTTGAGTCGTTTGACTCGTTTGACTCGTTTGACTCGTTTGACTCGTTTGACTCGTTTGACTTGTTTCACCTCGATTGTCCTGTTCGACCCGATTGACCCATTTGACTCGTTTGACTCGTTTGACTCGTTTGGCTCGTTCAACTCGCTTTACTCGATTGTCCTGTTCGACCCGTTTGACTCGGTTGACTCGTTTGACTCGGTTGACTCGTTTGACTCGTTTGACTCGTTTGACTCGATTGACTCGTTTGACTCGTTTGACTCGTTTGACTCGTTTGACTCGTTTGACTCGTTTGACTCGTTTGACTCGTTTGACTCGTTTGACTCGTTTGACTCGTTTGACTCGTTTGACTCGTTTGACTCGTTTGACTCGTTTGACTCGTTTGACTCGTTTGACTCGTTTGACTCGTTTGACTCGTTTGACTCGTTTGACTCGTTTGACTCGTTTGACTCGTTTGACTCGTTTGACTCGTTTGACTCGTTTGACTCGTTTGACTCGTTTGACTCGTTTGACTCGTTTGACTCGTTTGACTCGTTTGACTCGTTTGACTCGTTTGACTCGTTTGACTCGTTTGACTCGTTTGACTCGTTTGACTCGTTTGACTCGTTTGACTCGTTTGAGTCGTTTGACTCGTATGACTCGTTTGACTCGTTGACTCGTTTGACTCGATTGTCCTGTTCGACCCGTTTGACCCGTTTGACACGTTTGACTCGTTTGACTCGTTTGACTCGATTGACTCGTTTCACTCGTTTGACTCGTTTGACTCGTTTGACTCGTTTCAATCGACTGTCCTGTTCGACCCGTTTGACCCATTTGACACATTTGAGTCGTTTGACTCGTTTGACTCGTTTGACTCGTTTGACTCGTTTGACTCGATTGACTCGTTTGACTCGATTGACTCGTTTGACTCGTTTGACTCGTTTGACTCGTTTGACTCGTTTGACTCGTTTGACTCGTTTGACTCGTTTGACTCGTTTGACTCGTTTGACTCGTTTGACTCGTTTGACTCGTTTGACTCGTTTGACTCGTTTGACTCGTTTGACTCGTTTGACTCGTTTGACTCGTTTGACTCGTTTGGCTCGTTTGAATCGTTTGACTCGTTTGACTCGTTTGACTCGTTTGACTCCTTTGACTCGTTTGACTTGTTTCACCTCGATTGTCCTGTTCGACCCGATTGACCCATTTGACTCGTTTGACTCGTTTGACTCGTTTGGATCGTTCAAATCGCTTGACTCGATTGTCCTGTTCGACCCGTTTGACTCGTTTGACTCGTTCGACTCGTTTGACTCGTTTGACTCGTTTGGCTCGTTCAACTCGCTTTACTCGATTGTCCTGTTCGACCCGTTTGACTCGGTTGACTCGTTTGACTCGGTTGATTCGTTTGACTCGTTTGACTCGTTTGACTCGTTTGACTCGTTTGACTCGTTTGACTCGTTTGACTCGTTTGACTCGTTTGACTCGTTTGACTCGTTTGACTCGTTTGACTCGTTTGACTCGTTTGACTCGTTTGGCTCGTTTGACTCGTTTGACTCGTTTGACTCGTTTGACTCGTTTGACTCGTTTGACTTGTTTCACCTCGATTGTCCTGTTCGACCCGATTGACCCATTTGACTCGTTTGACTCGTTTGACTCGTTTGACTCGTTTGGATCGTTCAAATCGCTTGACTCGATTGTCCTGTTCGACCTGTTTGACTCGTTTGACTCGTTCGACTCGTTTGACTCGTTTGACTCGTTTGGCTCGTTCAACTCGCTTTACTCGATTGTCCTGTTCGACCCGTTTGACTCGGTTGACTCGTTTGACTCGGTTGACTCGTTTGACTCGTTTGACTCGTTTGACTCGTTTGACTCGTTTGACTCGATTGATTCGTTTGACTCGTTTGACTCGTTTGACTCGTTTGACTCGTTTGACTCGTTTGACTCGTTTGACTCGTTTGACTCGTTTGACTCGTTTGACTCGTTTGACTCGTTTGACTCGTTTGACTCGTTTGACTCGTTTGACTCGTTTGACTCGTTTGACTCGTTTGACTCGTTTGACTCGTTTGACTCGTTTGACTCGTTTGACTCGTTTGACTCGTTTGACTCGTTTGAGTCGTTTGACTCGTATGACTCGTTTGACTCGTTGACTCGTTTGACTCGATTGTCCTGTTCGACCCGTTTGACCCGTTTGACACGTTTGACTCGTTTGACTCGTTTGACTCGATTGACTCGTTTCACTCGTTTGACTCGTTTGACTCGTTTGACTCGTTTCAATCGACTGTCCTGTTCGACCCGTTTGACCCATTTGACACATTTGAGTCGTTTGACTCGTTTGACTCGTTTGACTCGTTTGACTCGTTTGACTCGTTTGACTCGTTTGACTCGTTTGACTCGATTGACTCGTTTGACTCGATTGACTCGTTTGACTCGTTTGACTCGTTTGACTCGTTTGACTCGTTTGACTCGTTTGACTCGTTTGACTCGTTTGACTCGTTTGACTCGTTTGACTCGTTTGACTCGTTTGACTCGTTTGACTCGTTTGACTCGTTTGACTCGTTTGACTCGTTTGACTCGTTTGACTCGTTTGACTCGTTTGGCTCGTTTGAATCGTTTGACTCGTTTGACTCGTTTGACTCGTTTGACTCCTTTGACTCGTTTGACTTGTTTCACCTCGATTGTCCTGTTCGACCCGATTGACCCATTTGACTCGTTTGACTCGTTTGACTCGTTTGGATCGTTCAAATCGCTTGACTCGATTGTCCTGTTCGACCCGTTTGACTCGTTTGACTCGTTCGACTCGTTTGACTCGTTTGACTCGTTTGGCTCGTTCAACTCGCTTTACTCGATTGTCCTGTTCGACCCGTTTGACTCGGTTGACTCGTTTGACTCGGTTGACTCGTTTGACTCGGTTGACTCGTTTGACTCGTTTGACTCGTTTGACTCGTTTGACTCGTTTGACTCGATTGATTCGTTTGACTCGTTTGACTCGTTTGACTCGTTTGACTCGTTTGACTCGTTTGACTCGTTTGACTCGTTTGACTCGTTTGACTCGTTTGACTCGTTTGACTCGTTTGACTCGTTTGACTCGTTTGACTCGTTTGACTCGTTTGACTCGTTTGACTCGTTTGACTCGTTTGACTCGTTTGACTCGTTTGACTCGTTTGACTCGTTTGACTCGTTTGGCTCGTTTGACTCGTTTGACTCGTTTGACTCGTTTGACTCGTTTGACTCGTTTGACTTGTTTCACCTCGATTGTCCTGTTCGACCCGATTGACCCATTTGACTCGTTTGACTCGTTTGACTCGTTTGACTCGTTTGGATCGTTCAAATCGCTTGACTCGATTGTCCTGTTCGACCTGTTTGACTCGTTTGACTCGTTCGACTCGTTTGACTCGTTTGACTCGTTTGGCTCGTTCAACTCGCTTTACTCGATTGTCCTGTTCGACCCGTTTGACTCGGTTGACTCGTTTGACTCGGTTGACTCGTTTGACTCGTTTGACTCGTTTGACTCGTTTGACTCGTTTGACTCGATTGATTCGTTTGACTCGTTTGACTCGTTTGACTCGTTTGACTCGTTTGACTCGTTTGACTCGTTTGACTCGTTTGACTCGTTTGACTCGTTTGACTCGTTTGACTCGTTTGACTCGTTTGACTCGTTTGACTCGTTTGACTCGTTTGACTCGTTTGGCTCGTTTGAATCGTTTGACTCGTTTGACTCGTTTGACTCGTTTGACTCCTTTGACTCGTTTGACTTGTTTCACCTCGATTGTCCTGTTCGACCCGATTGACCCATTTGACTCGTTTGACTCGTTTGACTCGTTTGGATCGTTCAAATCGCTTGACTCGATTGTCCTGTTCGACCCGTTTGACTCGTTTGACTCGTTCGACTCGTTTGACTCGTTTGACTCGTTTGGCTCGTTCAACTCGCTTTACTCGATTGTCCTGTTCGACCCGTTTGACTCGGTTGACTCGTTTGACTCGGTTGACTCGTTTGACTCGGTTGACTCGTTTGACTCGTTTGACTCGTTTGACTCGTTTGACTCGTTTGACTCGATTGATTCGTTTGACTCGTTTGACTCGTTTGACTCGTTTGACTCGTTTGACTCGTTTGACTCGTTTGACTCGTTTGACTCGTTTGACTCGTTTGACTCGTTTGACTCGTTTGACTCGTTTGACTCGTTTGACTCGTTTGACTCGTTTGACTCGTTTGACTCGTTTGACTCGTTTGACTCGTTTGACTCGTTTGACTCGTTTGACTCGTTTGACTCGTTTGACTCGTTTGACTCGTTTGACTCGTTTGACTCGTTAGACTCGTTTGACTCATTTGACTCGTTTGACGCGTTTGACTCGATTGACTCGTTTCACTCGATTGTCCTGTTCGACCCGTTTGACCCATTTGACACATTTAACTCGTTTGACTCGTTTGACTCGTTTGACTCGTTTGACTCGTTTGACTCGTTTGACTCGTTTGACTCGTTTGACACGTTTGAGTCGTTTGACTCGTTTGACTCGTTTGACTCGTTGACTCGTTTGACTCGATTGTCCTGTTCGACCCGTTTGACCCGTTTGACACGTTTGACTCGTTTGACTCGTTTGACTCGTTTGACTCGTTGACTCGTTTGACTCGATTGTCCTGTTCGACCCGTTTGACCCGTTTGACTCGTTTGACTCGTTTGACTCGTTTGACTCGTTTGACTCGTATGACTCGTTTGACTCGTTGACTCGTTTGACTCGATTGTCCTGTTCGACCCGTTTGACCCGTTTGACACGTTTGACTCGTTTGACTCGTTTGACTCGATTGACTCGTTTCACTCGTTTGACTCGTTTGACTCGTTTGACTCGTTTCAATCGACTGTCCTGTTCGACCCGTTTGACCCATTTGACTCGTTTGACTCGTTTGACTCGTTTGACTCGTTTGACTCGTTTGACTCGTTTGACTCGTTTGACTCGTTTGACTCGTTTGACTCGTTTGACTCGTTTGACTCGTTTGACTCGTTTGACTCGTTTGACTCGTTTGACTCGTTTGACTCGTTTGACTCGTTTGACTCGTTTGACTCGTTTGACTCGTTTGACTCGTTTGACTCGTTTGACTCGTTTGACTCGTTTGAGTCGTTTGACTCGTATGACTCGTTTGACTCGTTGACTCGTTTGACTCGATTGTCCTGTTCGACCCGTTTGACCCGTTTGACACGTTTGACTCGTTTGACTCGTTTGACTCGATTGACTCGTTTCACTCGTTTGACTCGTTTGACTCGTTTGACTCGTTTCAATCGACTGTCCTGTTCGACCCGTTTGACCCATTTGACACATTTGAGTCGTTTGACTCGTTTGACTCGTTTGACTCGTTTGACTCGTTTGACTCGTTCGACTCGTTTGACTCGTTTGACTCGTTTGGCTCGTTCAACTCGCTTTACTCGATTGTCCTGTTCGACCCGTTTGACTCGGTTGACTCGTTTGACTCGGTTGACTCGTTTGACTCGTTTGACTCGTTTGACTCGATTGATTCGTTTGACTCGTTTGACTCGTTTGACTCGTTTGACTCGTTTGACTCGTTTGACTCGTTTGACTCGTTTGACTCGTTTGACTCGTTTGACTCGTTTGACTCGTTTGACTCGTTTGACTCGTTTGACTCGTTTGACTCGTTTGACTCGTTTGACTCGTTTGACTCGTTTGACTCGTTTGACTCGTTTGACTCGTTTGACTCGTTTGACTCGTTTGACTCGTTTGACTCGTTTGACTCGTTTGACTCGTTTGACTCGTTTGACTCGTTTGACTCGTTTGACTCGTTTGACTCGTTTGACTCGTTTGACTCGTTTGACTCGTTTGACTCGTTTGACTCGTTTGACTCGTTTGAGTCGTTTGACTCGTATGACTCGTTTGACTCGTTGACTCGTTTGACTCGATTGTCCTGTTCGACCCGTTTGACCCGTTTGACACGTTTGACTCGTTTGACTCGTTTGACTCGATTGACTCGTTTCACTCGTTTGACTCGTTTGACTCGTTTGACTCGTTTCAATCGACTGTCCTGTTCGACCCGTTTGACCCATTTGACACATTTGAGTCGTTTGACTCGTTTGACTCGTTTGACTCGTTTGACTCGTTTGACTCGATTGACTCGTTTGACTCGATTGACTCGTTTGACTCGTTTGACTCGTTTGACTCGTTTGACTCGTTTGACTCGTTTGACTCGTTTGACTCGTTTGACTCGTTTGACTCGTTTGACTCGTTTGACTCGTTTGACTCGTTTGACTCGTTTGACTCGTTTGACTCGTTTGACTCGTTTGACTCGTTTGACTCGTTTGACTCGTTTGGCTCGTTTGAATCGTTTGACTCGTTTGACTCGTTTGACTCGTTTGACTCCTTTGACTCGTTTGACTTGTTTCACCTCGATTGTCCTGTTCGACCCGATTGACCCATTTGACTCGTTTGACTCGTTTGACTCGTTTGGATCGTTCAAATCGCTTGACTCGATTGTCCTGTTCGACCCGTTTGACTCGTTTGACTCGTTCGACTCGTTTGACTCGTTTGACTCGTTTGGCTCGTTCAACTCGCTTTACTCGATTGTCCTGTTCGACCCGTTTGACTCGGTTGACTCGTTTGACTCGGTTGATTCGTTTGACTCGTTTGACTCGTTTGACTCGTTTGACTCGTTTGACTCGTTTGACTCGTTTGACTCGTTTGACTCGTTTGACTCGTTTGACTCGTTTGACTCGTTTGACTCGTTTGACTCGTTTGACTCGTTTGGCTCGTTTGACTCGTTTGACTCGTTTGACTCGTTTGACTCGTTTGACTCCTTTGACTCGTTTGACTTGTTTCACCTCGATTGTCCTGTTCGACCCGATTGACCCATTTGACTCGTTTGACTCGTTTGACTCGTTTGACTCGTTTGGATCGTTCAAATCGCTTGACTCGATTGTCCTGTTCGACCTGTTTGACTCGTTTGACTCGTTCGACTCGTTTGACTCGTTTGACTCGTTTGGCTCGTTCAACTCGCTTTACTCGATTGTCCTGTTCGACCCGTTTGACTCGGTTGACTCGTTTGACTCGGTTGACTCGTTTGACTCGTTTGACTCGTTTGACTCGTTTGACTCGTTTGACTCGATTGATTCGTTTGACTCGTTTGACTCGTTTGACTCGTTTGACTCGTTTGACTCGTTTGACTCGTTTGACTCGTTTGACTCGTTTGACTCGTTTGACTCGTTTGACTCGTTTGACTCGTTTGACTCGTTTGACTCGTTTGACTCGTTTGACTCGTTTGACTCGTTTGACTCGTTTGACTCGTTTGACTCGTTTGACTCGTTTGACTCGTTTGGCTCGTTTGACTCGTTTGACTCGTTTGACTCGTTTGACTCGTTTGACTCCTTTGACTCGTTTGTCTTGTTTCACCTCGATTGTCCTGTTCGACCCGATTGACCCATTTGACTCGTTTGACTCGTTTGACTCGTTTGGATCGTTCAAATCGCTTGACTCGATTGTCCTGTTCGACCCGTTTGACTCGTTTGACTCGTTCGACTCGTTTGACTCGTTTGACTCGTTTGGCTCGTTCAACTCGCTTTACTCGATTGTCCTGTTCGACCCGTTTGACTCGGTTGACTCGTTTGACTCGGTTGACTCGTTTGACTCGGTTGACTCGTTTGACTCGTTTGACTCGTTTGACTCGTTTGACTCGTTTGACTCGATTGATTCGTTTGACTCGTTTGACTCGTTTGACTCGTTTGACTCGTTTGACTCGTTTGACTCGTTTGACTCGTTTGACTCGTTTGACTCGTTTGACTCGTTTGACTCGTTTGACTCGTTTGACTCGTTTGACTCGTTTGACTCGTTTGACTCGATTGACTCGTTTGACTCGTTTGACTCGATTGACTCGTTTCACTCGATTGTCCTGTTCGACCCGTTTGACCCATTTGACACATTTAACTCGTTTGACTCGTTTGACTCGTTTGACTCGTTTGACTCGTTTGACTCGTTTGAGTCGTTTGACTCGTTTGACTCGTTTGACTCGTTGACTCGTTTGACTCGATTGTCCTGTTCGACCCGTTTGACCCGTTTGACACGTTTGACTCGTTTGACTCGTTTGGCTCGTTTGACTCGTTGACTCGTTTGACTCGATTGTCCTGTTCGACCCGTTTGACCCGTTTGACTCGTTTGACTCGTTTGACTCGATTGACGCGTTTCACTCGTTTCACTCGACTGTCCTGTTCGACCCGTTTGACCCATTAGACACATTTGAGTCGTTTGACTCGTTTGACTCGTTTGACTCGTTTGACTCGTTTGACTCGTTTGACTCGTTTGACTCGTTTGACTCGTTTGACTCGTTTGACTCGTTTGACTCGTTTGACTCGTTTGACTCGTTTGACTCGTTTGACTCGTTTGACTCGTTTGACTCGTTTGGCTCGTTCAACTCGCTTTACTCGATTGTCCTGTTCGACCCGTTTGACTCGGTTGACTCGTTTGACTCGGTTGATTCGTTTGACTCGTTTGACTCGTTTGACTCGTTTGACTCGTTTGACTCGATTGATTCGTTTGACTCGTTTGACTCGTTTGACTCGTTTGACTCGTTTGACTCGTTTGACTCGTTTGACTCGTTTGACTCGTTTGACTCGTTTGACTCGTTTGACTCGTTTGACTCGTTTGACTCGTTTGACTCGTTTGACTCGTTTGACTCGTTTGACTCGTTTGACTCGTTTGACTCGTTTGACTCGTTTGACTCGTTTGACTCGTTTGACTCGTTTGACTCGTTTGACTCGTTTGACTCGTTTGACTCGTTTGACTCGTTTGACTCGTTTGACTCGTTTGACTCGTTTGACTCGTTTGACTCGTTTGACTCGTTTGACTCGTTTGACTCGTTTGACTCGTTTGACTCGATTGACTCGTTTGACTCGTTTGACTCGTTTGACTCGTTTGACTCGTTTGACTCGTTTGACTCGTTTGACTCGTTTGACTCGTTTGACTCGATTGACTCGTTTGACTCGTTTGACTCGTTTGACTCGTTTGACTCGTTTGACTCGTTTGACTCGTTTGACTCGTTTGACTCGTTTGACTCGTTTGACTCGTTTGACTCGTTTGACTCGTTTGACTCGTTTGACTCGTTTGACTCGTTTGACTCGTTTGACTCGTTTGACTCGTTTGACTCGTTTGACTCGTTTGACTCGTTTGACTCGTTTGGCTCGTTTGACTCGTTTGACTCGTTTGACTCGTTTGACTCGTTTGACTCCTTTGACTCGTTTGACTTGTTTCACCTCGATTGTCCTGTTCGACCCGATTGACCCATTTGACTCGTTTGACTCGTTTGACTCGTTTGACTCGTTTGGATCGTTCAAATCGCTTGACTCGATTGTCCTGTTCGACCCGTTTGACTCGTTTGACTCGTTCGACTCGTTTGACTCGTTTGACTCGTTTGGCTCGTTCAACTCGCTTTACTCGATTGTCCTGTTCGACCCGTTTGACTCGGTTGACTCGTTTGACTCGGTTGACTCGTTTGACTCGTTTGACTCGTTTGACTCGTTTGACTCGTTTGACTCGATTGATTCGTTTGACTCGTTTGACTCGTTTGACTCGTTTGACTCGTTTGACTCGTTTGACTCGTTTGACTCGTTTGACTCGTTTGACTCGTTTGACTCGTTTGACTCGTTTGACTCGTTTGACTCGTTTGACTCGTTTGACTCGTTTGACTCGTTTGACTCGTTTGACTCGTTTGACTCGTTTGACTCGTTTGACTCGTTTGACTCGTTTGACTCGTTTGACTCGTTTGACTCGTTTGACTCGTTTGACTCGTTTGACTCGTTTGACTCGTTTGACTCGTTTGACTCGTTTGACTCGTTTGACTCGTTTGACTCGTTTGACTCGTTTGACTCGTTTGAGTCGTTTGACTCGTATGACTCGTTTGACTCGTTGACTCGTTTGACTCGATTGTCCTGTTCGACCCGTTTGACCCGTTTGACACGTTTGACTCGTTTGACTCGTTTGACTCGATTGACTCGTTTCACTCGTTTGACTCGTTTGACTCGTTTGACTCGTTTCAATCGACTGTCCTGTTCGACCCGTTTGACCCATTTGACACATTTGAGTCGTTTGACTCGTTTGACTCGTTTGACTCGTTTGACTCGTTTGACTCGTTTGACTCGTTTGACTCGTTTGACTCGATTGACTCGTTTGACTCGATTGACTCGTTTGACTCGTTTGACTCGTTTGACTCGTTTGACTCGTTTGACTCGTTTGACTCGTTTGACTCGTTTGACTCGTTTGACTCGTTTGACTCGTTTGACTCGTTTGACTCGTTTGACTCGTTTGACTCGTTAGACTCGTTTGACTCGTTTGATTCGTTTGACTCGTTTGACTCGATTGACTCGTTTCACTCGATTGTCCTGTTCGACCCGTTTGACCCATTTGACACATTTAACTCGTTTGACTCGTTTGACTCGTTTGACTCGTTTGACTCGTTTGACTCGTTTGACTCGTTTGACTCGTTTGACTCGTTTGACTCGTTTGACTCGTTTGACTCGTTTGACTCGTTTGACTCGTTTGACTCGTTTGACTCGTTTGACTCGTTTGACTCGTTTGGCTCGTTTGACTCGTTTGACTCGTTTGACTCGTTTGACTCGTTTGACTCCTTTGACTCGTTTGACTTGTTTCACCTCGATTGTCCTGTTCGACCCGATTGACCCATTTGACTCGTTTGACTCGTTTGACTCGTTTGGATCGTTCAAATCGCTTGACTCGATTGTCCTGTTCGACCCGTTTGACTCGTTTGACTCGTTCGACTCGTTTGACTCGTTTGACTCGTTTGCCTCGTTCAACTCGCTTTACTCGATTGTCCTGTTCGACCCGTTTGACTCGGTTGACTCGTTTGACTCGGTTGACTCGTTTGACTCGTTTGACTCGTTTGACTCGTTTGACTCGATTGATTCGTTTGACTCGTTTGACTCGTTTGACTCGTTTGACTCGTTTGACTCGTTTGACTCGTTTGACTCGTTTGACTCGTTTGACTCGTTTGACTCGTTTGACTCGTTTGACTCGTTTGACTCGTTTGACTCGTTTGACTCGTTTGACTCGTTTGACTCGTTTGACTCGTTTGACTCGTTTGACTCGTTTGACTCGTTTGACTCGTTTGACTCGTTAGACTCGTTTGACTCGTTTGATTCGTTTGACTCGTTTGACTCGATTGACTCGTTTCACTCGATTGTCCTGTTCGACCCGTTTGACCCATTTGACACATTTAACTCGTTTGACTCGTTTGACTCGTTTGACTCGTTTGACTCGTTTGACTCGTTTGACTCGTTTGACTCGTTTGAGTCGTTTGACTCGTTTGACTCGTTTGACTCGTTGACTCGTTTGACTCGATTGTCCTGTTCGACCCGTTTGACCCGTTTGACACGTTTGACTCGTTTGACTCGTTTGACTCGTTTGACTCGTTGACTCGTTTGACTCGATTGTCCTGTTCGACCCGTTTGACCCGTTCGACCCGTTTGACCCGTTTGACTCGTTTGACTCGTTTGACTCGATTGACGCGTTTCACTCGTTTCACTCGACTGTCCTGTTCGACCCGTTTGACCCATTAGACACATTTGAGTCGTTTGACTCGTTTGACTCGTTTGACTCGTTTGACTCGTTTGACTCGTTTGACTCGTTTGACTCGTTTGACTCGTTTGACTCGTTTGACTCGTTTGACTCGTTTGACTCGTTTGACTCGTTTGACTCGTTTGACTCGTTTGACTCGTTTGACTCGTTTGACTCGTTTGACTCGTTTGACTCGTTTGACTCGTTTGACTCGTTTGACTCGTTTCACTCGTTTGACTCGTTTCACTCGTTTGACTCGTTTGACTCGTTTGACTCGTTTCAATCGACTGTCCTGTTCGACCCGTTTGACCCATTTGACACATTTGAGTCGTTTGACTCGTTTGACTCGTTTGACTCGTTTGACTCGTTTGACTCGTTTGACTCGTTTGACTCGTTTGACTCGTTTGACTCGTTTGACTCGTTTGACTCGATTGACTCGTTTGACTCGATTGACTCGTTTGACTCGTTTGACTCGTTTGACTCGTTTTACTCGTTTGACTCGTTTGACTCGTTTGACTCGTTTGACTCGTTTGACTCGTTTGACTCGTTTGACTCGTTTGACTCGTTTGACTCGTTTGACTCGTTTGACTCGTTTGACTCGTTTGACTCGTTTGACTCGTTTGACTCGTTTGACTCGTTTGACTCGTTTGACTCGTTTGACTCGTTTGACTCGTTTGACTCGTTTGACTCGTTTGGCTCGTTTGACTCGTTTGACTCGTTTGACTCGTTTGACTCGTTTGACTCGTTTGACTCGTTTGACTCCTTTGACTCGTTTGACTTGTTTCACCTCGATTGTCCTGTTCGACCCGATTGACCCATTTGACTCGTTTGACTCGTTTGACTCGTTTGGATCGTTCAAATCGCTTGACTCGATTGTCCTGTTCGACCCGTTTGACTCGTTTGACTCGTTCGACTCGTTTGACTCGTTTGACTCGTTTGGCTCGTTCAACTCGCTTTACTCGATTGTCCTGTTCGACCCGTTTGACTCGGTTGACTCGTTTGACTCGGTTGACTCGTTTGACTCGTTTGACTCGTTTGACACGTTTGACTCGTTTGACTCGATTGATTCGTTTGACTCGTTTGACTCGTTTGACTCGTTTGACTCGTTTGACTCGTTTGACTCGTTTGACTCGTTTGACTCGTTTGACTCGTTTGACTCGTTTGACTCGTTTGACTCGTTTGACTCGTTTGACTCGTTTGACTCGTTTGACTCGTTTGACTCGTTTGACTCGTTTGACTCGTTTGACTCGTTTGACTCGTTTGACTCGTTTGACTCGTTTGACTCGTTTGACTCGTTTGACTCGTTTGACTCGTTTGACTCGTTAGACTCGTTTGACTCGTTTGATTCGTTTGACTCGTTTGACTCGATTGACTCGTTTCACTCGATTGTCCTGTTCGACCCGTTTGACCCATTTGACACATTTAACTCGTTTGACTCGTTTGACTCGTTTGACTCGTTTGACTCGTTTGACTCGTTTGACTCGTTTGACTCGTTTGACTCGTTTGACTCGTTTGAGTCGTTTGACTCGTTTGACTCGTTTGACTCGTTTGACTCGTTTGACTCGTTTGACTCGTTTGACTCGTTTGACTCGTTTGACTCGTTTGACTCGTTTGACTCGTTTGACTCGTTTGACTCGTTTGACTCGTTTGACTCGTTTGACTCGTTTGACTCGTTTGACTCGTTTGACTCGTTTGACTCGTTTGACTCGTTTGACTCGTTTGACTCGTTTGACTCGTTTGACTCGTTTGACTCGTTTGACTCGTTTGACTCGTTTGACTCGTTTGACTCGTTTGACTCGTTTGACTCGTTTGACTCGTTTGACTCGATTGACTCGTTTCACTCGATTGTCCTGTTCGACCCGTTTGACCCATTTGACACATTTAACTCGTTTGACTCGTTTGACTCGTTTGGCTCGTTCAACTCGCTTTACTCGATTGTCCTGTTCGACCCGTTTGACTCGGTTGACTCGTTTGACTCGGTTGACTCGTTTGACTCGTTTGACTCGTTTGACTCGTTTGACTCGTTTGACTCGATTGATTCGTTTGACTCGTTTGACTCGTTTGACTCGTTTGACTCGTTTGACTCGTTTGACTCGTTTGACTCGTTTGACTCGTTTGACTCGTTTGACTCGTTTGACTCGTTTGACTCGTTTGACTCGTTTGACTCGTTTGACTCGTTTGACTCGTTTGACTCGTTTGACTCGTTTGACTCGTTTGACTCGTTTGACTCGTTTGACTCGTTTGACTCGTTAGACTCGTTTGACTCGTTTGATTCGTTTGACTCGTTTGACTCGATTGACTCGTTTCACTCGATTGTCCTGTTCGACCCGTTTGACCCATTTGACACATTTAACTCGTTTGACTCGTTTGACTCGTTTGACTCGTTTGACTCGTTTGACTCGTTTGACTCGTTTGACTCGTTTGACTCGTTTGACTCGTTTGAGTCGTTTGACTCGTATGACTCGTTTGACTCGTTGACTCGTTTGACTCGATTGTCCTGTTCGACCCGTTTGACCCGTTTGACACGTTTGACTCGTTTGACTCGTTTGACTCGATTGACTCGTTTCACTCGTTTGACTCGTGTGACTCGTTTGACTCGTTTCAATCGACTGTCCTGTTCGACCCGTTTGACCCATTTGACACATTTGAGTCGTTTGACTCGTTTGACTCGTTTGACTCGTTTGACTCGTTTGACTCGTTTGACTCGTTCGACTCGTTTGACTCGTTTGACTCGTTTGGCTCGTTCAACTCGCTTTACTCGATTGTCCTGTTCGACTCGTTTGACTCGTTTGACTCGTTTGACTCGTTTGACTCGTTTGACTCGGTTGACTCGTTTGACTCGTTTGACTCGTTTGACTCGTTTGACTCGTTTGACTCGATTGATTCGTTTGACTCGTTTGACTCGTTTGACTCGTTTGACTCGTTTGACTCGTTTGACTCGTTTGACTCGTTTGACTCGTTTGACTCGTTTGACTCGTTTGACTCGTTTGACTCGTTTGACTCGTTTGACTCGTTTGACTCGTTTGACTCGTTTGACTCGTTTGACTCGTTTGACTCGTTTGACTCGTTTGACTCGTTTGACTCGTTTGACTCGTTTGACTCGTTTGACTCGTTTGACTCGTTAGACTCGTTTGACTCATTTGATTCGTTTGACTCGTTTGACTCGATTGACTCGTTTCACTCGATTGTCCTGTTCGACCCGTTTGACCCATTTGACACATTTAACTCGTTTGACTCGTTTGACTCGTTTGACTCGTTTGACTCGTTTGACTCGTTTGACTCGTTTGACTCGTTTGACTCGTTTGAGTCGTTTGACTCGTTTGACTCGTTTGACTCGTTGACTCGTTTGACTCGATTGTCCTGTTCGACCCGTTTGACCCGTTTGACACGTTTGACTCGTTTGACTCGTTTGACTCGTTTGACTCGTTGACTCGTTTGACTCGATTGTCCTGTTCGACCCGTTTGACCCGTTTGACTCGTTTGACTCGTTTGACTCGATTGACGCGTTTCACTCGTTTCACTCGACTGTCCTGTTCGACCCGTTTGACCCATTAGACACATTTGAGTCGTTTGACTCGTTTGACTCGTTTGACTCGTTTGACTCGTTTGACTCGTTTGACTCGTTTGACTCGTTTGACTCGTTTGACTCGTTTGACTCGTTTGACTCGTTTGACTCGTTTGACTCGATTGACTCGTTTGACTCGATTGACTCGTTTGACTCGTTTGACTCGTTTGACTCGTTTGACTCGTTTGACTCGTTTGACTCGTATGACTCGTTTGACTCGTTTGACTCGTTTGACTCGTTTGACTCGTTTGACTCGTTTGACTCGTTTGACTCGTTTGACTCGTTTGACTCGTTTGACTCGTTTGACTCGTTTGACTCGTTTGGCTCGTTTGACTCGTTTGACTCGTTTGACTCGTTTGACTCGTTTGACTCGTTTGGATCGTTCAAATCGCTTGACTCGATTGTCCTGTTCGACCCGTTTGACTCGTTTGACTCGTACGACTCGTTTGACTCGTTTGACTCGTTTGGCTCGTTCAACTCGCTTTACTCGATTGTCCTGTTCGACCCGTTTGACTCGGTTGACTCGTTTGACTCGGTTGACTCGTTTGACTCGTTTGACTCGTTTGACTCGTTTGACTCGTTTGACTCGATTGATTCGTTTGACTCGTTTGACTCGTTTGACTCGTTTGACTCGTTTGACTCGTTTGACTCGTTTGACTCGTTTGACTCGTTTGACTCGTTTGACTCGTTTGACTCGTTTGACTCGTTTGACTCGTTTGACTCGTTTGACTCGTTTGACTCGTTTGACTCGTTTGACTCGTTTGACTCGTTTGACTCGTTTGACTCGTTTGACTCGTTTGACTCGTTTGACTCGTTTGACTCGTTAGACTCGTTTGACTCGTTTGATTCGTTTGACTCGTTTGACTCGATTGACTCGTTTCACTCGATTGTCCTGTTCGACCCGTTTGACCCATTTGACACATTTAACTCGTTTGACTCGTTTGACTCGTTTGACTCGTTTGACTCGTTTGACTCGTTTGACTCGTTTGACTCGTTTGACTCGTTTGAGTCGTTTGACTCGTTTGACTCGTTTGACTCGTTGACTCGTTTGACTCGTTTGACCCGTTTGACTCGTTTGACTCGTTTGACTCGATTGACGCGTTTCACTCGTTTCACTCGACTGTCCTGTTCGACCCGTTTGACCCATTAGACACATTTGAGTCGTTTGACTCGTTTGACTCGTTTGACTCGTTTGACTCGTTTGACTCGTTTGACTCGTTTGACTCGTTTGACTCGTTTGACTCGTTTGACTCGTTTGACTCGTTTGACTCGTTTGACTCGTTTGACTCGTTAGACTCGTTTGACTCGTTTGATTCGTTTGACTCGTTTGACTCGATTGACTCGTTTCACTCGATTGTCCTGTTCGACCCGTTTGACCCATTTGACACATTTAACTCGTTTGACTCGTTTGACTCGTTTGACTCGTTTGACTCGTTTGACTCGTTTGACTCGTTTGACTCGTTTGACTCGTTTGAGTCGTTTGACTCGTTTGACTCGTTTGACTCGTTGACTCGTTTGACTCGTTTGACCCGTTTGACTCGTTTGACTCGTTTGACTCGATTGACGCGTTTCACTCGTTTCACTCGACTGTCCTGTTCGACCCGTTTGACCCATTAGACACATTTGAGTCGTTTGACTCGTTTGACTCGTTTGACTCGTTTGACTCGTTTGACTCGTTTGACTCGTTTGACTCGTTTGACTCGTTTGACTCGTTTGACTCGTTTGACTCGTTTGACCCGTTTGACTCGTTTGACTCGTTTGACTCGATTGACGCGTTTCACTCGTTTCACTCGACTGTCCTGTTCGACCCGTTTGACCCATTAGACACATTTGAGTCGTTTGACTCGTTTGACTCGTATGACTCGTTTGACTCGTTTGACTCGTTTGACTCGTTTGACTCGTTTGACTCGTTTGACTCGTTTGACTCGTTTGACTCGTTTGACTCGTTTGACTCGTTTGACTCGTTTGACTCGTTTGACTCGTTTGACTCGTTTGACTCGTTTGACTCGTTTGACTCGTTTGACTCGTTTGACTCGTTTGACTCGTTTGACTCGTTTGACACGTTTGACTCGTTTGACTCGTTTGACTCGTTTGACTCGTTTGACTCGTTTGACTCGTTTGACTCGTTTGACTCGTTTGACTCGTTTGACTCGTTTGACTCGTTTGACTCGTTTGACTCGTTTGACTCGTTTGACTCGTTTGACTCGTTTGACTCGTTTGACTCGTTTGACTCGTTTGACTCGTTTGACTCGATTGACTCGTTTCACTCGATTGTCCTGTTCGACCCGTTTGACCCATTTGACACATTTAACTCGTTTGTCTCGTTTGACTCGTTTGACTCGTTTGACTCGTTTGACTCGTTTGACTCGTTTGACTCGTTTGACTCGTATGACTCGTTTGACTCGTTGACTCGTTTGACTCGATTGTCCTGTTCGACCCGTTTGACCCGTTTGACACGTTTGACTCGTTTGACTCGTTTGACTCGATTGACTCGTTTCACTCGTTTGACTCGTTTGACTCGTTTGACTCGTTTCAATCGACTGTCCTGTTCGACCCGTTTGACCCATTTGACACATTTGAGTCGTTTGAGTCGTTTGACTCGTTTGACTCGTTTGACTCGTTTGACTCGTTTGACTCGTTTGACTCGTTTGACTCGTTTGACTCGTTTGACTCGATTGACTCGTTTGACTCGATTGACTCGTTTGACTCGTTTGACTCGTTTGACTCGTTTGACTCGATTGACTCGTTTGACTCGTTTGACTCGTTTGACACGTTTGACTCGTTTGACTCGTTTGACTCGTTTGACTCGTTTGACTCGTTTGACTCGTTTGACTCGTTTGACTCGTTTGACTCGTTTGACTCGTTTGACTCGTTTGACTCGTTTGACTCGTTTGACTCGTTTGACTCGTTTGACTCGTTTGACTCGTTTGACTCGTTTGACTCGTTTGACTCGTTTGACTCGATTGACTCGTTTCACTCGATTGTCCTGTTCGACCCGTTTGACCCATTTGACACATTTAACTCGTTTGACTCGTTTGACTCGTTTGACTCGTTTGACTCGTTTGACTCGTTTGACTCGTTTGACTCGTTTGACTCGTATGACTCGTTTGACTCGTTGACTCGTTTGACTCGATTGTCCTGTTCGACCCGTTTGACCCGTTTGACACGTTTGACTCGTTTGACTCGTTTGACTCGATTGACTCGTTTCACTCGTTTGACTCGTTTGACTCGTTTGACTCGTTTCAATCGACTGTCCTGTTCGACCCGTTTGACCCATTTGACACATTTGAGTCGTTTGAGTCGTTTGACTCGTTTGACTCGTTTGACTCGTTTGACTCGTTTGACTCGTTTGACTCGTTTGACTCGTTTGACTCGATTGACTCGTTTGACTCGATTGACTCGTTTGACTCGTTTGACTCGTTTGACTCGTTTGACTCGTTTGACTCGTTTGACTCGTTTGACTCGTTTGACTCGTTTGACTCGTTTGACTCGTTTGACTCGATTGATTCGTTTGACTCGTTTGACTCGTTTGACTCGTTTGACTCGTTTGACTCGTTTGACTCGTTTGACTCGTTTGACTCGTTTGACTCGTTTGACTCGTTTGACTCGTTTGACTCGTTTGACTCGTTTGACTCGTTTGACTCGTTTGACTCGTTTGACACGTTTGACTCGTTTGACTCGTTAGACTCGTTTGACTCGTTTGATTCGTTTGACTCGTTTGACTCGATTGACTCGTTTCACTCGATTGTCCTGTTCGACCCGTTTGACCCATTTGACACATTTAACTCGTTTGACTCGTTTGACTCGTTTGACTCGTTTGACTCGTTTGACTCGTTTGACTCGTTTGACTCGTTTGACTCGTTTGACTCGTTTGACTCGTTTGACTCGTTTGACTCGTTTGAGTCGTTTGACTCGTTTGACTCGTTTGACTCGTTGACTCGTTTGACTCGATTGTCCTGTTCGACCCGTTTGACCCGTTTGACACGTTTGACTCGTTTGACTCGTTTGACTCGTTTGACTCGTTGACTCGTTTGACTCGATTGTCCTGTTCGACCCGTTTGACCCGTTTGACTCGTTTGACTCGATTGACGCGATTCACTCGTTTCACTCGACTGTCCTGTTCGACCCGTTTGACCCATTAGACACATTTGAGTCGTTTGACTCGTTTGACTCGTTTGACTCGTTTGACTCGTTTGACTCGTTTGACTCGTTTGACTCGTTTGACTCGTTTGACTCGTTTGACTCGTTTGACTCGTTTGACTCGTTTGACTCGTTTGACTCGTTTGACTCGTTTGACTCGTTTGACTCGTTTGACTCGTTTGACTCGTTTGACTCGTTTGACTCGTTTGACTCGTTTGACTCGTTTGACTCGTTTGACTCGTTTGACTCGTTTGACTCGTTTGACTCGTTTGACTCGTTTGACTCGTTTGACTCGTTTGACTCGTTTGACTCGTTTGACTCGTTTGACTCGTTTGACTCGTTTGACTCGTTTGACTCGTTTGACTCGTTTGACTCGTTTGACTCGTTTGACTCGTTTGACTCGTTTGACTCGTTTGACTCGTTTGACTCGTTTGACTCGTTTGACTCGTTAGACTCGTTTGACTCGTTTGATTCGTTTGACTCGTTTGACTCGATTGACTCGTTTCACTCGATTGTCCTGTTCGACCCGTTTGACCCATTTGACACATTTAACTCGTTTGACTCGTTTGACTCGTTTGACTCGTTTGACTCGTTTGACTCGTTTGACTCGTTTGACTCGTTTGACTCGTTTGACTCGTTTGACTCGTTTGACTCGTTTGACTCGTTTGACTCGTTTGACTCGTTTGACTCGTTTGACTCGTTTGACTCGTTTGACTCGTTTGGCTCGTTTGACTCGTTTGACTCGTTTGACTCGTTTGACTCGTTTGACTCCTTTGACTCGTTTGACTTGTTTCACCTCGATTGTCCTGTTCGACCCGATTGACCCATTTGACTCGTTTGACTCGTTTGACTCGTTTGGATCGTTCAAATCGCTTGACTCGATTGTCCTGTTCGACCCGTTTGACTCGTTTGACTCGTTCGACTCGTTTGACTCGTTTGACTCGTTTGACTCGTTTGGCTCGTTCAACTCGCTTTACTCGATTGTCCTGTTCGACCCGTTTGACTCGGTTGACTCGTTTGACTCGGTTGACTCGTTTGACTCGTTTGACTCGTTTGACTCGTTTGACTCGATTGATTCGTTTGACTCGTTTGACTCGTTTGACTCGTTTGACTCGTTTGACTCGTTTGACTCGTTTGACTCGTTTGACTCGTTTGACTCGTTTGACTCGTTTGACTCGTTTGACTCGTTTGACTCGTTTGACTCGTTTGACTCGTTTGACTCGTTTGACTCGTTTGACTCGTTTGACTCGTTTGACTCGTTTGACTCGTTTGACTCGTTTGACTCGTTTGACTCGTTAGACTCGTTTGACTCGTTTGATTCGTTTGACTCGTTTGACTCGATTGACTCGTTTCACTCGATTGTCCTGTTCGACCCGTTTGACCCATTTGACACATTTAACTCGTTTGACTCGTTTGACTCGTTTGACTCGTTTGACTCGTTTGACTCGTTTGACTCGTTTGAGTCGTTTGACTCGTTTGACTCGTTTGACTCGTTGACTCGTTTGACTCGATTGTCCTGTTCGACCCGTTTGACCCGTTTGACACGTTTGACTCGTTTGACTCGTTTGACTCGTTTGACTCGTTGACTCGTTTGACTCGATTGTCCTGTTCGACCCGTTTGACCCGTTCGACCCGTTTGACCCGTTTGACTCGTTTGACTCGTTTGACTCGATTGACGCGTTTCACTCGTTTCACTCGACTGTCCTGTTCGACCCGTTTGACCCATTAGACACATTTGAGTCGTTTGACTCGTTTGACTCGTTTGACTCGTTTGACTCGTTTGACTCGTTTGACTCGTTTGACTCGTTTGACTCGTTTGACTCGTTTGACTCGTTTGACTCGTTTGACTCGTTTGACTCGTTTGACTCGTTTGACTCGTTTGACTCGTTTGACTCGTTTGACTCGTTTGACTCGTTTGACTCGTTTGACTCGTTTGACTCGTTTGACTCGTTTGACTCGTTTGACTCGTTTGACTCGTTTGACTCGTTTGACTCGTTTGACTCGTTAGACTCGTTTGACTCGTTTGATTCGTTTGACTCGTTTGACTCGTTTGACTCGATTGACTCGTTTCACTCGATTGACTCGTTTGACTCGTTGACTCGTTTGACTCGATTGTCCTGTTCGACCCGTTTGACCCGTTTGACACGTTTGACTCGTTTGACTCGTTTGACTCGTTTGACTCGATTGACTCGTTTCACTCGATTGTCCTGTTCGACCCGTTTGACCCATTTGACACATTTAACTCGTTTGACTCGTTTGACTCGTTTGGCTCGTTCAACTCGCTTTACTCGATTGTCCTGTTCGACCCGTTTGACTCGGTTGACTCGTTTGACTCGGTTGACTCGTTTGACTCGTTTGACTCGTTTGACTCGTTTGACTCGTTTGACTCGATTGATTCGTTTGACTCGTTTGACTCGTTTGACTCGTTTGACTCGTTTGACTCGTTTGACTCGTTTGACTCGTTTGACTCGTTTGACTCGTTTGACTCGTTTGACTCGTTTGACTCGTTTGACTCGTTTGACTCGTTTGACTCGTTTGACTCGTTTGACTCGTTTGACTCGTTTGACTCGTTTGACTCGTTTGACTCGTTTGACTCGTTTGACTCGTTTGACTCGTTTGACTCGTTTGACTCGTTAGACTCGTTTGACTCGTTTGATTCGTTTGACTCGTTTGACTCGTTTGACTCGATTGACTCGTTTCACTCGATTGACTCGTTTGACTCGTTGACTCGTTTGACTCGATTGTCCTGTTCGACCCGTTTGACCCGTTTGACACGTTTGACTCGTTTGACTCGTTTGACTCGTTTGACTCGTTGACTCGTTTGACTCGATTGTCCTGTTCGACCCGTTTGACCCGTTCGACCCGTTTGACCCGTTTGACTCGTTTGACTCGTTTGACTCGATTGACCCGATTCACTCGTTTCACTCGACTGTCCTGTTCGACCCGTTTGACCCATTAGACACATTTGAGTCGTTTGACTCGTTTGACTCGTTTGACTCGTTTGACTCGTTTGACTCGTTTGACTCGTTTGACTCGTTTGACTCGTTTGACTCGTTTGACTCGTTTGACTCGTTTGACTCGTTTGACTCGTTTGACTCGTTTGACTCGTTTGACTCGTTTGACTCGTTTGACTCGTTTGACTCGTTTGACTCGTTTGACTCGTTTGACTCGTTTGACTCGTTTGACTCGTTTGACTCGTTTGACTCGTTTGACTCGTTTGACTCGTTTGACTCGTTTGACTCGTTTGACTCGTTTGACTCGTTTGACTCGTTTGACTCGTTTGACTCGTTTGACTCGTTTGACTCGTTTGACTCGTTTGACTCGTTTGACTCGTTTGACTCGTTTGACTCGTTTGACTCGTTTGACTCGTTTGACTCGTTTGACTCGTTTGACTCGTTTGACTCGTTTGACTCGTTTGACTCGTTGGACTCGTTTGACTCGTTTGACTCGTTTGACTCGTTTGACTCGTTTGACTCGTTTGACTCGTTTGACTCGTTTGACTCGTTTGACTCGTTTGACTCGTTTGACTCGTTTGACTCGTTTGACTCGTTTGACTCGTTTGACTCGTTTGACTCGTTTGACTCGTTTGACTCGTTTGACTCGTTTGACTCGTTTGACTCGTTTGACTCGTTTGACTCGTTTGACTCGTTTGACTCGTTTGACTCGTTTGACTCGTTTGACTCGTTTGACTCGTTTGACTCGTTTGACTCGTTTGACTCGTTTGACTCGTTTGACTCGATTGACTCGTTTCACTCGATTGTCCTGTTCGACCCGTTTGACCCATTTGACACATTTAACTCGTTTGACTCGTTTGACTCGTTTGACTCGTTTGACTCGTTTGACTCGTTTGACTCGTTTGAGTCGTTTGACTCGTATGACTCGTTTGACTCGTTGACTCGTTTGACTCGATTGTCCTGTTCGACCCGTTTGACTCGGTTGGCTCGTTCAACTCGCTTTACTCGATTGTCCTGTTCGACCCGTTTGACTCGGTTGACTCGTTTGACTCGGTTGACTCGTTTGACTCGTTTGACTCGTTTGACTCGTTTGACTCGTTTGACTCGTTTGACTCGATTGATTCGTTTGACTCGTTTGACTCGTTTGACTCGTTTGACTCGTTTGACTCGTTTGACTCGTTTGACTCGTTTGACTCGTTTGACTCGTTTGACTCGTTTGACTCGTTTGACTCGTTTGACTCGTTTGACTCGTTTGACTCGTTTGACTCGTTTGACTCGTTTGACTCGTTTGACTCGTTTGACTCGTTTGACTCGTTTGACTCGTTTGACTCGTTTGACTCGTTTGACTCGTTTGACTCGTTTGACTCGTTTGACTCGTTTGACTCGTTTGACTCGTTTGACTCGTTTGACTCGTTTGACTCGTTTGACTCGTTTGACTCGTTTGACTCGTTTGACTCGTTTGACTCGTTTGACTCGTTTGACTCGTTTGACTCGTTAGACTCGTTTGACTCGTTTGATTCGTTTGACTCGTTTGACTCGATTGACTCGTTTCACTCGATTGTCCTGTTCGACCCGTTTGACCCATTTGACACATTTAACTCGTTTGACTCGTTTGACTCGTTTGACTCGTTTGACTCGTTTGACTCGTTTGACTCGTTTGACTCGTTTGACTCGTTTGAGTCGTTTGACTCGTTTGACTCGTTTGACTCGTTGACTCGTTTGACTCGATTGTCCTGTTCGACCCGTTTGACCCGTTTGACACGTTTGACTCGTTTGACTCGTTTGACTCGTTTGACTCGTTGACTCGTTTGACTCGATTGTCCTGTTCGACCCGTTTGACCCGTTCGACCCGTTTGACACGTTTGACTCGTTTGACTCGTTTGACTCGATTGACGCGTTTCACTCGTTTCACTCGACTGTCCTGTTCGACCCGTTTGACCCATTAGACACATTTGAGTCGTTTGACTCGTTTGACTCGTTTGACTCGTTTGACTCGTTTGACTCGTTTGACTCGTTTGACTCGTTTGACTCGTTTGACTCGTTTGACTCGTTTGACTCGTTTGACTCGTTTGACTCGTTTGACTCGTTTGACTCGTTTGACTCGTTTGACTCGTTTGACTCGTTTGACTCGTTTCAATCGACTGTCCCATTTGACACATTTGAGTCGTTTGACTCGTTTGACTCGTTTGACTCGTTTGACTCGTTTGACTCGTTTGACTCGTTTGACTCGTTTGACTCGTTTGACTCGTTTGACTCGATTGACTCGTTTGACTCGATTGACTCGTTTGACTCGTTTGACTCGTTTGACTCGTTTGACTCGTTTGACTCGTTTGACTCGTTTGACTCGTTTGACTCGTTTGACTCGTTTGACTCGTTTGACTCGTTTGACTCGTTTGACTCGTTTGACTCGTTTGACTCGTTTGACTCGTTTGACTCGTTTGACTCGTTTGACTCGTTTGACTCGTTTGACTCGTTTGACTCGTTTGACTCGTTTGGCTCGTTTGACTCGTTTGACTCGTTTGACTCGTTTGACTCGTTTGACTCCTTTGACTCGTTTGACTTGTTTCACCTCGATTGTCCTGTTCGACCCGATTGACCCATTTGACTCGTTTGACTCGTTTGACTCGTTTGGATCGTTCAAATCGCTTGACTCGATTGTCCTGTTCGACCCGTTTGACTCGATTGTCCTGTTCGACCCGTTTGACTCGTTTGACTCGTTCGACTCGTTTGACTCGTTTGACTCGTTTGGCTCGTTCAACTCGCTTTACTCGATTGTCCTGTTCGACCCGTTTGACTCGGTTGACTCGTTTGACTCGGTTGACTCGTTTGACTCGTTTGACTCGTTTGACTCGTTTGACTCGTTTGACTCGATTGATTCGTTTGACTCGTTTGACTCGTTTGACTCGTTTGACTCGTTTGACTCGTTTGACTCGTTTGACTCGTTTGACTCGTTTGACTCGTTTGACTCGTTTGACTCGTTTGACTCGTTTGACTCGTTTGACTCGTTTGACTCGTTTGACTCGTTTGACTCGTTTGACTCGTTTGACTCGTTTGACTCGTTTGACTCGTTTGACTCGTTTGACTCGTTTGACTCGTTTGACTCGTTAGACTCGTTTGACTCGTTTGATTCGTTTGACTCGTTTGACTCGATTGACTCGTTTCACTCGATTGTCCTGTTCGACCCGTTTGACCCATTTGACACATTTAACTCGTTTGACTCGTTTGACTCGTTTGACTCGTTTGACTCGTTTGACTCGTTTGACTCGTTTGACTCGTTTGAGTCGTTTGACTCGTTTGACTCGTTTGACTCGTTGACTCGTTTGACTCGATTGTCCTGTTCGACCCGTTTGACCCGTTTGACACGTTTGACTCGTTTGACTCGTTTGACTCGTTTGACTCGTTGACTCGTTTGACTCGATTGTCCTGTTCGACCCGTTTGACCCGTTCGACCCGTTTAACCCGTTTGACTCGTTTGACTCGTTTGACTCGATTGACGCGTTTCACTCGTTTCACTCGACTGTCCTGTTCGACCCGTTTGACCCATTAGACACATTTGAGTCGTTTGACTCGTTTGACTCGTTTGACTCGTTTGACTCGTTTGACTCGTTTGACTCGTTTGACTCGTTTGACTCGTTTGACTCGTTTGACTCGTTTGACTCGTTTGACTCGTTTGACTCGTTTGACTCGTTTGACTCGTTTGACTCGTTTGACTCGTTTGACTCGTTTGACTCGTTTGACTCGTTTGACTCGTTTGACTCGTTTGACTCGTTTGACTCGTTTGACTCGTTTGACTCGTTTGACTCGTTTGACTCGTTTGACTCGTTGGACTCGTTTGACTCGTTTGACTCGTTTGACTCGTTTGACTCGTTTGACTCGTTTGACTCGTTTGACTCGTTTGACTCGTTTGACTCGTTTGACTCGTTTGACTCGTTTGACTCGTTTGACTCGTTTGACTCGTTTGACTCGTTTGACTCGTTTGACTCGTTTGACTCGTTTGACTCGTTTGACTCGTTTGACTCGTTTGACTCGTTTGACTCGTTTGACTCGTTTGACTCGTTTGACTCGTTTGACTCGTTTGACTCGTTTGACTCGTTTGACTCGTTTGACTCGTTTGACTCGTTTGACTCGTTTGACTCGTTTGACTCGTTTGACTCGTTTGACTCGTTTGACTCGTTTGACTCGTTTGACTCGTTTGACTCGTTTGACTCGTTTGACTCGATTGACTCGTTTCACTCGATTGTCCTGTTCGACCCGTTTGACCCATTTGACACATTTAACTCGTTTGACTCGTTTGACTCGTTTGACTCGTTTGACTCGTTTGACTCGTTTGACTCGTTTGAGTCGTTTGACTCGTATGACTCGTTTGACTCGTTGACTCGTTTGACTCGATTGTCCTGTTCGACCCGTTTGACCCGTTTGACACGTTTGACTCGTTTGACTCGTTTGACTCGATTGACTCGTTTCACTCGTTTGACTCGTTTGACTCGTTTGACTCGTTTCAATCGACTGTCCTGTTCGACCCGTTTGACCCATTTGACACATTTGAGTCGTTTGACTCGTTTGACTCGTTTGACTCGTTTGACTCGTTTGACTCGTTTGACTCGTTTGACTCGTTTGACTCGTTTGACTCGTTTGACTCGTTTGACTCGTTGGACTCGTTTGACTCGTTTGACTCGTTTGACTCGTTTGACTCGTTTGACTCGTTTGACTCGTTTGACTCGTTTGACTCGTTTGACTCGTTTGACTCGTTTGACTCGTTTGACTCGTTTGACTCGTTTGACTCGTTTGACTCGTTTGACTCGTTTGACTCGTTTGACTCGTTTGACTCGTTTGACTCGTTTGACTCGTTTGACTCGTTTGACTCGTTTGACTCGTTTGACTCGTTTGACTCGTTTGACTCGTTTGACTCGTTTGACTCGTTTGACTCGTTTGACTCGTTTGACTCGATTGACTCGTTTCACTCGATTGTCCTGTTCGACCCGTTTGACCCATTTGACACATTTAACTCGTTTGACTCGTTTGACTCGTTTGACTCGTTTGACTCGTTTGACTCGTTTGACTCGTTTGAGTCGTTTGACTCGTATGACTCGTTTGACTCGTTGACTCGTTTGACTCGATTGTCCTGTTCGACCCGTTTGACTCGGTTGGCTCGTTCAACTCGCTTTACTCGATTGTCCTGTTCGACCCGTTTGACTCGGTTGACTCGTTTGACTCGGTTGACTCGTTTGACTCGTTTGACTCGTTTGACTCGTTTGACTCGTTTGACTCGTTTGACTCGATTGATTCGTTTGACTCGTTTGACTCGTTTGACTCGTTTGACTCGTTTGACTCGTTTGACTCGTTTGACTCGTTGACTCGTTTGACTCGATTGTCCTGTTCGACCCGTTTGACCCGTTTGACACGTTTGACTCGTTTGACTCGTTTGACTCGTTTGACTCGTTTGACTCGTTTGACTCGTTTGACTCGTTTGACTCGTTTGACTCGTTTGACTCGTTTGACTCGTTTGACTCGTTTGACTCGTTTGACTCGTTTGACTCGTTTGACTCGTTTGACTCGTTTGACTCGTTTGACTCGTTTGACTCGTTTGACTCGTTTGACTCGTTAGACCTCGTTTGACTCGTTTGATTCGTTTGACTCGTTTGACTCGATTGACTCGTTTCACTCGATTGTCCTGTTCGACCCGTTTGACCCATTTGACACATTTAACTCGTTTGACTCGTTTGACTCGTTTGACTCGTTTGACTCGTTTGACTCGTTTGTCCTGTTTGACTCGTTTGAGTCGTTTGACTCGTTTGACTCGTTTGACTCGTTGACTCGTTTGACTCGATTGTCCTGTTCGACCCGTTTGACCCGTTTGACACGTTTGACTCGTTTGACTCGTTTGACTCGTTTGACTCGTTGACTCGTTTGACTCGATTGTCCTGTTCGACCCGTTTGACCCGTTCGACCCGTTTGACCCGTTTGACTCGTTTGACTCGTTTGACTCGATTGACGCGTTTCACTCGTTTCACTCGACTGTCCTGTTCGACCCGTTTGACCCATTAGACACATTTGAGTCGTTTGACTCGTTTGACTCGTTTGACTCGTTTGACTCGTTTGACTCGTTTGACTCGTTTGACTCGTTTGACTCGTTTTGACTCGTTTGACTCGTTTGACTCGTTTGACTCGTTTGACTCGTTTGACTCGTTTGACTCGTTTGACTCGTTTGACTCGTTTGACTCGTTTGACTCGTTTGACTCGTTGACTCGTTTGACTCGTTTGACTCGTTTGACTCGTTTGACTCGTTTGACTCGTTTGACTCGTTTGACTCGTTTGACTCGTTTGACTCGTTTGACTCGTTTGACTCGTTTGACTCGTTTGACTCGTTTGACTCGTTTGACTCGTTTGACTCGTTTGACTCGTTTCAATCGACTGTCCTGTTCGACCCGTTTGACCCATTTGACACATTTGAGTCGTTTGACTCGTTTGACTCGTTTGACTCGTTTGACTCGTTTGACTCGTTTGACTCGTTTGGACTCGTTTGACTCGATTGGACTCGTTTGACTCGATTGACTCGTTTGACTCGTTTGACTCGTTTGACTCGTTTGACTCGTTTGACTCGTTTGACTCGTTTGACTCGTTTGACTCGTTTGACTCGTTTGACTCGTTTGACTCGTTTGACTCGTTTGACTCGTTTGACTCGTTTGACTCGTTTGACTCGTTTGACTCGTTTGACTCGTTTGACTCGTTTGACTCGTTTGACTCGTTTGCCTCGTTTGACTCGTTTGACTCGTTTGACTCGTTTGGCTCGTTTGACTCGTTTGACTCGTTTGACTCGTTTGACTCGTTTGACTCCTTTGACTCGTTTGACTTGTTTCACCTCGATTGTCCTGTTCGACCCGATTGACCCATTTAACTCGTTTGACTCGTTTGACTCGTTTGGATCGTTCAAATCGCTTGACTCGATTGTCCTGTTCGACCCGTTTGACTCGATTGTCCTGTTCGACCCGTTTGAATCGTTTGACTCGTTCGACTCGTTTGACTCGTTTGACTCGTTTGGCTCGTTCAACTCGCTTTACTCGATTGTCCTGTTCGACCCGTTTTGACTCGGTTGACTCGTTTGACTCGGTTGACTCGTTTGACTCGTTTGACTCGTTTGACTCGTTTGACTCGTTTGACTCGATTGATTCGTTTGACTCGTTTGACTCGTTTGACTCGTTTGACTCGTTTGACTCGTTTGACTCGTTTGACTCGTTTGACTCGTTTGACTCGTTTGACTCGTTTGACTCGTTTGACTCGTTTGACTCGTTTGACTCGTTTGACTCGTTTGACTCGTTTGACTCGTTTGACTCGTTTGACTCGTTTGACTCGTTTGACTCGTTTGACTCGTTTGACTCGTTTGACTCGTTTGACTCGTTTGACTCGTATGACTCGTTTGACTCGTTTGACTCGTTTGACTCGTTTGACTCGTTTGACTCGTTTGACTCGTTAGACTCGTTTGACTCGTTTGATTCGTTTGACTCGTTTGACTCGATTGACTCGTTTCACTCGATTGTCCTGTTCGACCCGTTTGACCCATTTGACACATTTAACTCGTTTGACTCGTTTGACTCGTTTGACTCGTTTGACTCGTTTGACTCGTTTGACTCGTTTGACTCGTTTGAGTCGTTTGACTCGTTGACTCGTTTGACTCGTTGACTCGTTTGACTCGATTGTCCTGTTCGACCCGTTTGACCCGTTTGACACGTTTGACTCGTTTGACTCGTTTGACTCGTTTGACTCGTTGACTCGTTTGACTCGATTGTCCTGTTCGACCCGTTTGACCCGTTCGACCCGTTTAAACCCGTTTGACTCGTTTGACTCGTTTGACTCGATTGACGCGTTTCACTCGTTTCACTCGACTGTCCTGTTCGACCCGTTTGACCCATTAGACACATTTGAGTCGTTTGACTCGTTTGACTCGTTTGACTCGTTTGACTCGTTTGACTCGTTTGACTCGTTTGACTCGTTTGACTCGTTTGACTCGTTTGACTCGTTTGACTCGTTGACTCGTTTGACTCGTTTGACTCGTTTGACTCGTTTGACTCGTTTGACTCGTTTGACTCGTTTGACTCGTTTGACTCGTTTGACTCGTTTTGACCTCGTTTGACTCGTTTGACTCGTTTGACTCGTTTGACTCGTTTGACTCGTTTGACTCGTTTGACTCGTTTGACTCGTTTGACTCGTTTGACTCGTTTGACTCGTTTGACTCGTTTGACTCGTTTGACTCGTTTGACTCGTTTGACTCGTTTGACTCGTTTGACTCGTTTGACTCGTTTGACTCGTTTGACTCGTTTGACTCGTTTGACTCGTTTGACTCGTTTGACTCGTTGGACTCGTTGGACTCGTTTGACTCGTTTGACTCGTTGACTCGTTTGACTCGTTTGACTCGTTTGACTCGTTTGACTCGTTTGACTCGTTTGACTCGTTTGACTCGTTTGACTCGTTTGACTCGTTTGACTCGTTTGACTCGTTTGACTCGTTTGACTCGTTTGACTCGTTTGACTCGTTTGACTCGTTTGACTCGTTTGACTCGTTTGACTCGTTTGACTCGTTTGACTCGTTTGTTGACTCGTTTGACTCGTTTGACTCGTTTGACTCGTTTGACTCGTTTGACTCGTTTGACTCGATTGACTCGTTTCACTCGATTGTCCCGTTCGACCCGTTTGACCCATTTGACACATTTAACTCGTTTGACTCGTTTGACTCGTTTGACTCGTTTGACTCGTTTGACTCGTTTGACTCGTTTGAGTCGTTTGACTCGTATGACTCGTTTGACTCGTTGACTCGTTTGACTCGATTGTCCTGTTCGACCCGTTTGACCCGTTTGACACGTTTGACTCGTTTGACTCGTTTGACTCGATTGACTCGTTTCACTCGTTTCACTCGTTTGACTCGTTTGACTCGTTTCAATCGACTGTCCTGTTCGACCCGTTTGACCCATTTGACACATTTGAGGCGTTTGACTCGTTTGACTCGTTTGACTCGTTTGACTCGTTTGACTCGTTTGACTCGTTTGACTCGTTTGACTCGTTTGACTCGTTTGACTCGTTTGACTCGATTGACTCGTTTGACTCGATTGACTCGTTTGACTCGTTTGACTCGTTTGACTCGTTTGACTCGTTTGACTCGTTTGACTCGTTTGACTCGTTTAACTCGTTTGACTCGTTTGACTCGTTTGACTCGTTTGACTCGTTTGACTCGTTTGACTCGTTTGACTCGTTTGACTCGTTTGACTCGTTTGGCTCGTTTGACTCGTTTGACTCGTTTGACTCGTTTGACTCGTTTGACTCCTTTGACTCGTTTGACTTGTTTCACCTCGATTGTCCTGTTCGACCCGATTGACCCATTTGACTCGTTTGACTCGTTTGACTCGTTTGGATCGTTCAACTCGTTTGACTCGATTGTCCTGTTCGACCCGTTTGACTCGTTTGACTCGTTCGACTCGTTTGACTCGTTTGACTCGTTTGGCTCGTTCAACTCGCTTTACTCGATTGTCCTGTTCGACCCGTTTGACTCGGTTGACTCGTTTGACTCGGTTGACTCGTTTGACTCGTTTGACTCGTTTGACTCGTTTGACTCGTTTGACTCGATTGATTCGTTTGACTCGTTTGACTCGTTTGACTCGTTTGACTCGTTTGACTCGTTTGACTCGTTTGACTCGTTTGACTCGTTTGACTCGTTTGACTCGTTTGACTTGTTTGACTCGTTTGACTCGTTTGACTCGTTTGACTCGTTTGACTCGTTTGACTCGTTTGACTCGTTTGACTCGTTTGACTCGTTTGACTCGTTAGACTCGTTTGACTCGTTTGATTCGTTTGACTCGTTTGACTCGATTGACTCGTTTCACTCGATTGTCCTGTTCGACCCGTTTGACCCATTTGACACATTTAACTCGTTTGACTCGTTTGACTCGTTTGACTCGTTTGACTCGTTTGACTCGTTTGACTCGTTTGACTCGTTTGACTCGTTTGACTCGTTTGACTCGTTTGACTCGTTTGACTCGTTTGACCTCGTTTGACTCGTTTGACTCGTTTGACTCGTTTGACTCGTTTGACTCGTTTGAGTCGTTTGACTCGTTTGACTCGTTTGACTCGTTGACTCGTTTGACTCGATTGACTCGTTTGACTCGTTTGACTCGTTTGACTCGTTTGACTCGTTTGACTCGTTTGACTCGTTTGACTCGTTTGACTCGTTTGACTCGTTTGACTCGTTTGACTCGTTTGACTCGTTTGACTCGTTTGACTCGTTTGACTCGTTTGACTCGTTTGACTCGTTTGACTCGTTTGACTCGTTTGACTCGTTTGACTCGTTTGACTCGTTTGACTCGTTTGACTCGTTTGACTCGTTTGACTCGTTTGACTCGTTTGACCGTTTGACTCGTTTGACTCGTTTGACTCGTTTGACTCGTTTGACTCGTTTGACTCGTTTGACTCGTTTGACTCGTTTGACTCGTTTGACTCGTTTGACTCGTTTGACTCGTTTGACTCGTTTCACTCGTTTGACTCGATTGTCCTGTTCGAACCGTTTGACCCATTGGACTCGTTTGACTCGTTTGACTCGTTTGACGCGTTTGACTCGTTTGACTCGTTTGACTCGTTTGACTCGTTTGACTCGTCTGACTCGTGCGACTCGTTCGACTCGTTCGACTCGTTCGACTCGTTCGACTCGTTCGACTCGTTCGACTCGTTCGACTCGTTCGACTCGTTCGACTCGTTCGACTCGTTTGACTCGTTTGACTCGTTTGACTCGATTGACTCGTTTGACTCGATTGACTCGTTTGACTCGTTTGACTCGTTTGACTCGTTTGACTCGTTTGACTCGTTTGACTCGTTTGACTCGTTTAACTCGTTTGACTCGTTTGACTCGTTTGACTCGTTTGACTCGTTTGACTCGTTTGACTCGTTTGACTCGTTTGACTCGTTTGACCTCGTTTGGCTCGTTTGACTCGTTTGACTCGTTTGACTCGTTTGACTCGTTTGACTCCTTTGACTCGTTTGACTTGTTTCACCTCGATTGTCCTGTTCGACCCGATTGACCCATTTGACTCGTTTGACTCGTTTGACTCGTTTGGATCGTTCAATATCGCTTGACGGCTCGATTGTCCTGTTCGACCCGTTTGACTCGTTTGACTCGTTCGACTCGTTTGACTCGTTTGACTCGTTTGGCTCGTTCAACTCGCTTTACTCGATTGTCCTGTTCGACCCGTTTGACTCGGTTGACTCGTTTGACTCGGTTGACTCGTTTGACTCGTTTGACTCGTTTGACTCGTTTGACTCGTTTGACTCGATTGATTCGTTTGACTCGTTTGACTCGTTTGACTCGTTTGACTCGTTTGACTCGTTTGACTCGTTTGACTCGTTTGACTCGTTTGACTCGTTTGACTCGTTTGACTCGTTTGACTCGTTTGACTCGTTTGACTCGTTTGACTCGTTTGACTCGTTTGACTCGTTTGACTCGTTTGACTCGTTAGACTCGTTTGACTCGTTTGATTCGTTTGACTCGTTTGACTCGATTGACTCGTTTCACTCGATTGTCCTGTTCGACCCGTTTGACCCATTTGACACATTTAACTCGTTTGACACGTTTGACTCGTTTGACTCGTTTGACTCGTTTGACTCGTTTGACTCGTTTGACTCGTTTGACTCGTTTGACTCGTTTGACTCGTTTGACTCGTTTGACTCGTTTGACTCGTTGGACTCGTTTGACTCGTTTGACTCGTTTGACTCGTTTGAGTCGTTTGACTCGTTTGACTCGTTTGACTCGTTGACTCGTTTGACTCGATTGACTCGTTTGACTCGTTTGACTCGTTCGACTCGTTCGACTCGTTCGACTCGTTCGACTCGTTCGACTCGTTCGACTCGTTCGACTCGTTCGACTCGTTCGACTCGTTCGACTCGTTCGACTCGTTCGACTCGTTCGACTCGTTCGACTCGTTCGACTCGTTCGACTCGTTCGACTCGTTCGACTCGTTCGACTCGTTCGACTCGTTCGACTCGTTCGACTCGTTCGACTCGTTCGACTCGTTCGACTCGTTCGACTCGTTCGACTCGTTCGACTCGTTCGACTCGTTCGACTCGTTCGACTCGTTCGACTCGTTCGACTCGTTCGACTCGTTCGACTCGTTCGACTCGTTCGACTCGTTCGACTCGTTCGACTCGTTCGACTCGTTCGACTCGTTCGACTCGTTCGACTCGTTCGACTCGTTCGACTCGTTCGACTCGTTCGACTCGTTCGACTCGTTCGACTCGTTCGACTCGTTCGACTCGTTCGACTCGTTCGACTCGTTCGACTCGTTCGACTCGTTCGACTCGTTCGACTCGTTCGACTCGTTCGACTCGTTCGACTCGTTCGACTCGTTCGACTCGTTCGACTCGTTCGACTCGTCTGATACGTTCGACTCGTTCGACTCGTTCGACTCGTTCGACTCGTTCGACTCGTTCGACTCGTTCGACTCGTTCGACTCGTCTGATACGTTCGACTCGTTCGACTCGTTCGACTCGTTCGACTCGTTCGACTCGTTCGACTCGTTCGACTCGTCTGATACGTTCGACTCGTTCGACTCGTTCGACTCGTCTGATACGTTCGACTCGTTCGACTCGTTCGACTCGTTCGACTCGTTCGACTCGTTCGACTCGTTCGACTCGTTCGACTCGTTCGACTCGTTCGACTCGTTCGACTCGTTCGACTCGTTCGACTCGTTCGACTCGTTCGACTCGTTCGACTCGTTCGACTCGTTCGACTCGTTCGACTCGTTCGACTCGTTCGACTCGTTCGACTCGTTCGACTCGTTCGACTCGTTCGACTCGTTCGACTCGTTCGACTCGTTCGACTCGTTCGACTCGTTCGACTCGTTCGACTCGTTCGACTCGTTCGACTCGTTCGACTCGTTCGACTCGTTCGACTCGTTCGACTCGTTCGACTCGTTCGACTCGTTCGACTCGTTCGACTCGTTCGACTCGTTCGACTCGTTCGACTCGTTCGACTCGTTCGACTCGTTCGACTCGTTCGACTCGTTCGACTCGTTCGACTCGTTCGACTCGTTCGACTCGTTCGACTCGTTCGACTCGTTCGACTCGTTCGACTCGTTCGACTCGTTCGACTCGTTCGAGTCGTTCGACACGTTCGACTCGTTCGACTCGTTCGACTCGTTCGACTCGTTCGACTCGTTCGACTCGTTCGACTCGTTCGACTCGTTCGACTCGTTCGACTCGTTCGACTCGTTCGACTCGTTCGACTCGTCTGATACGTTCGACTCGTTCGACTCGTCTGATACGTTCGACTCGTTCGACTCGTTCGACTCGTTCGACTCGTTCGACTCGTCTGATACGTTCGACTCGTTCGACTCGTTCGACTCGTTCGACTCGTTCGACTCGTTCGACTCGTTCGACTCGTTCGACTCGTTCGACTCGTTCGACTCGTTCGACTCGTTCGACTCGTTCGACTCGTCTGATACGTTCGACTCGTTCGACTCGTCTGATACGTTCGACTCGTTCGACTCGTCTGATACGTTCGACTCGTTCGACTCGTCTGATACGTTCGACTCGTTCGACTCGTTCGACTCGTTCGACTCGTTCGACTCGTTCGACTCGTTCGACTCGTTCGACTCGTTCGACTCGTTCGACTCGTTCGACTCGTTCGACTCGTTCGACTCGTTCGACTCGTTCGACTCGTTCGACTCGTTCGACTCTTTCGACTCGTTCGACTCGTTCGACTCGTTCGACTCGTTCGACTCGTTCGACTCGTTCGACTCGTTCGACTCGTTCGACTCGTTCGACTCGTTCGACTCGTTCGACTCGTTCGACTCGTTCGACTCGTTCGACTCGTTCGACTCGTTCGACTCGTTCGACTCGTCGACTCGTTCGACTCGTTCGACTCGTTCGACTCGTTCGACTCGTTCGACTCGTTCGACTCGTTCGACTCGTTCGACTCGTTCGACTCGTTCGACTCGTTCGACTCGTTCGACTCGTTTCGACTCGTTCGACTCGTTCGACTCGTTCGACTCGTTCGACTCGTTCGACTCGTTTCGACTCGTTCGACTCGTTCGACTCGTTCGACTCGTTCGACTCGTTCGACTCGTTCGACTCGTTCGACTCGTTCGACTCGTTCGACTCGTTCGACTCGTTCGACTCGTTCGACTCGTTCGACTCGTTCGACTCGTTCGACTCGTTCGACTCGTTCGACTCGTTCGACTCGTTGATCGTTCGACTCGTTCGATACGTTCGACTCGTTCGACTCGTTCGACTCGTTCGACTCGTTCGACTCGTTCGACTCGTTCGACTCGTTCGACTCGTTCGACTCGTTCGACTCGTTCGACTCGTTCGACTCGTTCGACTCGTTCGACTCGTTCGACTCGTTCGACTCGTTCGACTCGTCGACTCGTTCGACTCGTTCGACTCGTTCGACTCGTTCGACTCGTTCGACTCGTTCGACTCGTCTGATACGTTCGACTCGTTCGACTCGTTCGACTCGTTCGACTCGTTCGACTCGTTCGACTCGTTCGACTCGTTCGACTCGTTCGACTCGTTCGACTCGTTCGACTCGTTCGACTCGTTCGACTCGTTCGACTCGTTCGACTCGTTCGACTCGTTCGACTCGTTCGACTCGTTCGACTCGTTCGACTCGTTCGACTCGTTCGACTCGTTCGACTCGTTCGACTCGTTCGACTCGTTCGACTCGTTCGACTCGTTCGACTCGTTCGACTCGTTCGACTCGTTCGACTCGTTCGACTCGTTCGACTCGTTCGACTCGTTCGACTCGTTCGACTCGTTCGACTCGTTCGACTCGTTCGACTCGTTCGACTCGTTCGACTCGTTCGACTCGTTCGACTCGTTCGACTCGTTCGACTCGTTCGACTCGTTCGACTCGTTCGACTCGTTCGACTCGTTCGACTCGTTCGACTCGTTCGACTCGTTCGACTCGTTCGACTCGTTCGACTCGTTCGACTCGTTCGACTCGTTCGACTCGTTCGACTCGTTCGACTCGTTCGACTCGTTCGACTCGTTCGACTCGTTCGACTCGTTCGACTCGTTCGACTCGTTCGACTCGTTCGACTCGTTCGACTCGTTCGACTCGTTCGACTCGTTCGACTCGTTCGACTCGTTCGACTCGTTCGACTCGTTCGACTCGTTCGACTCGTTCGACTCGTCGACTCGTTCGACTCGTTCGACTCGTTCGACTCGTTCGACTCGTTCGACTCGTTCGACTCGTTCGACTCGTTCGACTCGTTCGACTCGTTTCGACTCGTTCGACTCGTTCGACTCGTTCGACTCGTTCGACTCGTTCGACTCGTTCGACTCGTTCGACTCGTCTGACTACGTTCGACTCGTTCGACTCGTTCGACTCGTTCGACTCGTTCGACTCGTTCGACTCGTTCGCTCGTTCGACTCGTTCGACTCGTTCGACTCGTTCGACTCGTTCGACTCGTTCGACTCGTTCGACTCGTTCGACTCGTTCGACTCGTTCGACTCGTTCGACTCGTTCGACTCGTTCGACTCGTTCGACTCGTTCGACTCGTTCGACTCGTTCGACTCGTTCGACTCGTTCGACTCGTTCGACTCGTTCGACTCGTTCGACTCGTTCGACTCGTTCGACTCGTTCGACTCGTTCGACTCGTTCGACTCGTTCGACTCGTTCGACTCGTTCGACTCGTTCGACTCGTTCGACTCGTTCGACTCGTTCGACTCGTTCGACTCGTTCGACTCGTTCGACTCGTTCGACTCGTTCGACTCGTTCGACTCGTTCGACTCGTTCGACTCGTTCGACTCGTTCGACTCGTTCGACTCGTTCGACTCGTTCGACTCGTTCGACTCGTTCGACTCGTTCGACTCGTTCGACTCGTTCGACTCGTTCGACTCGTTCGACTCGTTCGACTCGTTCGACTCGTTCGACTCGTTCGACTCGTTCGACTCGTTCGACTCGTTCGACTCGTTCGACTCGTTTCGACTCGTTCGACTCGTTCGACTCGTTCGACTCGTTCGACTCGTTCGACTCGTTCGACTCGTTCGACTCGTTCGACTCGTTCGACTCGTTCGACTCGTTCGACTCGTTCGACTCGTTCGACTCGTTCGACTCGTTCGACTCGTTCGACTCGACTCGTTCGACTCGTTCGACTCGTTCGACTCGTTCGACTCGTTCGACTCGTTCCGACTCGTTCGACTCGTTCGACTCGTTCGACTCGTTCGACTCGTTCGACTCGTTCGACTCGTTCGACTCGTCTGATACGTTCGACTCGTTCGACTCGTTCGACTCGTTCGACTCGTTCGACTCGTTCGACTCGTTCGACTCGTTCGACTCGTCTGATACGTTCGACTCGTTCGACTCGTTCGACTCGTTCGACTCGTCTGATACGTTCGACTCGTTCGACTCGTTCGACTCGTTCGACTCGTTCGACTCGTTCGACTCGTTCGACTCGTTCGACTCGTTCGACTCGTTCGACTCGTTCGACTCGTTCGACTCGTTCGACTCGTTCGACTCGTTCGACTCGTTCGACTCGTTCGACTCGTTCGACTCGTTCGACTCGTTCGACTCGTTCGACTCGTTCGACTCGTTCGACTCGTTCGACTCGTTCGACTCGTTCGACTCGTTCGACTCGTTCGACTCGTTCGACTCGTTCGACTCGTTCGACTCGTTCGACTCGTTCGACTCGTTCGACTCGTTCGACTCGTTCGACTCGTTCGACTCGTTCGACTCGTTCGACTCGTTCGACTCGTTCGACTCGTTCGACTCGTTCGACTCGTTCGACTCGTTCGACTCGTTCGACTCGTTCGACTCGTTCGACTCGTTCGACTCGTTCGACTCGTTCGACTCGTTCGACTCGTTCGACTCGTTCGACTCGTTCGACTCGTTCGACTCGTTCGACTCGTTCGACTCGTTCGACTCGTTCGACTCGTTCGACTCGTTCGACTCGTTCGACTCGTTCGACTCGTTCGACTCGTTCGACTCGTTCGACTCGTTCGACTCGTTCGACTCGTTCGACTCGTTCGACTCGTTCGACTCGTTCGACTCGTTCGACTCGTTCGACTCGTTCGACTCGTTCGACTCGTTCGACTCGTTCGACTCGTTCGACTCGTTCGACTCGTTCGACTCGTTCGACTCGTTCGACTCGTTCGACTCGTTCGACTCGTTCGACTCGTTCGACTCGTTCGACTCGTTCGACTCGTTCGACTCGTTCGACTCGTTCGACTCGTTCGACTCGTTCGTCGACTCGTTCGACTCGTTCGAACACGTTCGACTCGTTCGACTCGTTCGACTCGTTCGACTCGTTCGACTCGTTCGTACTCGTTCGACTCGTTCGACTCGTTCGACTCGTTCGACTCGTCTGATACGTTCGACTCGTTCGACTCGTCTGATACGTTCGACTCGTTCGACTCGTTCGACTCGTTCGACTCGTTCGACTCGTCTGATACGTTCGACTCGTTCGACTCGTTCGACTCGTTCGACTCGTTCGACTCGTTCGACTCGTTCGAACTCGTTCGACCTCGTTCGACTCGTTCGACTCGTTCGACTCGTTCGACTCGTTCGACTCGTTCGACTCGTCTGATACGTTCGACTCGTTCGACTCGTTCGACTCGTTCGACTCGTTCGACTCGTCTGATACGTTCGACTCGTTCGACTCGTTCGACTCGTTCGACTCGTTCGACTCGTTCGACCTCGTTCGACTCGTTCGACTCGTTCGACTCGTTCGACTCGTTCGACTCGTTCGACTCGTTCGACTCGTTCGACTCGTTCGACTCTTTCGACTCGTTCGACTCGTTCGACTCGTTCGACTCGTTCGACTCGTTCGACTCGTTCGACTCGTTCGACTCGTTCGACTCGTTCGACCTCGTTCGACTCGTTTCGACTCGTTCGACTCGTTCGACTCGTTCGACTCGTTCGACTCGTTCGACTCGTTCGACTCGTTCGACTCGTTTCGACTCGTTCGACTCGTTCGACTCGTTCGACTCGTTCGACTCGTTCGACTCGTTCGACTCGTTCGACTCGTTCGACTCGTTCGACTCGTTCGACTCGTTCGACTCGTTCGACTCGTTCGACTCGTTCGACTCGTCGTTCGACTCGTTCGACTCGTTCGACTCGTTCGACTCGTTCGACTCGTTCGACTCGTTCGACTCGTTCGACTCGTTCGACTCGTTCGACTCGTTCGACTCGTTCGACTCGTTCGACTCGTTCGACTCGTTCGACTCGTTCGACTCGTTCGACTCGTTCGACTCGTTCGACTCGTTCGACTCGTTCGACTCGTTCGACTCGTTCGACTCGTCGACTCGTTCGACTCGTTCGACTCGTTCGACTCGTTCGACTCGTTCGACTCGTTCGACTCGTTCGACTCGTTCGACTCGTTCGACTCGTTCGACTCGTTCGACTCGTTCGACTCGTTCGACTCGTTCGACTCGTTCGACTCGTTCGACTCGTTCGACTCGTTCGACTCGTTCGACTCGTTCGACTCGTTCGACTCGTTCGACTCGTTCGACTCGTTCGACTCGTTCGACTCGTTCGACTCGTTCGACTCGTTCGACTCGTTCGACTCGTTCGACTCGTTCGACTCGTTCGACTCGTTCGACTCGTTCGACTCGTTCGACTCGTTCGACTCGTTCGACTCGTTCGACTCGTTCGACTCGTTCGACTCGTTCGACTCGTTCGACTCGTTCGACTCGTTCGACTCGTTCGACTCGTTCGACTCGTTCGAACGCGTTCGACTCGTTCGACTCGTTCGACTCGTTCGACTCGTTCGACTCGTTCGACTCGTTCGACTCGTTCGACTCGTTCGACTCGTTCGACTCGTTCGACTCGTTCGACTCGTTCGACTCGTTCGACTCGTTCGACTCGTTCGACTCGTTCGACTCGTTCGACTCGTTCGACTCGTTCGACTCGTTCGACTCGTTCGACTCGTTCGACTCGTTCGACTCGTTCGACTCGTTCGACTCGTTCGACTCGTTCGACTCGTTCGACTCGTTCGACTCGTTCGACTCGTTCGACTCGTTCGCTCGTTCGACTCGTTCGACTCGTTCGACTCGTTCGACTCGTTCGACTCGTTCGACTCGTTCGACTCGTTCGACTCGTTCGACTCGTTCGACTCGTTCGACTCGTTCGACTCGTTCGACTCGTTCGACTCGTTCGACTCGTCGACTCGTTCGACTCGTTCGACTCGTTCGACTCGTTTCGACTCGTTCGACTCGTTCGACTCGTTCGACTCGTTCGACTCGTTCGACTCGTTCGACTCGTTCGACTCGTTCGACTCGTTCGACTCGTTCGACTCGTTCGACTCGTTCGACTCGTTCGACTCGTTCGACTCGTTCGACTCGTTCGACTCGTTCGACTCGTTCGACTCGTTCGACTCGTTCGACTCGTTCGACTCGTTCGACTCGTTTCGACTCGTTCGACTCGTTCGACTCGTTCGACTCGTTCGACTCGTTCGACTCGTTCGACTCGTTCGACTCGTTCGACTCGTTCGACTCGTTCGACTCGTTCGACTCGTTCGACTCGTTCGAACTCGTTCGACTCGTTCGACTCGTTCGACTCGTTCGACTCGTTCGACTCGTTCGACTCGTTCGACTCGTTCGACTCGTTCGACTCGTTCGACTCGTTCGACTCGTTCGACTCGTTCGACTCGTTCGACTCGTTCGACTCGTTCGACTCGTTCGACTCGTTCGACTCGTTCGACTCGTTCGACTCGTTCGACTCGTTCGACTCGTTCGACTCGTTCGACTCGTTCGACTCGTTCGACTCGTTCGACTCGTTCGACTCGTTCGACTCGTTCGACTCGTTCGCCTCGTTCGACTCGTTCGACTCGTTCGACTCGTTCGACTCGTTCGACTCGTTCGACTCGTTCGACTCGTTCGACTCGTTCGACTCGTTCGACTCGTTCGACTCGTTCGACTCGTTCGACTCGTTCGACTCGTTCGACTCGTTCGATCGTTCGACTCGTTCGACTCGTTCGACTCGTTCGACTCGTTCGACTCGTTCGACTCGTTCGACTCGTTCGACTCGTTCGACTCGTTCGACTCGTTCGACTCGTTCGACTCGTTCGACTCGTTCGACTCGTTCGACTCGTTCGACTCGTTCGACTCGTTCGACTCGTTCGACTCGTTCGACTCGTTCGACTCGTTCGACTCGTTCGACTCGTTCGACTCGTTCGACTCGTTCGACTCGTCGACTCGTTCGACTCGTTCGACTCGTTCGACTCGTTCGACTCGTTCGACTCGTTCGACTCGTTCGACTCGTTCGACTCGTTCGACTCGTTCGACTCGTTCGACTCGTTCGACTCGTTCGACTCGTTCGACTCGTTCGACTCGTTCGACTCGTTCGACTCGTTCGACTCGTTCGACTCGTTCGACTCGTTCGACTCGTTCGACTCGTTCGACTCGTTCGACTCGTTCGACTCGTTCGACTCGTTCGACTCGTTCGACTCGTTCGACTCGTTCGACTCGTTCGACTCGTTCGACTCGTTCGACTCGTTCGACTCGTTCGACTCGTTCGACTCGTTCGACTCGTTCGACTCGTTCGACTCGTTCGACTCGTTCGACTCGTTCGACTCGTTCGACTCGTTCGACTCGTTCGACTCGTTCGACTCGTTCGACTCGTTCGACTCGTTCGACTCGTTCGACTCGTTCGACTCGTTCGACTCGTTCGACTCGTTCGACTCGTTCGACTCGTTCGACTCGTTCGACTCGTTTCGACTCGTTCGACTCGTTCGACTCGTTCGACTCGTTCGACTCGTTCGACTCGTTCGACTCGTTCGACTCGTTCGACTCGTTCGACTCGTTCGACTCGTCGACTCGTTCGACTCGTTCGACTCGTTCGACTCGTTCGACTCGTTCGACTCGTTCGACTCGTTCGACTCGTTCGACTCGTTCGACTCGTTCGACTCGTTCGACTCGTTCGACTCGTTCGACTCGTTCGACTCGTTCGACTCGTTCGACTCGTTCGACTCGTTCGACTCGTTCGACTCGTTCGACTCGTTCGACTCGTTCGACTCGTTCGACTCGTTCGACTCGTTCGACTCGTTCGACTCGTTCGACTTTCGACTCGTTCGACTCGTTCGACTCGTTCGACTCGTTCGACTCGTTCGACTCGTTCGACTCGTTCGACTCGTTCGACTCGTTCGACTCGTTCGACTCGTTCGACTCGTTCGACTCGTTCGACTCGTTCGACTCGTTCGACTCGTTCGACTCGTTCGACTCGTTCGACTCGTTCGACTCGTTCGACTCGTTCGACTCGTTCGACTCGTTCGACTCGTTCGACTCTCGTTCGACTCGATTGTCCTGTTCGACCCGTTTGACCCATTGACACGTTTGACTCGATTGACTCGTTTGACTCGTTTCACTCGATTGTCCTGTTCGACCCGATCGACCCGTGTGACGTCCCACGATTTTTCGCGCGTTCATATTCCAAATTCCATTAGTAAACCTCAAAATCACCACACCACAGTCTATCATACTCAGCTCCTACCCCATCTCCTCAATCACCGATCACCTTGATGTTGCACCTTAGCGGTCACCAACACAAGATGATCAATACAACGTCCACCTCGCTGATGTACCTTAGTGGTCCCCATCACGAGATGATCGTTACATAACCCTCTTCGCCTATTCGTCCTACAAGGCACGAATCAATCCCTCTAAAACGAATTCAAACAAGTCCCTCGTTACAAATCCCTCTTAAATCGAGACCACGTCTCAATCCCCTCTCTACGTCTCACAGAGTCTAAGCCACTCTAACCCCTTTCCTATAAAATACCCGAAATCCATCCGATGAGTTGAGTATCTCCTTTTACAGTTATAAAAACCCCAGAAACCTAATTACGACGCATATTTGGCGTACGTGACACAAATATGTCTATTAATAGCCATACCGTTTATAAAAACCCTGGAAGTCCTACTGCGTATTATCCCGAAATATGTCAAGGTCCTTACCGCGCGTACCCCCGCAATACTCCTGTAGAAATACATAAATACGAGGTCCTGAGAGGCCGGGTCCTCTATCATCGCTCTTTCTTCGGTCTTTGATCAGTGTTCCATCATCGACTCTCTTTACAAAGTATTATTAAACCAAGTGCTAAAATACCTAAAATCAGTGTACTACGGCAACTACCGTAAGCGATTATTATTATCATTTATTGTTCAACGGCATATCATCCTCATCTATATCATTTTGTATTGCTAATGCTTATTGATTTCATTATTATATTCTTTACTAACGCTTATTGCTTTCTATATCATATTTTCTCATATTTCTTTATATTAATAACGTTTATTCCATCCATTGCTTATTGCGTTTATTTAATATTTCGTTAAATACTTTTTCTATATATATATTTTCATTGCTATTCTTATCATATTTCTCAATACATTATATTCTAAAGCTTATTGCGATCATTTACATTTATCTACGCTTAATATTTTTATATAATTTCATTTGGTTATATTTATGAACCTCATATTCATATTTTCTTATTGTGATTTACATAAATGTTATGTGTTAACACTCAAACCTCACGCATTGTCATAAAAGCTTTAACAAGGCTAATAAACCGCTTTGTTTTCAACCTCGTTTCGAATTATTGTGTGTATCCTCGAGTCATAAAGATTCCCAGCGAAACCAAGCTGCCGCAACAGCTAATTCGCGAGAGCGCTTCCAGTATTTGTAAACACATTGCTGTACGAAACGTGCAGATCCATAGAAAAACTAAGCGTGGTTTCTTTTGCACGAATGCAACGGTAAATCCTATTACCAGAACCAAACCAAACACGAAGTGCCATAACGGGTGTTCACCAAGTGTATACTTACCTTCCCTGGTCGATTTGAGTGACGAATTTAATATTCGCGCCTGATCACCTCCAGAAATTCTCAGCGTGACGGATTTAAAATTCGCGCCTAAATTCCTTTCAAACCCTCAGTGTGACGAATTTAATATTCGCGCCTAAGTTCCTCTCAAACCCTCAGTGTGACGAATTTAACATTCGCGCCTAAGTTCCTTTCAAACCCTCAGTGTGACGAATTTAATATTCGCGCCTAAGTTCCTTTCAAACCCTCAGTGTGACGAATTTAATATTCGCGCCTAACGTCCCTCAAAACCTCAGTGTGACGAATTTAATATTCGCGCCTAAGTTCCTTTCAAACCCTCAGTGTGACGAATTTAATATTCGCGCCTAACGTCCCTCAAAACCTCAGTGTGACGAATTTAATATTCGCGCCTAACGTCCCTCAAAACCTCAGAGTGCTGGATTTAAGATTCGCGCCTGTCTTTCTCCTTCCCCATAGTCATCGTTCCTGAAAGACCTCACCCGGGACGTGACACCCGTTTGACTCGTTTGACTCGTTTGACTCGTTTGACTCGTTTGAGTCGTTTGACTCGATTGACTCGATTGACTCCTTTGACTCGTTTGTCTCGTTTGACTCGTTTGGCTCGTTCAACTCGCTTGACTCGATTGTCCTGTTCAAACCGTTTGACTCGTTTGACTCGTTTGACTCGTTTGACTCGTTTGACTCGTTTGACTCGTTTGACTCGTTTGACTCGTTTGAGTCGATTTGACCCGTTTGACTCGTTTGACTCGTTTGACTCGTTTGACTCGTTAGACTCGTTTGACTCGTTTGGCTCGTTCAACTCGCTTGACTCGATTGCCCTGTTCGACCCGTTTGACTCGTTTGACTCGTTTGACTCGTTTGACTCGTTTGACTCGTTTGACTCGTTTGACTCGTTTGACTCGTTTGACTCGTTTGACTCGTTTGACTCGTTTGACTCGTTTGACTCGTTTGTCTCGTTTGACTCGTTTGACTCGTTTGACTCGTTTGACTCGTTTGACTCGTTTGACTCGTTTGACTCGTTTGACTCGTTTGACTCGTTTGACTCGTTTGACTCGTTTGACTCGTTTGACTCGTTTGACTCGTTTGACTCGTTTGACTCGTTTGACTCGTTTGACTCGTTTGACTCGTTTGACTCGTTTGACTCGTTTGACTCGTTTGACTCGTTTGACTCGTTTGCCTCGATTGTCCTGTTCGACCCGTTTGACCCGTTTGACACGATTGACTCGTTTGACTCGATTGACTCGTTTGACTCGATTGACTCGATTGACTCGTTTGACTCGTTTCACTCGTTTCACGCGTTTGACTCGATTGTCCTGTTCGACCCGTTTCACTCGTTCGACTCGTTTGACTCGTTTCACTCGTTCGACTCGTTCGACTCGTTCGACTCGTTCGACTCGTTCGACTCGTTCGACTCGTTCGACTCGTTCGACTCGTTCGACTCGTTCGACTCGTTCGACTCGTTCGACTCGTTCGACTCGTTCGACTCGTTCGACTCGTTCGACTCGTTCGACTCGTTCGACTCGTTCGACTCGTTCGACTCGTTCGACTCGTTCGACTCGTTCGACTCGTTCGACTCGTTCGACTCGTTCGACTCGTTCGACTCGTTCGACTCGTTCGACTCGTTCGACTCGTTCGACTCGTTCGACTCGTTCGACTCGTTCGACTCGTTCGACTCGTTCGACTCGTTCGACTCGTTCGACTCGTTCGACTCGTTCGACTCGTTCGACTCGTTCGACTCGTTCGACTCGTTCGACTCGTTCGACTCGTTCGACTCGTTCGACTCGTTCGACTCGTTCGACTCGTTCGACTCGTTCGACTCGTTCGACTCGTTCGACTCGTTCGACTCGTTCGACTCGTTCGACTCGTTCGACTCGTTCGACTCGTTCGACTCGTTCGACTCGTTCGACTCGTTCGACTCGTTCGACTCGTTCGACTCGTTCGACTCGTTCGACTCGTTCGACTCGTTCGACTCGTTCGACTCGTTCGACTCGTTCGACTCGTTCGACTCGTTCGACTCGTTCGACTCGTTCGACTCGTTCGACTCGTTCGACTCGTTCGACTCGTTCGACTCGTTCGACTCGTTCGACTCGTTCGACTCGTTCGACTCGTTCGACTCGTTCGACTCGTTCGACTCGTTCGACTCGTTCGACTCGTTCGACTCGTTCGACTCGTTCGACTCGTTCGACTCGTTCGACTCGTTCGACTCGTTCGACTCGTTCGACTCGTTCGACTCGTTCGACTCGTTCGACTCGTTCGACTCGTTCGACTCGTTCGACTCGTTCGACTCGTTCGACTCGTTCGACTCGTTCGACTCGTTCGACTCGTTCGACTCGTTCGACTCGTTCGACTCGTTCGACTCGTTCGACTCGTTCGACTCGTTCGACTCGTTCGACTCGTTCGACTCGTTCGACTCGTTCGACTCGTTCGACTCGTTCGACTCGTTCGACTCGTTTGACTCGTTTGGCTCGTTCAACTCGCTTGACTCGATTGTCCTGTTCGACCCGTTCGACCCGTTTGACTCGTTTGACTCGATTGACTCGTTTGACTCATTGACTCGATTGCCTCGTTAGACTCGTTTGAGTCGTTTGACACGTTTGACTCGTTTGACTCGTTTGACTCGTTTGAGTCGATTGACCCGTTTGACCCGTTTGACTCGTTTGACTCGTTTCACTCGTTCGACTCGTTCGACTCGTCTGATACGTTCGACTCGTTCGACTCGTCTGATACGTTCGACTCGTTCGACTCGTTCGACTCGTTCGACTCGTCTGATACGTTCGACTCGTTCGACTCGTTCGACTCGTTCGACTCGTTCGACTCGTTCGACTCGTTCGACTCGTTCGACTCGTTCGACTCGTTCGACTCGTTCGACTCGTTCGACTCGTTCGACTCGTTTGACCCGTTTCACTCGTTTGACCCGTTTGACCCGTTTGACCCGTTTGACTCTATTGACTCGTTTGACTCGTTTGACTCGTTTGACTCGTTTGACTCGTTTGTCTCGTTTGACTCGTTTGACTCGTTTGACTCGTTTGACTCGTTTGACTCTTTTGACTCGTTTGACACGTTTGACTCGTTTGACTCGTTTGACTCGTTTGACTCGTTTGACTCGTTTGACTCGATTGACTCGTTTGACTCGTTTGACTCGTTTGACTCGTTTGACTCGTTTGACTCGTTTGACACGTTTGACTCGTTTGACTCGTTTGACTCGTTTGACTCGACTGACCCGTTTGACTCGTTTGACTCGTTTGACTCGTTTGACTCGTTTGAATCGTTTGACTCGTTTGACTCGTTTGGCTCGTTTAACTCGCTTGACTCGATTGTCCTGTTCCACCCGTTTGACTCGTTTGACTCGTTTGACTCGTTTGACCCGTTTGACTCGTTTGACCCGTTTGACTCGTTTGGCTCATTTGACTCGTTTGACTCGTTTGACTCGTTTGACCCGTTTGACACGTTTGGCTCGTTTGGCTCGTTTGACCCGTTTGACTCGTTTGACTCGTTTGACTCGTTTGACTCGTTTGACTCGTTTGACTCGTTTGACTCGTTTGACTCGTTTGACTCGTTTGACTCGTTTGACTCGTTTGACTCGTTTGACTCGTTTGACTCGTTTGACTCGTTTGACTCGTTTGACTCGTTTGACTCGTTTGACTCGTTTGACTCGTTTGACTCGTTTGACTCGTTTGACTCGTACGACTCGTTTGACTCGTACGACTCGTTTGACTCGTTTGACTCGATTGACTCGTCTGACACGTTTGACTCGTTTGACTCGTTTGACTCGTTTGACTCGTTTGACTCGATTGTCCTGTTCGACCCGTTTGACTCGATTGTCCTGTTCGACCCGTTTGACTCGTTTGACTCGTTTGACTTGTTTGAGTCGATTGACCCGTTTGACTCGTTTGACTCGTTTGACTCGTTTGACTCGTTTTAATCGTTTTACTCGTTTGACTCGATTGACTCGTTTTACTCGTTTTACTCGTTTGACTCGTTTGACTCGTTTGACTCGTTTGACTCGTTTTACTCGTTTGACTCGTTTGACTCGTTTGAGTCGTTTGACTCGTTTGACTCGTTTGGCTCGTTCAACACGCTTGACTCGATTGTCCTGTTCGACCCGTTTGACTGGTTTGACTCGTTTGACTCGTTTGACTCGTTTGACTCGTTTGACTCGTTTGACTCGTTTGACTCGTTTGACTCGTTTGACTCGTTTGGCTCGTTTAACTCGCTTGACTCGATTGTCCTGTCCGACCCGTTTGACTCGTTTGACTCGTTTGGCTCGTTTAACTCGCTTGACTCGATTGTCCTGTCCGACCCGTTTGACTCGTTCGACTCGTTTGAGTCGTTTGACTCGTTTGACTCGTTAGACTCGTTTGACTCGTTTGACTCGTTTGGCTCGTTTAAGTCGCTTGACTCGATTGTCCTGTCCGTCCCGTTTGACTCGCTTGACTCGTTTGACTCGTTTGACTCGTATGACTCATTTGACACGTTTGACTCGTTTGACTCGTTTGACTCGTTTGACTCGTTTGACTCGTTTGACTCGATTGACTCGTTTGACTCGTATGACTCATTTGACACGTTTGACTCGTTTGACTCGTATGACTCATTTGACACGTTTGACTCGTTTGACTCGTTTGACTCGTTTGACTCGTTTGACTCGTTTGACTCGATTGACTCGTTTGACTCGTATGACTCATTTGACACGTTTGACTCGTTTGACTCGATTGACTCGTTTGACTCGTTCGACTCGTTTGACTCGTTCGACTCGTTTGACTCGTTTGCCTCGTTTGACTCGTTTGACTCGTTTGACTCGTTTGAATCGTTTGACTCGTTTCACTCGTTTCACTCGTTTGACTCGTTTGACTCGTTTGACTCGTTTGACTCGTTTCACTCGTTTCACTCGTTTGACCCGTTTCACTCGCTTGACTCGTTTCACTCGCTTGACTCGTTTGACTCGTTTGACTCGTTTTACTCGTTTTACTCGTTTTACTCGTTTGACTCGTTTTACTCGTTTGACTCGTTTTACTCGTTTGACTCGTTTGACTCGTTTGAGTCGTTTGACTCGTTTGACTCGTTTGGCTCGTTCAACACGCTTGACTCGATTGTCCTGTTCGACTCGTTTGACTCGTTTGACTCGTTTGACTCGTTTGACTCGTTTGACTCGTTTGACTCGTTTGACTCGTTTGACTCGTTTGACTCGTTTGACTCGTTTGACTCGTTTGACTCGTTTGACTCGTTTGACTCGTTTGACTCGTTTGACTCGTTTGACTCGTTTGACTCGTTTGACTCGTTTGACTCGTTTGAGTCGTTTGACTCGTTTGACTCGATTGACTCGATTGACTCGTTTGACTCGTTCGACTCGATTGTCCTGTTGGACCCGTTTGACCCGTTTGACTCGTTTGGCTCGTTTGGCTCGTTTGACTCGTTTGACTCGTTTGACTCGTTTGACTCGTTTGACTCGTTTGACTCGTTTGACTCGTTTGACTCGTTTGTCTCGTTTGACTCGTTTGACTCGTTTGACTCGTTTGACTCGTTTGACTCGTTTGACTCGTTTGAGTCGTTTGACTCGTTTGACTCGTTTGGCTCGTTCAACACGCTTGACTCAATTGTCCTGTTCGACCCGTTTGACTCGTTTGACTCGTTTGACTCGTTTGACTCGTTTGACTCGTTTGACTCGTTTGACTCGTTTGACTCGTTTGACTCGTTTGACTCGTTTGACTCGTTTGACTCGTTTGACTCGTTTGACTCGTTTGACTCGTTTGACTCGTTTGACTCGTTTGAGTCGTTTGACTCGTTTGACTCGATTGACTCGATTGACTCGTTTGACTCGTTCGACTCGATTGTCCTGTTGGACCCGTTTGACCCGTTTGACTCGTTTGGCTCGTTTGGCTCGTTTGACTCGTTTGACTCGTTTGACACGTTTGACTCGTTTGACTCGTTTGACTCGTTTGACTCGTTTGACTCGTTTGACTCGTTTGACTCGTTCGACTCGTTTGACTCGTTCGACTCGTATGAGTCGTTTGACTCGTTTGAATCGTTAGACTCGTTTGACTCGTTTGACTCGTTTGACTCGTTTGACCCGTTTGACTCGTTTGACTCGTTCGACTCGATTGTCCTGTTGGACCCGTTTGACCCGTTTGACTCGTTTGGCTCGTTTGGCTCGTTTGACTCGTTTGACTCGTTTGACTCGTTTGACTCGTTTGACTCGTTTGACTCGTTTGACTCGTTTGACTCGTTTGACTCGTTTGACTCGTTTGTCTCGTTTGACTCGTTTGACTCGTTTGACTCGTTTGACTCGTTTGACTCGTACGACTCGTACGACTCGATTGACTCGTACGACTCGTACGACTCGTACGACTCGATTGACTCGTACGACTCGTACGACTCGATTGACTCGTACGACTCGTACGACTCGTACGACTCGATTGACTCGTACGACTCGTACGACTAGTTTGACTCGTACGACTCGTTTGACTCGTACGACTCGTTTGACTCGTTTGACTCGTTTGACTCGTTTGAGTCGTTTGACTCGTTTGACTCGTTAGACTCGTTTGACTCGTTTCACTCGTTTGACTCGTTTCACTCGTTTGACTCCTTTCACTCGTTTGACTCGTTTGACTCGTACGACTCGTACGACTCGTTTGACTCGTACGACTCGTACGACTCGTTTGACTCGTACGACTCGTTTGACTCGTTTGACTCGTACGACTCGTACGACTCGATTGACTCGTACGACTCGTACGACTAGTTTGACTCGTACGACTCGTTTGACTCGTACGACTCGTTTGACTCGTTTGACTCGTTTGACTCGTTTGACTCGTTTGACTCGCTTGACTCGCTTGACTCGCTTGACTCGCTTGACTCGCTTGACTCGCTTGACTCGCTTGACTCGCTTGACTCGTTTGACTCGTTTCACTCGTTTCACTCGTTTCACTCGTTTGACCCGTTTCACTCGCTTGACTCGTTTCACTCGCTTGACTCGTTTGACTCGTTTGACTCGTTTTACTCGTTTTACTCGTTTTATTCGTTTGACTCGTTTTACTCGTTTGACTCGTTTGACTCGTTTGAGTCGTTTGACTCGTTTGACTCGTTTGGCTCGTTCAACACGCTTGACTCGATTGTCCTGTTCGACCCGTTTGACTGGTTTGACTGGTTTGACTCGTTTGACTCGTTTGACTCGTTTGACTCGTTTGACTCGTTTGACTCGTTTGACTCGTTTGACTCGTTTGACTCGTTTGACTCGTTTGACTCGTTTGACTCGTTTGACTCGTTTGACTCGTTTGAGTCGTTTGACTCGTTTGACTCGATTGACTCGATTGACTCGTTTGACTCGTTCGACTCGATTGTCCTGTTGGACCCGTTTGACCCGTTTGACTCGTTTGGCTCGTTTGGCTCGTTTGACTCGTTTGACTCGTTTGACTCGTTTGACTCGTTTGACTCGTTTGACTCGTTTGACTCGTTTGACTCGTTTGTCTCGTTTGACTCGTTTGACTCGTTTGACTCGTTTGACTCGTTTGACTCGTTTGACTCGTTTGAGTCGTTTGACTCGTTTGACTCGTTTGGCTCGTTCAACACGCTTGACTCGATTTTCCTGTTCGACCCGTTTGACTCGTTTGACTCGTTTGACTCGTTTGACTCGTTTGACTCGTTTGACTCGTTTGACTCGTTTGACTCGTTTGACTCGTTTGAGTCGTTTGACTCGTTTGACTCGATTGACTCGATTGACTCGTTTGACTCGTTCGACTCGATTGTCCTGTTGGACCCGTTTGACCCGTTTGACTCGTTTGGCTCGTTTGGCTCGTTTGACTCGTTTGACTCGTTTGACTCGTTTGACTCGTTTGACTCGTTTGACTCGTTTGACTCGTTTGACTCGCTTGACTCGCTTGACTCGCTTGACTCGCTTGACTCGCTTGACTCGCTTGACTCGTTTGACTCGTTTCACTCGTTTCACTCGTTTCACTCGTTTGACCCGTTTCACTCGCTTGACTCGTTTGACTCGTTTGACTCGTTTTACTCGTTTTACTCGTTTTACTCGTTTGACTCGTTTTACTCGTTTGACTCGTTTGACTCGTTTGAGTCGTTTGACTCGTTTGACTCGTTTGGCTCGTTCAACACGCTTGACTCGATTGTCCTGTTCGACCCGTTTGACTGGTTTGACTCGTTTGACTCGTTTGACTCGTTTGACTCGTTTGACTCGTTTGACTCGTTTGACTCGTTTGACTCGTTTGACTCGTTTGACTCGTTTGACTCGTTTGACTCGTTTGACTCGTTTGACTCGTTTGACTCGTTTGACTCGTTTGACTCGTTTGACTCGTTTGACTCGTTTGACTCGTTTGAGTCGTTTGACTCGTTTGACTCGATTGACTCGATTGACTCGTTTGACTCGTTCGACTCGATTGTCCTGTTGGACCCGTTTGACCCGTTTGACTCGTTTGGCTCGTTTGGCTCGTTTGACTCGTTTGACTCGTTTGACTCGTTTGACTCGTTTGACTCGTTTGACTCGTTTGACTCGTTTGACTCGTTTGTCTCGTTTGACTCGTTTGACTCGTTTGACTCGTTTGACTCGTTTGACTCGTTTGACTCGTTTGAGTCGTTTGACTCGTTTGACTCGTTTGGCTCGTTCAACACGCTTGACTCGATTGTCCTGTTCGACCCGTTTGACTCGTTTGACTCGTTTGACTCGTTTGACTCGTTTGACTCGTTTGACTCGTTTGACTCGTTTGACTCGTTTGACTCGTTTGACTCGTTTGACTCGTTTGACTCGTTTGACTCGTTTGACTCGTTTGAGTCGTTTGACTCGTTTGACTCGATTGACTCGATTGACTCGTTTGACTCGTTCGACTCGATTGTCCTGTTGGACCCGTTTGACCCGTTTGACTCGTTTGGCTCGTTTGGCTCGTTTGACTCGTTTGACTCGTTTGACACGTTTGACTCGTTTGACTCGTTTGACTCGTTTGACTCGTTTGACTCGTTTGACTCGTTTGACTCGTTCGACTCGTTTGACTCGTTCGACTCGTATGAGTCGTTTGACTCGTTTGAATCGTTAGACTCGTTTGACTCGTTTGACTCGTTTGACTCGTTTGACTCGTTTGACCCGTTTGACTCGTTTGACTCGTTCGACTCGATTGTCCTGTTGGACCCGTTTGACCCGTTTGACTCGTTTGGCTCGTTTGGCTCGTTTGACTCGTTTGACTCGTTTGACTCGTTTGACTCGTTTGACTCGTTTGACTCGTTTGACTCGTTTGACTCGTTTGACTCGTTTGACTCGTTTGACTCGTTTGTCTCGTTTGACTCGTTTGACTCGTTTGACTCGTTTGACTCGTTTGACTCGTTTGACTCGTTTGACTCGTACGACTCGTACGACTCGATTGACTCGTACGACTCGTACGACTCGTACGACTCGATTGACTCGTACGACTCGTACGACTAGTTTGACTCGTACGACTCGTTTGACTCGCTTGACTCGCTTGACTCGCTTGACTCGCTTGACTCGTTTGACTCGTTTGACTCGTTTGACTCGTTTGACTCGTTAGACTCGTTTGACTCGTTTCACTCGTTTGACTCGTTTCACTCGTTTGACTCCTTTCACTCGTTTGACTCGTTTGACTCGTACGACTCGTACGACTCGTTTGACTCGTACGACTCGTACGACTCGTTTGACTCGTACGACTCGTTTGACTCGTTTGACTCGTACGACTCGTACGACTCGATTGACTCGTACGACTCGTACGACTCGATTGACTCGTACGACTCGTACGACTAGTTTGACTCGTACGACTCGTTTGACTCGTACGACTCGTTTGACTCGTTTGACTCGTTTGATTCGTTTGACTCGTTTGACTCGCTTGACTCGCTTGACTCGCTTGACTCGCTTGACTCGCTTGACTCGCTTGACTCGCTTGACTCGCTTGACTCGCTTGACTCGCTTGACTCGCTTGACTCGCTTGACTCGCTTGACTCGCTTGACTCGTTTGACTCGTTTCACTCGTTTCACTCGTTTCACTCGTTTGACCCGTTTCACTCGCTTGACTCGTTTCACTCGCTTGACTCGTTTGACTCGTTTGACTCGTTTTACTCGTTTTACTCGTTTTATTCGTTTGACTCGTTTTACTCGTTTGACTCGTTTGACTCGTTTGAGTCGTTTGACTCGTTTGACTCGTTTGGCTCGTTCAACACGCTTGACTCGATTGTCCTGTTCGACCCGTTTGACTGGTTTGACTGGTTTGACTCGTTTGACTCGTTTGACTCGTTTGACTCGTTTGACTCGTTTGACTCGTTTGACTCGTTTGACTCGTTTGACTCGTTTGACTCGTTTGACTCGTTTGACTCGTTTGACTCGTTTGACTCGTTTGAGTCGTTTGACTCGTTTGACTCGATTGACTCGATTGACTCGTTTGACTCGTTCGACTCGATTGTCCTGTTGGACCCGTTTGACCCGTTTGACTCGTTTGGCTCGTTTGGCTCGTTTGACTCGTTTGACTCGTTTGACTCGTTTGACTCGTTTGACTCGTTTGACTCGTTTGACTCGTTTGACTCGTTTGTCTCGTTTGACTCGTTTGACTCGTTTGACTCGTTTGACTCGTTTGACTCGTTTGACTCGTTTGAGTCGTTTGACTCGTTTGACTCGTTTGGCTCGTTCAACACGCTTGACTCGATTGTCCTGTTCGACCCGTTTGACTCGTTTGACTCGTTTGACTCGTTTGACTCGTTTGACTCGTTTGACTCGTTTGACTCGTTTGACTCGTTTGACTCGTTTGAGTCGTTTGACTCGTTTGACTCGATTGACTCGATTGACTCGTTTGACTCGTTCGACTCGATTGTCCTGTTGGACCCGTTTGACCCGTTTGACTCGTTTGGCTCGTTTGGCTCGTTTGACTCGTTTGACTCGTTTGACTCGTTTGACTCGTTTGACTCGTTTGACTCGTTTGACTCGTTTGACTCGCTTGACTCGCTTGACTCGCTTGACTCGCTTGACTCGCTTGACTCGCTTGACTCGTTTGACTCGTTTCACTCGTTTCACTCGTTTCACTCGTTTGACCCGTTTCACTCGCTTGACTCGTTTCACTCGCTTGACTCGTTTGACTCGTTTGACTCGTTTTACTCGTTTTACTCGTTTTACTCGTTTGACTCGTTTTACTCGTTTGACTCGTTTGACTCGTTTGAGTCGTTTGACTCGTTTGACTCGTTTGGCTCGTTCAACACGCTTGACTCGATTGTCCTGTTCGACCCGTTTGACTGGTTTGACTCGTTTGACTCGTTTGACTCGTTTGACTCGTTTGACTCGTTTGACTCGTTTGACTCGTTTGACTCGTTTGACTCGTTTGACTCGTTTGACTCGTTTGACTCGTTTGACTCGTTTGACTCGTTTGACTCGTTTGACTCGTTTGACTCGTTTGACTCGTTTGACTCGTTTGACTCGTTTGAGTCGTTTGACTCGTTTGACTCGATTGACTCGATTGACTCGTTTGACTCGTTCGACTCGATTGTCCTGTTGGACCCGTTTGACCCGTTTGACTCGTTTGGCTCGTTTGGCTCGTTTGACTCGTTTGACTCGTTTGACTCGTTTGACTCGTTTGACTCGTTTGACTCGTTTGACTCGTTTGACTCGTTTGTCTCGTTTGACTCGTTTGACTCGTTTGACTCGTTTGACTCGTTTGACTCGTTTGACTCGTTTGAGTCGTTTGACTCGTTTGACTCGTTTGGCTCGTTCAACACGCTTGACTCGATTGTCCTGTTCGACCCGTTTGACTCGTTTGACTCGTTTGACTCGTTTGACTCGTTTGACTCGTTTGACTCGTTTGACTCGTTTGACTCGTTTGACTCGTTTGACTCGTTTGACTCGTTTGACTCGTTTGACTCGTTTGACTCGTTTGAGTCGTTTGACTCGTTTGACTCGATTGACTCGATTGACTCGTTTGACTCGTTCGACTCGATTGTCCTGTTGGACCCGTTTGACCCGTTTGACTCGTTTGGCTCGTTTGGCTCGTTTGACTCGTTTGACTCGTTTGACACGTTTGACTCGTTTGACTCGTTTGACTCGTTTGACTCGTTTGACTCGTTTGACTCGTTTGACTCGTTCGACTCGTTTGACTCGTTCGACTCGTATGAGTCGTTTGACTCGTTTGAATCGTTAGACTCGTTTGACTCGTTTGACTCGTTTGACTCGTTTGACCCGTTTGACTCGTTTGACTCGTTCGACTCGATTGTCCTGTTGGACCCGTTTGACCCGTTTGACTCGTTTGGCTCGTTTGGCTCGTTTGACTCGTTTGACTCGTTTGACTCGTTTGACTCGTTTGACTCGTTTGACTCGTTTGACTCGTTTGACTCGTTTGACTCGTTTGACTCGTTTGACTCGTTTGTCTCGTTTGACTCGTTTGACTCGTTTGACTCGTTTGACTCGTTTGACTCGTTTGACTCGTTTGACTCGTACGACTCGTACGACTCGATTGACTCGTACGACTCGTACGACTCGTACGACTCGATTGACTCGTACGACTCGTACGACTAGTTTGACTCGTACGACTCGTTTGACTCGCTTGACTCGCTTGACTCGCTTGACTCGCTTGACTCGTTTGACTCGTTTGACTCGTTTGACTCGTTTGACTCGTTAGACTCGTTTGACTCGTTTCACTCGTTTGACTCGTTTCACTCGTTTGACTCCTTTCACTCGTTTGACTCGTTTGACTCGTACGACTCGTACGACTCGTTTGACTCGTACGACTCGTACGACTCGTTTGACTCGTACGACTCGTTTGACTCGTTTGACTCGTACGACTCGTACGACTCGATTGACTCGTACGACTCGTACGACTCGATTGACTCGTACGACTCGTACGACTAGTTTGACTCGTACGACTCGTTTGACTCGTACGACTCGTTTGACTCGTTTGACTCGTTTGATTCGTTTGACTCGTTTGACTCGCTTGACTCGCTTGACTCGCTTGACTCGCTTGACTCGCTTGACTCGCTTGACTCGCTTGACTCGCTTGACTCGCTTGACTCGCTTGACTCGCTTGACTCGCTTGACTCGCTTGACTCGCTTGACTCGCTTGACTCGCTTGACTCGTTTGACTCGTTTGACTCGTTTGGCTCGTTTGCCTCCTTTGACTCGTTTGACTCGTTTGACTCGTTTGACTCGTTTGACTCGTTTGACTCGTTTGACTCGTTTGACTCGTTTGACTCGTTTGACTCGTTTGACTCGTTTGACTCGTTTGACTCGTTTGACTCGTTTGACTCGTTTGACTCGTTTGACTCGTTTGACTCGTTTGACTCGTTTGACTCGTTTGACTCGTTTGACTCGTTTGGCTCGTTTCTCTCGTTTGAGTCGTTTGACTCGCTTGACTCGCTTGACTCGTTTGACTCGTTTGACTCGTTTGACTCGTTTGACTCGTTTGACTCGTTTGACTCGTTTGACTCGTTTGACTCGTTTGACTCGTTTGACTCGTTTGGCTCGTTTCTCTCGTTTGAGTCGCTTGACTCGCTTGACTCGCTTGACTCGCTTGACTCGCTTGACTCGCTTGACTCGCTTGACTCGCTTGACTCGCTTGACTCGCTTGACTCGCTTGACTCGCTTGACTCGCTTGACTCGCTTGACTCGCTTGACTCGCTTGACTCGCTTGACTCGCTTGACTCGCTTGACTCGCTTGACTCGCTTGACTCGCTTGACTCGCTTGACTCGCTTGACTCGCTTGACTCGCTTGACTCGCTTGACTCGCTTGACTCGCTTGACTCGCTTGACTCGCTTGACTCGCTTGACTCGTTTGACTCGTTTGGCTCGTTTGGCTCGTTTGCCTCCTTTGCCTCCTTTGACTCGTTTGACTCGTTTGACTCGTTTGACTCGTTTGACTCGTTTGACTCGTTTGACTCGTTTGACTCGTTTGACTCGTTTGACTCGTTTGACTCGTTTGACTCGTTTGACTCGTTTGACTCGTTTGACTCGTTTGACTCGTTTGACTCGTTTGGCTCGTTTCTCTCGTTTGAGTCGTTTGACTCGCTTGACTCGCTTGACTCGCTTGACTCGCTTGACTCGCTTGACTCGCTTGACTCGCTTGACTCGCTTGACTCGCTTGACTCGCTTGACTCGCTTGACTCGCTTGACTCGCTTGACTCGCTTGACTCGCTTGACTCGCTTGACTCGCTTGACTCGCTTGACTCGCTTGACTCGCTTGACTCGCTTGACTCGCTTGACTCGCTTGACTCGTTTGACTCGTTTGACTCGTTTGACTCGTTTGGCTCGTTTGGCTCGTTTGCCTCCTTTGACTCGTTTGACTCGTTTGACTCGTTTGACTCGTTTGACTCGTTTGACTCGTTTGACTCGTTTGACTCGTTTGACTCGTTTGACTGGTTTGACTCGTTTGACTCGTTTGACTCGTTTGACTCGTTTGGCTCGTTTCTCTCGTTTGAGTCGTTTGACTCGCTTGACTCGCTTGACTCGCTTGACTCGCTTGACTCGCTTGACTCGCTTGACTCGCTTGACTCGCTTGACTCGCTTGACTCGCTTGACTCGCTTGACTCGCTTGACTCGCTTGACTCGCTTGACTCGCTTGACTCGCTTGACTCGCTTGACTCGCTTGACTCGCTTGACTCGCTTGACTCGCTTGACTCGCTTGACTCGCTTGACTCGCTTGACTCGCTTGACTCGCTTGACTCGCTTGACTCGCTTGACTCGCTTGACTCGCTTGACTCGCTTGACTCGCTTGACTCGCTTGACTCGCTTGACTCGTTTGACTCGTTTGACTCGTTTGACTCGTTTGACTCGTTTGACTCGTTTGACTCGTTTGACTGGTTTGACTCGTTTGACTCGTTTGACTCGTTTGACTCGTTTGGCTCGTTTCTCTCGTTTGAGTCGTTTGACTCGCTTGACTCGCTTGACTCGCTTGACTCGCTTGACTCGCTTGACTCGCTTGACTCGCTTGACTCGCTTGACTCGCTTGACTCGCTTGACTCGCTTGACTCGCTTGACTCGCTTGACTCGCTTGACTCGCTTGACTCGCTTGACTCGCTTGACTCGCTTGACTCGCTTGACTCGCTTGACTCGCTTGACTCGCTTGACTCGCTTGACTCGCTTGACTCGCTTGACTCGCTTGACTCGCTTGACTCGCTTGACTCGTTTGACACGTTTGACTCGTTTGACTCGTTTGAATCGTTTGACTCGTTAGACTCGCTTGACTCGATTGTCCAGTTCGAACAGTTTGACTCGTTTGACTCGTTTGACTCGTTTGACTCGTTTGACTCGTTTGACTCGTTTGACTCGTTTGACTCGTTTGACTCGTTTGACTCGTTTGACTCGTTTGACTCGTTTGACTCGTTTGACTCGTTTGACTCGTTTGACTCGTTTGGCTCGTTTCTCTCGTTTGAGTCGTTTGACTCGCTTGACTCGCTTGACTCGTTTGACTCGTTTGACTCGTTTGACTCGTTTGACTCGTTTGACTCGTTTGACTCGTTTGACTCGTTTGACTCGTTTGACTCGTTTGACTCGTTTGACTCGTTTGACTCGTTTGACTCGTTTGGCTCGTTTCTCTCGTTTGAGTCGCTTGACTCGCTTGACTCGCTTGACTCGCTTGACTCGCTTGACTCGCTTGACTCGCTTGACTCGCTTGACTCGCTTGACTCGCTTGACTCGCTTGACTCGCTTGACTCGCTTGACTCGCTTGACTCGCTTGACTCGCTTGACTCGCTTGACTCGCTTGACTCGCTTGACTCGCTTGACTCGCTTGACTCGCTTGACTCGCTTGACTCGCTTGACTCGTTTGACTCGTTTGACTCGTTTGGCTCGTTTGGCTCGTTTGCCTCCTTTGACTCGTTTGACTCGTTTGACTCGTTTGACTCGTTTGACTCGTTTGACTCGTTTGACTCGTTTGACTCGTTTGACTCGTTTGACTCGTTTGACTCGTTTGACTCGTTTGACTCGTTTGACTCGTTTGACTCGTTTGACTCGTTTGACTCGTTTGACTCGTTTGACTCGTTTGACTCGTTTGACTCGTTTGACTCGTTTGGCTCGTTTCTCTCGTTTGAGTCGTTTGACTCGCTTGACTCGCTTGACTCGCTTGACTCGCTTGACTCGCTTGACTCGCTTGACTCGCTTGACTCGCTTGACTCGCTTGACTCGCTTGACTCGCTTGACTCGCTTGACTCGCTTGACTCGCTTGACTCGCTTGACTCGCTTGACTCGCTTGACTCGCTTGACTCGTTTGACTCGTTTGACTCGTTTGGCTCGTTTGGCTCGTTTGCCTCCTTTGACTCGTTTGACTCGTTTGACTCGTTTGACTCGTTTGACTCGTTTGACTCGTTTGACTCGTTTGACTGGTTTGACTCGTTTGACTCGTTTGACTCGTTTGGCTCGTTTGGCTCGTTTCTCTCGTTTGAGTCGTTTGACTCGCTTGACTCGCTTGACTCGCTTGACTCGCTTGACTCGCTTGACTCGCTTGACTCGCTTGACTCGCTTGACTCGCTTGACTCGCTTGACTCGCTTGACTCGCTTGACTCGCTTGACTCGCTTGACTCGCTTGACTCGCTTGACTCGCTTGACTCGCTTGACTCGCTTGACTCGCTTGACTCGCTTGACTCGCTTGACTCGCTTGACTCGCTTGACTCGCTTGACTCGCTTGACTCGCTTGACTCGCTTGACTCGCTTGACTCGCTTGACTCGCTTGACTCGCTTGACTCGCTTGACTCGCTTGACTCGCTTGACTCGCTTGACTCGCTTGACTCGCTTGACTCGCTTGACTCGCTTGACTCGCTTGACTCGCTTGACTCGTTTGACACGTTTGACTCGTTTGACTCGTTTGAATCGTTTGACTCGTTAGACTCGCTTGACTCGATTGTCCAGTTCGAACAGTTTGACTCGTTTGACTCGTTTGACTCGTTTGACTCGTTTGACTCGTTTGACTCGTTTGACTCGTTTGACTCGTTTGACCCGTTTGACTCGTTTGACTTGTTTGACTCGTTTGACTCGTTTGACTCGATTGACTCGTTTGTCTCGTTTGAAAGGTTCGACACGATTGACTCGATTGACTCGTCTGACACGTTCGACTAGTCTGTCACGTTTGACTCGTTTGAGTCGTTTGATACGGTTGACTCGTTTGAATCGTTTGAGTCGTTTGACACTGTTGACTCGTTTGACTCATTTGACTCGTTTGACTCGTTTGACTCGTTTGACTCGTTTGACTCGCTTGACTCGATTGTCCTGTTCGACCCGTTTGACTCGTTTGACTCGTTTGACCCGTTTGACTCGTTTGACTCGTTCGACTCGTTCGACTCGTTTGACTCGTTTAACTTGCTTGACTCGATTGTCCTGTTCGACCCGATTGACCCGTTTGACCCGTTTGACTCGTTTGACGCGTTTGAGTCGTTTGACTCGTTTGACTCGTTTGACTCGTTTGACTCGCTTGACTCGATTGTCCAGTTCGAACAGTTTGACTCGTTTGACTCGTTTGACTCGTTTGACTCGATTGACTCGTTTGACTCGTTTGACTCGTTTGACTCGTTTGACTCGTTTGACTCGTTTTACTCGTTTGACTCGTTTGACTCGTTTGACTCGTTTGACTCGTTTGAATCGTTTGACTCGATTGTCCTGTTCGACCCGTTTGACCCGTTTGCCTCGTTTGACACGTTTGACTCGTTTGACTCGTTTGACTCGTTTGACTCGTGTGACTCGTTTCACACAATTGTCCTGTTCGTCCCGCTCGACCCGTTTGACCCATTTGACACGTTTGACTCGTTTGACTCATTTGACTCGTTTGACTCGCTTGACTCGATTGTCCTGTTCGACCCGTTTGACCCGTTTGACACGATTGCCTCGTTTGACACGTCTGTCTCGACTGACTCGTTTGACTCGTTTGACTCGTTTGACTCGTTTGACTCGTTTGACTCGTTTGACTCGTTTGACTCGTTTGACTCGTTTGACTCGTTTGACTCGTTGGACTCGTTTGACTCGTTTGACTCGATTGACTCGTTTGACTCGTTTGACCCGTTTGACTCGTATGACTCGTTTGACTCGATTGACTCGTTTGACTCGTTTAACTCGCTTGACTCGATTGTCCTGTTCGACTCGTTTGACTCGTTTGACTCGTTTGACTCGATTGTCCTGTTCGACCCGTTTGACCCGTTTGACACGTTTGCCTCGTTTGACACGTTTGACTCGTTTGACTCGTTTGACTCGTTTGACTCGTGTGACTCGTTTCACACGATTGTCCTGTTCGTCCCGCTCGACCCGTTTGACCCATTTGACACGTTTGACTCGTTTGACTCGTTTGACTCGTTTGACTCGTTTGACTCGATTGTCCTGTTCGACCCGTTTGACCCGTTTGACACGTTTGCCTCGTTTGACACGTTTGACTCGTTTGACTCGTTTGACTCGTTTGACTCGTGTGACTCGTTTCACACGATTGTCCTGTTCGTCCCGCTCGACCCGTTTGACCCATTTGACACGTTTGACTCGTTTGACTCGTTTGACTCGTTTGACTCGCTTGACTCGATTGTCCTGTTCGACCCGTTTGACCCGTTTGACACGATTGCCTCGTTTGACACGTCTGTCTCGTTTGACTCGTTTGATTCGTTTGACTCGTTTCACTCGTTTGACTCGTTCGACTCGTTTGACTCGTTTGACCCGTTTGACTCGTTTGACTCGTTTGACTCGATTGACTCGTTTGACTCGTTTGACTCGTTTGACTCGTTCGACTCGTTTGACTCGTTTGACTCGTTTAACTCGCTTGACTCGATTGTCCTGTTCGACCCGTTTGACTCGTTTGACTCGTTTGACTCGATTGTCCTGTTCGACCCGTTTGACCCGTTTGACTCGTTTGACTCGTTTGACACGTTTGACTCGTTTGACTCGTTTGACTCGTTTGACTCGTTTGACTCGTTTGACTCGTTTGACTCGTTTGACTCGTTTGACTCGTTTGACTCGTTTGACTCGTTTGACTCGTTTGACTCGTTTGACTCGTTTGACTCGTTTGACTCGTTTGACTCGTTTGACTCGTTTGACTCGTTTGACTCGTTTGACTCGTTTGACTCGTTTGACTCGTTTGACTCGTTTGACTCGTTTGACTCGTTTGACTCGTTTGACTCGTTTGACTCGTTTGACTCGTTTGACTCGTTTGACTCGTTTGACTCGTTTGACTCGTTTGACTCGTTTGACTCGTTTGACTCGTTTGACTCGTTTGACTCGTTTGACTCGTTTGACTCGTTTGACTTGTTTGACTCGTTTGACTCGTTTGACTCGATTGACTCGTTTGTCTCGTTTGAAAGGTTCGACACGATTGACTCGATTGACTCGTCTGACACGTTCGACTAGTCTGTCACGTTTGACTCGTTTGAGTCGTTTGATACGGTTGACTCGTTTGACTCGTTTTACTCGTTTGACTCGTTTGACTCGTTTGACTCGTTTGACTCGTTTGAATCGTTTGACTCGATTGTCCTGTTCGACCCGTTTGACCCGTTTGCCTCGTTTGACACGTTTGACTCGTTTGACTCGTTTGACTCGTTTGACTCGTGTGACTCGTTTCACACGATTGTCCTGTTCGTCCCGCTCGACCCGTTTGACCCATTTGACACGTTTGACTCGTTTGACTCATTTGACTCGTTTGACTCGCTTGACTCGATTGTCCTGTTCGACCCGTTTGACCCGTTTGACACGATTGCCTCGTTTGACACGTCTGTCTCGACTGACTCGTTTGACTCGTTTGACTCGTTTGACTCGTTTGACTCGTTTGACTCGTTTGACTCGTTTGACTCGTTTGACTCGTTGGACTCGTTTGACTCGTTTGACTCGATTGACTCGTTTGACTCGTTTGACCCGTTTGACTCGTATGACTCGTTTGACTCGATTGACTCGTTTGACTCGTTTAACTCGCTTGACTCGATTGTCCTGTTCGACTCGTTTGACTCGTTTGACTCGTTTGACTCGATTGTCCTGTTCGACCCGTTTGACCCGTTTGACACGTTTGCCTCGTTTGACACGTTTGACTCGTTTGACTCGTTTGACTCGTTTGACTCGTGTGACTCGTTTCACACGATTGTCCTGTTCGTCCCGCTCGACCCGTTTGACCCATTTGACACGTTTGACTCGTTTGACTCGTTTGACTCGTTTGACTCGTTTGACTCGATTGTCCTGTTCGACCCGTTTGACCCGTTTGACACGTTTGCCTCGTTTGACACGTTTGACTCGTTTGACTCGTTTGACTCGTTTGACTCGTGTGACTCGTTTCACACGATTGTCCTGTTCGTCCCGCTCGACCCGTTTGACCCATTTGACACGTTTGACTCGTTTGACTCGTTTGACTCGTTTGACTCGCTTGACTCGATTGTCCAGTTCGAACAGTTTGACTCGTTTGACACGTCTGTCTCGACTGACTCGTTTGACTCGTTTGACTCGTTTGACTCGTTTGACTCGTTTGACTCGTTTGACTCGTTTGACTCGTTTGACTCGTTGGACTCGTATGACTCGTTTGACCCGTTTGACTCGTTTGACTCGTTTGACACGATAGACTCGTTTGACTCGTTTGACTCGTTCGACTCGTTTGACTCGTTTGACCCGTTTGACTCGTTTGACTCGTTTGACTCGATTGACTCGTTTGACTCGTTTGACCCGTTTGACTCGTATGACTCGTTTGACTCGATTGACTCGTTTGACTCGTTTAACTCGCTTGACTCGATTGTCCTGTTCGACTCGTTTGACTCGTTTGACTCGTTTGACTCGATTGTCCTGTTCGACCCGTTTGACCCGTTTGACACGTTTGCCTCGTTTGACACGTTTGACTCGTTTGACTCGTTTGACTCGTTTGACTCGTGTGACTCGTTTCACACGATTGTCCTGTTCGTCCCGCTCGACCCGTTTGACCCATTTGACACGTTTGACTCGTTTGACTCGTTTGACTCGTTTGACTCGTTTGACTCGTTTGACTCGATTGTCCTGTTCGACCCGTTTGACCCGTTTGACACGTTTGCCTCGTTTGACACGTTTGACTCGTTTGACTCGTTTGACTCGTTATACTCGTGTGACTCGTTTCACACGATTGTCCTGTTCGTCCCGCTCGACCCGTTTGACCCATTTGACACGTTTGACTCGTTTGACTCGTTTGACTCGTTTGACTCGCTTGACTCGATTGTCCTGTTCGACCCGTTTGACCCGTTTGACACGATTGCCTCGTTTGACACGTCTGTCTCGTTTGACTCGTTTGATTCGTTTGACTCGTTTCACTCGTTTGACTCGTTTGACTCGTTTGACTCGTTTGACTCGTTTGACTCGTTGGACTCGTATGACTCGTTTGACCCGTTTGACTCGTTTGACTCGTTTGACTCGATTGACTCGTTTGACTCGTTTGACTCGTTCGACTCGTTTGACTCGTTTGACCCGTTTGACTCGTTTGACTCGTTTGACTCGATTGACTCGTTTGACTCGTTTGACTCGTTCGACTCGTTTGACTCGTTTGACTCGTTTAACTCGCTTGACTCGATTGTCCTGTTCGACCCGTTTGACTCGTTTGACTCGTTTGACTCGATTGTCCTGTTCGACCCGTTTGACCCGTTTGACTCGTTTGACTCGTTTGACACGTTTGACTCGTTTGACTCGTTTGACTCGTTTGACTCGTTTGACTCGTTTGACTCGTTTGACTCGTTTGACCCGCTAGACTCGATTGTCCAGTTCGAACAGTTTGACTCGTTTGACTCGTTTGACTCGTTTGACTCGTTTGACTCGTTTGACTCGTTTGACTCGATTGACTCGTTTGACTCGTTTGACTCGTTTGACTCGTTTGACTCGTTTGACTCGTTTGACTCGTTTGACTCGTTTGACTCGATTGTCCTGTTCGACCCGTTTGACCCGTTTGCCTCGTTTGACACGTTTGACTCGTTTGACTCGTTTGACTCGTTTGACTCGTGTGACTCGTTCTCACACGATTGTCCTGTTCGTCCCGCTCGACCCGTTTGACCCATTTGACACGTTTGACTCGTTTGACTCGTTTGACTCGTTTGACTCGCTTGACTCGATTGTCCTGTTCGACCCGTTTGACCCGTTTGACACGATTGCCTCGTTTGACACGTCTGTCTCGTTTGACTCGTTTGACTCGTTTCACTCGTTTGACTCGTTTGACTCGTTTGACTCGTTTGACTCGTTTGACTCGTTTGACTCGTTTGACTCGTTGGACTCGTATGACTCGTTTGACCCGTTTGACTCGTTTGACTCGTTTGACTCGATTGACTCGTTTGACTCGTTTGACTCGTTCGACTCGTTTGACTCGTTTGACCCGTTTGACTCGTTTGACTCGTTTGACTCGTTTGACTCGTTTGACTCGTTTAACTCGCTTGACTCGATTGTCCTGTACGACTCGTTTGACTCGTTTGACTCGTTTGACTCGATTGTCCTGTTCGACCCGTTTGACCCGTTTGACACGTTTGCCTCGTTTGACACGTTTGACTCGTTTGACTCGTTTGACTCGTTTGACTCGTGTGACTCGTTTCACACGATTGTCCTGTTCGTCCCGCTCGACCCGTTTGACCCATTTGACACGTTTGACTCGTTTGACTCGTTTGACTCGTTTGACTCGATCGTCCTGTTCGACCCGTTTGACCCGTTTGACACGTTTGCCTCGTTTGACACGTTTGACTCGTTTGACTCGTTTGACTCGTTTGACTCGATTGACTCGTTTGACTCGTTTGACTCGTTTGACTCGTTTGACTCGTTTGACCCGTTTGACTCGTTTGACTCGTTTGACTCGATTGACTCCTTTGACTCGTTTGACTCGTTCGACTCGTTTGACTCGTTTGACTCGTTTAACTCGCTTGACTCGATTGTCCTGTTCGACCCGTTTCACTCGTTTCACTCGTTTGACTCGTTTCACTCGTTTGACTCGATTTTCCTGTTCGACCCGTTTGACCCGTTTGACTCGTTTTACTCGTTTGAGTCGTTTGACTCGTTTGACTCGTTTGACTCGTTTGACTCGTTTGACTCGTTTGACCCGTTAGACTCGATTGTCCAGTTCGAACAGTTTGACTCGTTTGACTCGTTTGACTCGTTTGACTCGTTTGACTCGTTTGACTCGTTTGACTCGTTTGACTCGTTTGACTCGTTTGACCCGCTAGACTCGATTGTCCAGTTCGAACAGTTTGACTCGTTTGACTCGTTTGACTCGTTTGACTCGTTTGACTCGTTTGACTCGTTTGACTCGTTTGACTCGTTTGACTCGTTTGACTCGATTGTCCTGTTCGACCCGTATGAACCGTTTGACACGTTTGCCTCGTTTGACACGTTTGACTCGTTTGACTCGTTTGAATCGTTTGACTCGTTAGACTCGCTTGACTCGATTGTCCAGTTCGAACAGTTTGACTCGTTTGACTCGTTTGACTCGTTTGACTCGTTTGACCCGTTTGACTCGTTTGACTCGTTTGACTCGATTGACTCGTTTCACTCGTTTGACTCGTTCGACTCGTTTGACTCGTTTGACTCGTTTAACTCGCTTGACTCGATTGTCCTGTTCGACCCGTTTCACTCGTTTCACTCGTTTGACTCGTTTGACTCGTTTGACTCGTTTGACTCGATTTTCCTGTTCGACCCGTTTGACCCGTTTGACACGTTTGCCTCGTTTGACACGTTTGACTCGTTTGACTCGTTTGACTCGTTTGACTCGTGTGACTCGTTTCACACGATTGTCCTGTTCGTCCCGCTCGACCCGTTTGACCCATTTGACACGTTTGACTCGTTTGACTCGTTTGACTCGTTTGACTCGTTTGACTCGTTTGACTCGTTTGACTCGTTTGACTCGTTTGACTCGTTTGACTCGATTGACTCGTTTGACTCGTTTGTCTCGTTTGACTCGTTTGACTCGTTTGACTCGTTTGACTCGTTTGACTCGTTTGACTCGTTTGACTCGTTTGACTCGTTTGACTCGTTTGACTCGTTTGACTCGTTTGACTCGTTTGACTCGTTTGACTCGTTTGACTCGTTTGACTCGTTTGACTCGTTTGACTCGTTTGACTCGTTTGACTCGTTTGACTCGTTTGACTCGTTTGTCTCGTTTGACTCGTTTGACTCGTTTGACTCGTTTGACTCGTTTGACTCGTTTCTCTCGTTTGACTCGTTTGACTCGTTTGACTCGTTTGACACGTTTGACTCGTTTGACACGTTTGACTCGTTTGACTCGTTTGACTCGTTTGACTCGTTTGACTCGTTTGACTCGTTTGACTCGTTTGACTCGTTTGACTCGTTTGACTCGTTTGACTCGTTTGACTCGTTTGACTCGTTTGACTCGTTTGACTCGTTTGACTCGTTTGACTCGATTGACTCGATTGTCCTGTTCGACCAGTTTGACCCGTTTGACACGTTTGCCTCGTTTGACACGTTTGACTCGTTTGACTCGTTTGACTCGTTTGACTCGTTTGACTCGTTTCACACGATTGTCCTGTTCGTCCCGCTCGACCCGTTTGACCCATTTGACACGTTTGACCCGTTTGACTCGTTTGACTCGTTTGACTCGTTTGACTCGTTTGACTCGTTTGACTCGTTTGACTCGTTTGACTCGTTTGACTCGTTTGACTCGTTTGACTCGTTTGACTCGTTTGACTCGTTTGACTCGTTTGACTCGTTTGACTCGTTTGACTCGTTTGACTCGTTTGACTCGTTTGACTCGTTTGACTCGTTTGACTCGTTTGACTCGTTTGACTCGTTCGACTCGTTTGACTCGTTCGACTCGTTCGACTCGTTTGACTCGTTTAACTTGCTTGACTCGATTGTCCTGTTCGACCCGTTTGACTCGTTTGTCTGGTTTGACTCGTTTGTCTCGTTTGTCTCGTTTGACTCGTTTGACTCGTATGACTCGTTTGACTCGATTGTCCTGTTCGACCCGTTTGACCCGTTTGACTCGTTTGAATCGTTTGAGTCGTTTGACTCGTTTGACTCGTTTGACTAGTTTGACTCGCTTGACTCGATTGTCCAGTTCGAACAGTTTGACTCGTTTGATTCGTTTGACTCGTTTGACTCGATTGACTCGTTTGACTCGTTTGACTCGTTTGACTCGTTTTACTCGTTTGACTCGTTTGACTCGTTTGACTCGTTTGACTCGTTTGACTCGATTGTCCTGTTCGACCCGTTTGACCCGTTTGACACGTTTGCCTCGTTTGACACGTTTGACTCGTTTGACTCGTTTGACTCGTTTGGCTTGTTTAACTCGCTAGACTCGATTGTCTTGTTCGACCCATTTGACACGTTTGACACGTTTGACTCGTTTGACTCGTTTGACTCGTTTGACTTGATTGTCCTGTTCGACCCGTTTGACTCGTTTGACTCGTTTGACTCGTTTGACTCGTTTGACTCGTTTGACTCGTTTGACTCGTTTGACTCGTTTGACTCGTTTGTCTCGTTTGACTCGTTTGACTCGTTTGACTCGTTTGACTCGTTTGACTCGTTTGACTCGATTGTCCTGTTCGACCCGTTTGACGCGTTTGACATGTTTGACACGTTTGACTCGTTTGAGTCGTTTGACTCGATTGACTCGATTGACTCGTTTGACTCGTTTGACTCGTTTGACTCGTTTGACACGTTTGACACGTTTGACTCGTTTGACTCGTTTGACTCGATTGACTCGTTTGACTCGTTTGTCTCGTTTGACTCGTTTGACTCGTTCGACTCGTTTGACTCGTTCGACTCGTTTGACTCGTTCGACTCGTTTGACTCGTTCGACTCGTTTGACTCGTTCGACTCGTTTGACTCGTTCGACTCGTTTGACTCGTTCGACTCGTTTGACTCGATTGTCCTGTTCGACCCGTTTGACTCGTTTGACTCGTTTGACTCGTTTGACTCGTTTGACTCGTTTGACTCGTTTGACTCGTTTGACTCGTTTGACTCGTTTGACTCGTTTGACTCGTTTGACTCGTTTGACTCGTTTGACTCGTTTGACTCGTTTGACTCGTTTGACTCGTTTGACTCGTTTGACTCGTTTGACTCGTTTGACTCGTTTGACTCGTTTGACTCGTTTGACTCGTGTGACTCGTTTCACACGATTGTCCTGTTCGTCCCGCTCGACCCGTTTGACACATTTGACACGTTTGACTCGTTTGACACGTTTGACACGTTTGACTCGATTGAATCGTTTGACTCGATTGACTCGATTGACTCGTTTGACTCGATTGACTCGTTTGACTCGTTTGACTCGATTGACTCGTTTGACTCGTTTGACTCGTTTGAGTCGTTTGACTCGTTTGACTCTATTGTCCTGTTCGACCCGTTTGACGCGTTTGACATGTTTGACACGTTTGACTCGTTTGAGTCGTTTGACTCGATTGACTCGATTGACTCGTTTGACTCGTTTGACTCGTTTGACTCGTTTGACACGTTTGACACGTTTGACTCGTTTGGCTCGTTTGACTCGATTGACTCGTTTGACTCGTTTGTCTCGTTTGACTCGTTTGACTCGTTCGACTCGTTTGACTCGATTGTCCTGTTCGACCCGTTTGACTCGTTTGACTCGTTTGACTCGTTTGACTCGTTTGACTCGTTTGACTCGTTTGACTCGTTTGACTCGTTTGACTCGTTTGACTCGTTTGACTCGTTTGACTCGTTTGACTCGTTTCTCTCGTTTGACTCGTTTCTCTCGTTTGACTCGTTCGACTCGTTTGACTCGTTCGACTCGTTTGACTCGTTCGACTCGTTTGACTCGTTCGACTCGTTTGACTCGTTCGACTCGTTTGACTCGTTCGACTCGTTTGACTCGTTCGCCTCGTTTGACTCGATTGTCCTGTTCGACCCGTTTGACTCGTTTGACTCGTTTGACTCGTTTGACTCGTTTGACTCGTTTGACTCGTTTGACTCGTTTGACTCGTTTGACTCGTTTGACTCGTTTGACAAGTTTGACTCGTTTGACTCGTTTGACTCGTTTGACTCGTTTGACTCGTTTGACTCGTTTGACTCGTTTGACTCGTTTGACTCGTTTGACTCGTTTGACTCGTTTGACTCGTTTGACTCGTTTGACTCGTTTGACTCGTTTGACTCGTTTGACTCGTTTAACTCGTTTGACCCGTTTGACACGTTTGACTCGTTTTACTCGTTTGACTCGTTTGACTCGTTTGACTCGTTTGACTCGTTTGACTCGTTTGACTCGTTTGACTCGTTTGACTCGTTTGACTCGTTTGACTCGTTTGACTCGTTTGACTCGTTTGACTCGTTTGACTCGTTTGACTCGTTTGACTCGTTTGACTCGATTGTCCTGTTCGACCCGTTTGACCCGTTTGACACGTTTGCCTCGTTTGACACGTTTGACTCGTTTGACTCGTTTGACTCGTTTGACTCGTTTGACTCGATTGACTCGTTTGACTCGTTTGACTCGTTTGAGTCGTTTGACTCGTTTGACTCGATTGTCCTGTTCGACCCGTTTGACGCGTTTGACATGTTTGACACGTTTGACTCGTTTGAGTCGTTTGACTCGATTGACTCGATTGACTCGTTTGACTCGTTTGACTCGTTTGACTCGTTTGACACGTTTGACACGTTTGACTCGTTTGACTCGTTTGACTCGATTGACTCGTTTGACTCGTTTGTCTCGTTTGACTCGTTTGACACGTTTGACTCGTTTGACTCGTTTGAGTCGTTTGACTCGATTGACTCGTTAGACTCGTTTGACCCGTTTGACTCGTTTGACTCGTTTGACACGTTTGACTCGTTTGACTCGTTTGACTCGATTGACTCGTTTGGCTCGTTCAACTCGCTTGACTCGATTGTCCTGTTCGACCCTTTTGACTCGTTTGACTCGTTTGACTCGTTTGACTCGTTTGACTCGTTTGACTCGATTGACTCGATTGTCCTGTTCGACCCGTTTGACCCGTTTGACCCGTTTGACACGTTTGACTCGTTTGACTCGTTTGACTCGTTTGACTCGTTTGACTCGTATGACTCGTTTGACTCGTTTGACTCGTTTGACTCGTTTGACTCGTTTGACTCGTTTGACTCGTTTGACTCGTTTGACTCGTTTGACTCGTTTGACTCGTTTGACTCGTTTGACTCGTTTGACTCGTTTGACTCGTTTGACTCGTTTGACTCGTTTGACTCGTTTGACTCGTTTGACTCGTTTGACTCGTTTGACTCGTTTGACTCGTTTGACTCGTTTGACTCGTTTGACTCGTTTGACTCGTTTGACTCGTTTGACTCGTTTGACTCGTTTGACTCGTTTGACTCGTTTGACTCGTTTGACTCGTTTGACTCGTTTGACTCGTTTGACTCGTTTGACTCGTTTGACTCGTTTGACTCGTTTGACTCGTTTGACTCGTTTGACACGTTTGACTCGTTTGACTCGTTTGACTCGTTTGACTCGTTTGAGTCGTTTGACTCGTTTGACTCGATTGTCCTGTTCGACCCGTTTGACGCGTTTGACATGTTTGACACGTTTGACTCGTTTGAGTCGTTTGACTCGATTGACTCGATTGACTCGTTTGACTCGTTTGACTCGTTTGACTCGTTTGACACGTTTGACACGTTTGACTCGTTTGACTCGTTTGACTCGATTGACTCGTTTGACTCGTTTGTCTCGTTTGACTCGTTTGACTCGTTTGACTCGTTTGACTCGTTTGACTCGTTTCTCTCGTTTGACTCGTTTGACTCGTTTGACTCGTTTGACTCGTTTGACTCGTTTGACACGTTTGACTCGTTTGACACGTTTGACTCGTTTGACTCGTTTGACTCGTTTGACTCGATTGACTCGTTTGACTCGTTTGACTCGTTTGACTCGTTTGACTCGTTTAACTCGTTTGACCCGTTTGACACGTTTGACTCGTTTTACTCGTTTGACTCGTTTGACTCGTTTGACTCGTTTGACTCGTTTGACTCGTTTGACTCGTTTGACTCGTTTGACTCGTTTGACTCGTTTGACTCGTTTGACTCATTTGACTCGTTTGACACGTTTGACTCGTTTGACTCGTTTGACTCGTGTGACTCGTTTGACTCGTTTGGCTCGTTTAACTCGCTTGACTCGATTGTCCTGTTCAAACCGTTTGACTCGATTGACTCGAATGTCCTGTTCGTCCCGTTTGACTCGATTGACTCGTTTGACTCGTTTGACTCGTTTGACTCGTTTGACTCGTTTGGCTCGTTTAACTCGTTTGACTCGTTTGACTCGATTGTCCTGTTCGACCCGTTTGACTCTTTCGACTCGTTTGACTCGTTGGACTCGTTTGACTCGTTCGACTCGTTTGACTCGATCGACTCGTTTGACTCGTTTGACACGTTTGGCTCGTTTAACTCGCATGACTCGATTGTCCTGTTCGACCCGTTTGACTCGTTTGACTCGTTTGACTCGTTTGGCTTGTTTAACTCGCTAGACTCGATTGTCTTGTTCGACCCATTTGACACGTTTGACACGTTTGACTCGTTTGACTCGTTTGACTCGTTTGACTTGATTGTCCTGTTCGACCCGTTTGACTCGTTTGACTCGTTTGACTCGTTTGACTCGTTTGACTCGTTTGACTCGTTTGTCTCGTTTGACTCGTTTGACTCGTTTGACTCGTTTGACTCGTTTGACTCGTTTGACTCGTTTAACTCTTTTGACTCGTTTGACTCGTTTGACACGTTTGACTCGTTTGACTCGTTTGAGTCGTTTGACTCGATTGACTCGTTAGACTCGTTTGACCCGTTTGACTCGATTGACTCGTTTGACTCGTTTGACTCGTTTGGCTCGTTTAACTCGCTTGACTCGATTGTCCTGTTCGACCCGTTTGCCTCGATTGACTCGTTTGACTCGTTGGACTCGTTTGACCCGTCTGACTCGATTGTCCTGTTCGACCCGTTTGACTCGTTTGACTCGTTTAACTCGTTTGACTCGTTTGACTCGTTTGACTCGTTTGACTCGTTTGACTCGTTTGACTCGTTTGACTCGTTTGACTCGTTTGAATCGTTTGACTCGTTTGACTCGTTTGACTCGTTTGACTCGATTGTCCTGTTCGACCCGTTTGACCCATTTGACACGTTTGACTCGTTTGACTCGTTTGACTCGTTTGACTCGATTGTCCTGTTCGACCCGTTTGACCCGTTTGACACGTTTGCCTCGTTTGACTCGTTTGACTCGTTTGACTCGTTTGACTCGCTTGACTCGATTGTCCAATTCGAACAGTTTGACTCGTTTGACTCGTTTGACTCGTTTGACTCGTTTGACTCGTTCGACTCGTTTTTACTCGTTAGACTCGTTCGACTCATTTGAGTCGTTTGACTCGTTTGACTCGTTAGACTCGCTTGACTCGATTGTCCTGTCCGACCCGTTTGACTCGTTTGACTCGTTTGACTTGTTTGACTCGTTTGACTCGTTTGACTCGTTTGACTCGATTGACTCGTTTGACTCGTTTGACTCGTTCGACTCGTTTGACTCGTTCGACTCGTTTGACTCGTTCGACTCGTTTGACTCGTTCGACTCGTTTGACTCGTTCGACTCGTATGAGTCGTTTGACTCGTTTGAATCGTTAGACTCGTTTGACTCGTTTGACTCGTTTGACTCGTTTGACCCGTTTGACTCGTTTGACTCGTTTGACTCGTTTGACACGTTTGACTCGTTTGACTCGTTTGACTCGTTTGACTCGTTTGACTCGTTTGACTCGATTGTCCTGTTCGACCCGTTTGACCCGTTTGACTCGTTTGACTCGTTTGACACGTTTGACTCGTTTGCCTCGTTTGACTCGTTTGACTCGTTTGACTCGTTTGACTCGTTTGACGCGTTTAACTCGATTGTCCTGTTCGACCCGTTTGACCCATTTGACAGGTTTGACTCGTTTGACTCGTTTGACTCGTTGACTCGCTTGACTCGTTTGACTCGTTTGGCTCGTTCAACTCGCTTGACTCGATTGTCCTGTCCGACCCGTTTGACTCGTTTGACTCGTTTGACTTGTTTGACTCGTTTGACTCGTTTGACTCGTTTGACTCGATTGACTCGTTTGACTCGTTTGACTCGTTCGACTCGTTTGACTCGTTCGACTCGTTTGACTCGTTCGACTCGTTCGACTCGTTCGACTCGTATGAGTCGTTTGACTCGTTTGAATCTTTAGACTCGTTTGACTCGTTTGACTCGATTGACTCGATTGTCCTGTTCGACCCGTTTGACCCGTTTGACCCGTTTGACCCGTTTGACCCGTTTGACACGTTTGACTCGTTTGACTCGTTTGACTCGTTTGACTCGTTTGACTCGTATGACTCGTTTGACTCGTTTGACTCGTTTGACTCGTTTGACTCGTTTGACTCGTTTGACTCGTTTGACTCGTTTGACTCGTTTGACTCGTTTGACTCGTTTGACTCGTTTGACTCGTTTGACTCGTTTGACTCGTTTGACTCGTTTGACTCGTTTGACTCGTTTGACTCGTTTGACTCGTTTGACTCGTTTGACTCGTTTGACTCGTTTGACACGTTTGACTCGTTTGACTCGTTTGACTCGTTTGACTCGTTTGACTCGTTTGGCTTGTTTAACTCGCTAGACTCGATTGTCTTGTTGGACCCATTTGACACGTTTGACACGTTTGACTCGTTTGACTCGTTTGACTCGTTTGACTTGATTGTCCTGTTCGACCCGTTTGACTCGTTTGACTCGTTTGACTCGTTTGACTCGTTTGACTCGTTTGACTCGTTTGACTCGTTTGACTCGTTTGTCTCGTTTGACTCGTTTGACTCGTTTGACTCGTTTGACTCGTTTGACTCGTTTGACTCGTTTAACTCTTTTGACTCGTTTGACTCGTTTGACACGTTTGACTCGTTTGACTCGTTTGAGTCGTTTGACTCGATTGACTCGTTAGACTCGTTTGACCCGTTTGACTCGTTTGACTCGTTTGACACGTTTGACTCGTTTGACTCGTTTGACTCGATTGACTCGTTTGGCTCGTTTGACTCGTTTGACTCGTTTGACTCGATTGTCCTGTTCGACCCGTTTGACCCGTTTGACACGTTTGCCTCGTTTGACACGTTTGACTCGTTTGACTCGTTTTACTCGTTTGACTCGTTTGACTCGTTTGACTCGTGTGACTCGTTTCACACGATTGTCCTGTTCGTCCCGCTCGACCCGTTTGACCCATTTGACACGTTTGACTCGTTTGACACGTTTGACACGTTTGACTCGATTGAATCGTTTGACTCGATTGACTCGATTGACTCGTTTGACTCGATTGACTCGTTTGACTCGTTTGACTCGATTGACTCGTTTGACTCGTTTGACTCGATTGACTCGTTTGGCTCGTTCAACTCGCTTGACTCGATTGTCCTGTTCGACCCTTTTGACTCGTTTGACTCGTTTGACTCGTTTGACTCGTTTGACTCGTTTGACTCGTTTGACTCGATTGACTCGTTTGACTCGTTTGACTCGATTGACTCGTTTGGCTCGTTCAACTCGCTTGACTCGATTGTCCTGTTCGACCCTTTTGACTCGTTTGACTCGTTTGACTCGTTTGACTCGTTTGACTCGTTTGACTCGTTTGACTCGATTGACTCGATTGTCCTGTTCGACCCGTTTGACCCGTTTGACCCGTTTGACACGTTTGACTCGTTTGACTCGTTTGACTCGTTTGACTCGTTTGACTCGTATGACTCGTTTGACTCGTTTGACTCGTTTGACTCGTTTGACTCGTTTGACTCGTTTGACTCGTTTGACTCGTTTGACTCGTTTGACTCGTTTGACTCGTTTGACTCGTTTGACTCGTTTGACTCGTTTGACTCGTTTGACTCGTTTGACTCGTTTGACTCGTTTGACTCGTTTGACTCGTTTGACTCGTTTGACTCGTTTGACTCGTTTGACTCGTTTGACTCGTTTGACTCGTTTGACTCGTTTGACTCGTTTGACTCGTTTGACTCGTTTGACTCGTTTGACTCGTTTGACTCGTTTGACTCGTTTGACTCGTTTGACTCGTTTGACACGTTTGACTCGTTTGACTCGTTTGACTCGTTTGACTCGTTTGACTCGTTTGACTCGTTTGAGTCGTTTGACTCGTTTGACTCGATTGTCCTGTTCGACCCGTTTGACGCGTTTGACATGTTTGACACGTTTGACTCGTTTGAGTCGTTTGACTCGATTGACTCGATTGACTCGTTTGACTCGTTTGACTCGTTTGACTCGTTTGACACGTTTGACACGTTTGACTCGTTTGACTCGTTTGACTCGATTGACTCGTTTGACTCGTTTGTCTCGTTTGACTCGTTTGACTCGTTTGACTCGTTTGACTCGTTTGACTCGTTTCTCTCGTTTGACTCGTTTGACTCGTTTGACTCGTTTGACTCGTTTGACTCGTTTGACTCGTTTGACTCGTTTGACTCGTTTGACTCGTTTGACTCGTTTGACTCGTTTGACTCGTTTGACTCGTTTGACTCGTTTGACTCGTTTGACTCGTTTGACTCGTTTGACTCGTTTGACTCGTTTGACTCGTTTGACTCGTTTGACTCGTTTGACTCGTTTGACTCGTTTGACTCGTTTGACTCGTTTGACACGTTTGACTCGTTTGACTCGTTTGACTCGTTTGACTCGTTTGACTCGTTTGACTCGTTTGAGTCGTTTGACTCGTTTGACTCGATTGTCCTGTTCGACCCGTTTGACGCGTTTGACATGTTTGACACGTTTGACTCGTTTGAGTCGTTTGACTCGATTGACTCGATTGACTCGTTTGACTCGTTTGACTCGTTTGACTCGTTTGACACGTTTGACACGTTTGACTCGTTTGACTCGTTTGACTCGATTGACTCGTTTGACTCGTTTGTCTCGTTTGACTCGTTTGACTCGTTTGACTCGTTTGACTCGTTTGACTCGTTTCTCTCGTTTGACTCGTTTGACTCGTTTGACTCGTTTGACTCGTTTGACTCGTTTGACACGTTTGACTCGTTTGACACGTTTGACTCGTTTGACTCGTTTGACTCGTTTGACTCGATTGACTCGTTTGACTCGTTTGACTCGTTTGACTCGTTTGACTCGTTTAACTCGTTTGACCCGTTTGACACGTTTGACTCGTTTTACTCGTTTGACTCGTTTGACTCGTTTGACTCGTTTGACTCGTTTGACTCGTTTGACTCGTTTGACTCGTTTGACTCGTTTGACTCGTTTGACTCGTTTGACTCATTTGACTCGTTTGACACGTTTGACTCGTTTGACTCGTTTGACTCGTGTGACTCGTTTGACTCGTTTGGCTCGTTTAACTCGCTTGACTCGATTGTCCTGTTCAAACCGTTTGACTCGATTGACTCGAATGTCCTGTTCGTCCCGTTTGACTCGATTGACTCGTTTGACTCGTTTGACTCGTTTGACTCGTTTGAATCGTTTGGCTCGTTTAACTCGTTTGACTCGTTTGACTCGATTGTCCTGTTCGACCCGTTTGACTCTTTCGACTCGTTTGACTCGTTGGACTCGTTTGACTCGTTGGACTCGTTTGACTCGTTCGACTCGTTTGACTCGATCGACTCGTTTGACTCGTTTGACACGTTTGGCTCGTTTAACTCGCATGACTCGATTGTCCTGTTCGACCCGTTTGACTCGTTTGACTCGTTTGACTCGTTTGACTCGTTTGACTCGTTTGACTCGTTTGACTCGTTTGAGTCGTTTGACTCGATTGACTCGATTGTCTTGTTCGACCCATTTGACACGTTTGACACGTTTGACTCGTTTGACTCGTTTGACTCGTTTGACTCGTTTGACTCGTTTGACTCGTTTGACTCGTTTGGCTTGTTTAACTCGCTAGACTCGATTGTCTTGTTCGACCCATTTGACACGTTTGACACGTTTGACTCGTTTGACTCGTTTGACTCGTTTGACTTGATTGTCCTGTTCGACCCGTTTGACTCGTTTGACTCGTTTGACTCGTTTGACTCGTTTGACTCGTTTGACTCGTTTGACTCGTTTGTCTCGTTTGACTCGTTTGACTCGTTTGACTCGTTTGACTCGTTTGACTCGTTTGACTCGTTTAACTCTTTTGACTCGTTTGACTCGTTTGACACGTTTGACTCGTTTGACTCGTTTGACTCGATTGACTCGTTTGTCTCGTTTGAAAGGTTCGACACGATTGACTCGATTGACTCGTCTGACACGTTCGACTAGTCTGTCACGTTTGACTCGTTTGAGTCGTTTGATACGGTTGACTCGTTTGACTCGTTTGACTCGTTTGACTCGTTTGACTCGTTTGAATCGTTTGACTCGTTTGACTCGTTTGACTCGTTTGACTCGATTGTCCTGTTCGACCCGTTTGACCCATTTGACACGTTTGACTCGTTTGACTCGTTTGACTCGTTTGACTCGATTGTCCTGTTCGACCCGTTTGACCCGTTTGACACGTTTGCCTCGTTTGACTCGTTTGACTCGTTTGACTCGTTTGACTCGCTTGACTCGATTGTCCAATTCGAACAGTTTGACTCGTTTGACTCGTTTGACTCGTTTGACTCGTTTGACTCGTTCGACTCGTTTTTACTCGTTAGACTCGTTCGACTCATTTGAGTCGTTTGACTCGTTTGACTCGTTAGACTCGCTTGACTCGATTGTCCTGTCCGACCCGTTTGACTCGTTTGACTCGTTTGACTTGTTTGACTCGTTTGACTCGTTTGACTCGTTTGACTCGATTGACTCGTTTGACTCGTTTGACTCGTTCGACTCGTTTGACTCGTTCGACTCGTTTGACTCGTTCGACTCGTTTGACTCGTTCGACTCGTATGAGTCGTTTGACTCGTTTGAATCGTTAGACTCGTTTGACTCGTTTGACTCGTTTGACTCGTTTGACCCGTTTGACTCGTTTGACTCGTTTGACTCGTTTGACACGTTTGACTCGTTTGACTCGTTTGACTCGTTTGACTCGTTTGACTCGTTTGACTCGTTTGACTCGTTTGACTCGTTTGACTCGATTGTCCTGTTCGACCCGTTTGACCCGTTTGACTCGTTTGACTCGTTTGACACGTTTGACTCGTTTGCCTCGTTTGACTCGTTTGACTCGTTTGACTCGTTTGACTCGTTTGACGCGTTTAACTCGATTGTCCTGTTCGACCCGTTTGACCCATTTGACAGGTTTGACTCGTTTGACTCGTTTGACTCGTTGACTCGCTTGACTCGTTTGACTCGTTTGGCTCGTTCAACTCGCTTGACTCGATTGTCCTGTCCGACCCGTTTGACTCGTTTGACTCGTTTGACTTGTTTGACTCGTTTGACTCGTTTGACTCGTTTGACTCGATTGACTCGTTTGACTCGTTTGACTCGTTCGACTCGTTTGACTCGTTCGACTCGTTTGACTCGTTCGACTCGTTTGACTCGTTCGACTCGTATGAGTCGTTTGACTCGTTTGAATCTTTAGACTCGTTTGACTCGTTTGACTCGATTGACTCGATTGTCCTGTTCGACCCGTTTGACCCGTTTGACCCGTTTGACCCGTTTGACCCGTTTGACACGTTTGACTCGTTTGACTCGTTTGACTCGTTTGACTCGTTTGACTCGTATGACTCGTTTGACTCGTTTGACTCGTTTGACTCGTTTGACTCGTTTGACTCGTTTGACTCGTTTGACTCGTTTGACTCGTTTGACTCGTTTGACTCGTTTGACTCGTTTGACTCGTTTGACTCGTTTGACTCGTTTGACTCGTTTGACTCGTTTGACTCGTTTGACTCGTTTGACTCGTTTGACACGTTTGACTCGTTTGACTCGTTTGACTCGTTTGACTCGTTTGACTCGTTTGGCTTGTTTAACTCGCTAGACTCGATTGTCTTGTTGGACCCATTTGACACGTTTGACACGTTTGACTCGTTTGACTCGTTTGACTCGTTTGACTTGATTGTCCTGTTCGACCCGTTTGACTCGTTTGACTCGTTTGACTCGTTTGACTCGTTTGACTCGTTTGACTCGTTTGACTCGTTTGTCTCGTTTGACTCGTTTGACTCGTTTGACTCGTTTGACTCGTTTGACTCGTTTGACTCGTTTAACTCTTTTGACTCGTTTGACTCGTTTGACACGTTTGACTCGTTTGACTCGTTTGAGTCGTTTGACTCGATTGACTCGTTAGACTCGTTTGACCCGTTTGACTCGTTTGACTCGTTTGACACGTTTGACTCGTTTGACTCGTTTGACTCGATTGACTCGTTTGGCTCGTTTGACTCGTTTGACTCGTTTGACTCGATTGTCCTGTTCGACCCGTTTGACCCGTTTGACACGTTTGCCTCGTTTGACACGTTTGACTCGTTTGACTCGTTTTACTCGTTTGACTCGTTTGACTCGTTTGACTCGTGTGACTCGTTTCACACGATTGTCCTGTTCGTCCCGCTCGACCCGTTTGACCCATTTGACACGTTTGACTCGTTTGACACGTTTGACACGTTTGACTCGATTGAATCGTTTGACTCGATTGACTCGATTGACTCGTTTGACTCGATTGACTCGTTTGACTCGTTTGACTCGATTGACTCGTTTGACTCGTTTGACACGTTTGAGTCGTTTGACTCGTTTGACTCGATTGTCCTGTTCGACCCGTTTGACGCGTTTGACATGTTTGACACGTTTGACTCGTTTGAGTCGTTTGACTCGATTGACTCGATTGACTCGTTTGACTCGTTTGACTCGTTTGACACGTTTGACACGTTTGACTCGTTTGACTCGTTTGACTCGTTTGACTCGTTTGACTCGTTTGACTCGTTTGGCTTGTTTAACTCGCTAGACTCGATTGTCTTGTTCGACCCATTTGACACGTTTGACACGTTTGACTCGTTTGACTCGTTTGACTCGTTTGACTTGATTGTCCTGTTCGACCCGTTTGACTCGTTTGACTCGTTTGACTCGTTTGACTCGTTTGACTCGTTTGACTCGTTTGACTCGTTTGACTCGTTTGACTCGTTTGTCTCGTTTGACTCGTTTGACTCGTTTGACTCGTTTGACTCGTTTGACTCGTTTGACTCGTTTGACTCGTTTGACTCGTTTAACTCTTTTGACTCGTTTGACTCGTTTGACACGTTTGACTCGTTTGACTCGTTTGAGTCGTTTGACTCGATTGACTCGTTAGACTCGTTTGACCCGTTTGACTCGTTTGACTCGTTTGACACGTTTGACTCGTTTGACTCGTTTGACTCGATTGACTCGTTTGGCTCGTTTGACTCGTTTGACTCGTTTGACTCGATTGTCCTGTTCGACCCGTTTGACCCGTTTGACACGTTTGCCTCGTTTGACACGTTTGACTCGTTTGACTCGTTTTACTCGTTTGACTCGTGTGACTCGTTTCACACGATTGTCCTGTTCGTCCCGCTCGACCCGTTTGACCCATTTGACACGTTTGACTCGTTTGACACGTTTGACACGTTTGACTCGATTGAATCGTTTGACTCGATTGACTCGATTGACTCGTTTGACTCGATTGACTCGTTTGACTCGTTTGACTCGATTGACTCGTTTGACTCGTTTGACACGTTTGAGTCGTTTGACTCGTTTGACTCGATTGTCCTGTTCGACCCGTTTGACGCGTTTGACATGTTTGACACGTTTGACTCGTTTGAGTCGTTTGACTCGATTGACTCGATTGACTCGTTTGACTCGTTCGACTCGTTTGACTCGTTCGACTCGTTTGACTCGTTCGACTCGTATGAGTCGTTTGACTTGATTGTCCTGTTCGACCCGTTTGACTCGTTTGACTCGTTTGACTCGTTTGACTCGTTTGACTCGTTTGACTCGTTTGACTCGTTTGTCTCGTTTGACTCGTTTGACTCGTTTGACTCGTTTGACTCGTTTGACTCGTTTGACTCGTTTGACGCGTTTAACTCGATTGTCCTGTTCGACCCGTTTGACCCATTTGACACGTTTGACTCGTTTGACTCGATTGACTCGTTGACTCGCTTGACTCGTTTGACTCGTTTGGCTCGTTCAACTCGCTTGACTCGATTGTCCTGTTCGACCCGTTTGACTCGGTTGACTCGTTTGACTCGTTTGACACGTTTGACTCGTTTGACTCGTTTGACTCGTTTGACTCGTTTGACTCGTTTGACTCGTTTGACTCGTTTGACTCGTTTGACTCGTTTCACTCGTTTGACTCGTTTGACTCGTTTGACTCGTTTGAGTCGTTTGACTCGTTTGACTCGTTTGACTCGTTTGACTCGTTTGACACGTTTGACACGTTTGACTCGTTTGACTCGTTTGACTCGTTTGACTCGTTTGACCCGTTTGACACGTTTGACTCGTTTTACTCGTTTAACTCGTTTGACTCGTTTGACTCGTTTGACTCGTTTGACTCGTTTGACTCGTTTGACTCGTTTGACTCGTTTGACTCATTTGACTCGTTTGACACGTTTGACTCGTTTGACTCGTTTGACTCGTGTGACTCGTTTGACTCGTTTGGCTCGTTTAACTCGCTTGACTCGATTGTCCTGTTCAAACCGTTTGACTCGTTTGACTCGTTTGACACGTTTGACACGTTTGACTCGTTTGACTCGTTTGACTCGATTGACTCGTTTGACTCGTTTGTCTCGTTTGACTCGTTTGACTCGTTTGACTCGTTTGACTCGTTTGACTCGTTCGACTCGTTCGACTCGTTTGACTCGTTCGACTCGTTTGACTCGATTGTCCTGTTCGACCCGTTTGACTCGTTTGACTCGTTTGACTCGTTCGACTCGTTTGACTCGTTCGACTCGTTTGACTCGTTCGACTCGTTTGACTCGTTCGACTCGTTTGACTCGTTCGACTCGTTTGACTCGTTCGACTCGTTTGACTCGTTCGACTCGTTTGACTCGTTCGACTCGTTTGACTCGTTCGACTCGTTTGACTCGTTCGACTCGTTTGACTCGTTCGACTCGTTTGACTCGTTCGACTCGTTTGACTCGTTCGACTCGTTTGACTCGTTCGACTCGTTTGACTCGTTCGACTCGTTTGACTCGTTCGACTCGATTGACTCGATTGTCCTGTTCGACCCGTTTGACTCGTTTGACACGTTTGACTCGTTTGACTCGTTTGACTCGTTTGACTCGTTTGACTCGTTTGACTCGTTTGACTCGTTTGACTCGTTTGACTCGTTTCACTCGTTTGACTCGTTTGACTCGTTTGACTCGTTTGAGTCGTTTGACTCGTTTGACTCGTTTGACTCGTTTGACTCGTTTGACACGTTTGACACGTTTGACTCGTTTGACTCGTTTGACTCGTTTGACTCGTTTGACCCGTTTGACACGTTTGACTCGTTTTACTCGTTTAACTCGTTTGACTCGTTTGACTCGTTTGACTCGTTTGACTCGTTTGACTCGTTTGACTCGTTTGACTCGTTTGACTCATTTGACTCGTTTGACACGTTTGACTCGTTTGACTCGTTTGACTCGTGTGACTCGTTTGACTCGTTTGGCTCGTTTAACTCGCTTGACTCGATTGTCCTGTTCAAACCGTTTGACTCGTTTGACTCGTTTGACACGTTTGACACGTTTGACTCGTTTGACTCGTTTGACTCGATTGACTCGTTTGACTCGTTTGTCTCGTTTGACTCGTTTGACTCGTTTGACTCGTTTGACTCGTTTGACTCGTTCGACTCGTTCGACTCGTTTGACTCGTTCGACTCGTTTGACTCGATTGTCCTGTTCGACCCGTTTGACTCGTTTGACTCGTTCGACTCGTTTGACTCGTTCGACTCGTTTGACTCGTTCGACTCGTTTGACTCGTTCGACTCGTTTGACTCGTTCGACTCGTTTGACTCGTTCGACTCGTTTGACTCGTTCGACTCGTTTGACTCGTTCGACTCGTTTGACTCGTTCGACTCGTTTGACTCGTTCCACTCGTTTGACTCGTTTGACTCGTTTGACTCGTTTGACTCGTTTGACTCGTTTGACTCGTTTGACTCGTTTGACTCGTTTGACTCGTTTGACTCGTTTGACTCGTTCGACTCGTTCGACTCGTTTGACTCGTTTAACTTGCTTGACTCGTTTGACTCGTTTGACTCGTTTGACTCGTTTGACTCGTTTGACTCGTTTGACACGTTTGACTCGTTTGACACGTTTGACTCGTTTGACTCGTTTGACTCGTTTGACTCGTTTGACTCGTTTGACTCGTTTGACTCGTTTGACTCGTTTGACTCGTTTGACTCGATTGTCCTGTTCGACCCGTTTGACCCGTTTGACACGTTTGCCTCGTTTGACACGTTTGACTCGTTTGACTCGTTTTACTCGTTTGACTCGTTTGACTCGTTTGACTCGTGTGACTCGTTTCACACGATTGTCCTGTTCGTCCCGCTCGACCCGTTTGACCCATTTGACACGTTTGACTCGTTTGACACGTTTGACACGTTTGACTCGATTGAATCGTTTGACTCGATTGACTCGATTGACTCGTTTGACTCGATTGACTCGTTTGACTCGTTTGACTCGATTGACTCGTTTGACTCGTTTGACACGTTTGAGTCGTTTGACTCGTTTGACTCGATTGTCCTGTTCGACCCGTTTGACGCGTTTGACATGTTTGACACGTTTGACTCGTTTGAGTCGTTTGACTCGATTGACTCGATTGACTCGTTTGACTCGTTTGACTCGTTTGACTCGTTTGACACGTTTGACACGTTTGACTCGTTTGACTCGTTTGACTCGATTGACTCGTTTGACTCGTTTGTCTCGTTTGACTCGTTTGACTCGTTTGACTCGTTTGACTCGTTTGACTCGTTTGACTCGTTTCTCTCGTTTGACTCGTTTGACTCGTTTGACTCGTTTGACTCGTTTGACTCGTTTGACACGTTTGACTCGTTTGACACGTTTGACTCGTTTGACTCGTTTGACTCGTTTGACTCGTTTGACTCGTTTGACTCGTTTGACTCGTTTGACTCGTTTGACTCGTTTGACTCGTTTGACTCGTTTGACTCGTTTGACTCGTTTGACTCGTTTAACTCGTTTGACCCGTTTGACACGTTTGACTCGTTTTACTCGTTTGACTCGTTTGACTCGTTTGACTCGTTTGACTCGTTTGACTCGTTTGACTCGTTTGACTCGTTTGACTCGTTTGACTCGTTTGACTCGTTTGACTCGTTTGACTCGTTTGACTCGTTTGACTCGTTTGACTCGTTTGACTCGTTTGACTCGTTTGACTCATTTGACTCGTTTGACACGTTTGACTCGTTTGACTCGTTTGACTCGTGTGACTCGTTTGACTCGTTTGGCTCGTTTAACTCGCTTGAATCGATTGTCCTGTTCAAACCGTTTGACTCGTTTGACTCGTTTGACTCGTTTGACTCGAATGTCCTGTTCGTCCCGTTTGACTCGATTGACTCGTTTGACTCGTTTGACTCGTTTGACTCGTTTGACTCGTTTGACTCGTTTGACTCGTTTGGCTCGTTTAACTCGTTTGACTCGTTTGATTCGATTGTCCTGTTCGACCCGTTTGACTCTTTCGACTCGTTTGACTCGTTCGACTCGTTTGACTCGTTCGACTCGTTTGACCCGTTCGACTCGTTTGACTCGATCGACTCGTTTGACTCGTTTGACACGTTTGGCTCGTTTAACTCGCATGACTCGATTGTCCTGTTCGACCCGTTTGACTCGTTTGACTCGTTTGACTCGTTTGACTCGTTTGGCTTGTTTAACTCGCTAGACTCGATTGTCTTGTTCGACCCATTTGACACGTTTGACACGTTTGACTCGTTTGACTCGTTTGACTCGTTTGACCTGATTGTCCTGTTCGACCCGTTTGACTCGTTTGACTCGTTTGACTCGTTTGACTCGTTTGACTCGTTTGACTCGTTTGACTCGTTTGTCTCGTTTGACTCGTTTGACTCGTTTGACTCGTTTGACTCGTTTGACTCGTTTGACTCGTTTGACTCGTTTAACTCTTTTGACTCGTTTGACTCGTTTGACACGTTTGACTCGTTTGACTCGTTTGAGTCGTTTGACTCGATTGACTCGTTAGACTCGTTTGACCCGTTTGACTCGTTTGACTCGTTTGACACGTTTGACTCGTTTGACTCGTTTGACTCGATCGACTCGTTTGGCTCGTTTGACTCGTTTGACTCGTTTGACTCGATTGTCCTGTTCGACCCGTTTGACCCGTTTGACACGTTTGCCTCGTTTGACACGTTTGACTCGTTTGACTCGTTTTACTCGTTTGACTCGTTTGACTCGTTTGACTCGTGTGACTCGTTTCACACGATTGTCCTGTTCGTCCCGCTCGACCCGTTTGACCCATTTGACACGTTTGACTCGTTTGACACGTTTGACACGTTTGACTCGATTGAATCGTTTGACTCGATTGACTCGATTGACTCGTTTGACTCGATTGACTCGTTTGACTCGTTTGACTCGATTGACTCGTTTGACTCGTTTGACACGTTTGAGTCGTTTGACTCGTTTGACTCGATTGTCCTGTTCGACCCGTTTGACGCGTTTGACATGTTTGACACGTTTGACTCGTTTGAGTCGTTTGACTCGATTGACTCGATTGACGCGTTTGACTCGTTTGACTCGTTTGACACGTTTGACACGTTTGACTCGTTTGACTCGTTTGACTCGATTGACTCGTTTGACTCGTTTGTCTCGTTTGACTCGTTTGACTCGTTTGACTCGTTTGACTCGTTTGACTCGTTTGACTCGTTTCTCTCGTTTGACTCGTTTGACTCGTTTGACTCGTTTGACTCGTTTGACTCGTTTGACACGTTTGACTCGTTTGACACGTTTGACTCGTTTGACTCGTTTGACTCGTTTGACTCGTTTGACTCGTTTGACTCGTTTGACTCGTTTGACTCGTTTGACTCGTTTGACTCGTTTGACTCGTTTGACTCGTTTGACTCGTTTAACTCGTTTGACCCGTTTGACACGTTTGACTCGTTTTACTCGTTTGACTCGTTTGACTCGTTTGACTCGTTTGACTCGTTTGACTCGTTTGACTCGTTTGACTCGTTTGACTCGTTTGACTCGTTTGACTCGTTTGACTCGTTTGACTCGTTTGACTCGTTTGACTCGTTTGACTCGTTTGACTCGTTTGACTCGTTTGACACGTTTGACTCGTTTGACTCGATTGACTCGTGTGACTCGTTTGACTCGTTTGGCTCGTTTAACTCGCTTGAATCGATTGTCCTGTTCAAACCGTTTGACTCGTTTGACTCGTTTGACTCGTTTGACTCGAATGTCCTGTTCGTCCCGTTTGACTCGATTGACTCGTTTGACTCGTTTGACTCGTTTGACTCGTTTGACTCGTTTGACTCGTTTGACTCGTTTGGCTCGTTTAACTCGTTTGACTCGTTTGATTCGATTGTCCTGTTCGACCCGTTTGACTCTTTCGACTCGTTTGACTCGTTCGACTCGTTTGACTCGTTCGACTCGTTTGACTCGTTCGACTCGTTTGACTCGATCGACTCGTTTGACTCGTTTGACACGTTTGGCTCGTTTAACTCGCATGACTCGATTGTCCTGTTCGACCCGTTTGACTCGTTTGACTCGTTTGACTCGTTTGACTCGTTTGGCTTGTTTAACTCGCTAGACTCGATTGTCTTGTTCGACCCATTTGACACGTTTGACTCGTTTGACTCGTTTGACTCGTTTGACTTGATTGTCCTGTTCGACCCGTTTGACTCGTTTGACTCGTTTGACTCGTTTGACTCGTTTGACTCGTTTGACTCGTTTGACTCGTTTGTCTCGTTTGACTCGTTTGACTCGTTTGACTCGTTTGACTCGTTTGACTCGTTTGACTCGTTTAACTCTTTTGACTCGTTTGACTCGTTTGACACGTTTGACTCGTTTGACTCGTTTGAGTCGTTTGACTCGATTGACTCGTTAGACTCGTTTGACCCGTTTGACTCGTTTGACTCGTTTGACACGTTTGACTCGTTTGACTCGTTTGACTCGATTGACTCGTTTGGCTCGTTCAACTCGCTTGACTCGATTGTCCTGTTCGACCCTTTTGACTCGTTTGACTCGTTTGACTCGTTTGACTCGTTTAACTCGCTTGACTCGATTGTCCTGTTCAAACCGTTTGACTCGTTTGACTCGGATGTCCTGTTCGTCCCGTTTGACTCGATTGACTCGTTTGACTCGTTTGACTCGTTTGACTCGTTTGACTCGTTTGACTCGTTTGACTCGTTTGACTCGTTTGACTCGTTTGACTCGTTTGACTCGTTTGACTCGTTTGACTCGTTTGACTCGTTTGACTCGTTTGACTCGTTTGACTCGTTTGACTCGTTTGACTCGTTTGACTCGTTTGACTCGTTTGACTCGTTTTACTCGTTTGACACGTTTGACTCGTTTGACTCGTTTGACTCGTTTGACTCGTTTGACTCGTTTGACTCGTTTGAGTCGTTTGACTCGTTTGACTCGATTGTCCTGTTCGACCCGTTTGACGCGTTTGACATGTTTGACACGTTTGACTCGTTTGAGTCGTTTGACTCGATTGACTCGATTGACTCGTTTGACTCGTTTGACTCGTGTGACTCGTTTGACTCGTTTGACACGTTTGACACGTTTGACTCGTTTGACTCGTTTGACTCGATTGACTCGTTTGACTCGTTTGTCTCGTTTGACTCGTTTGACTCGTTTGACTCGTTTGACTCGTTTGACTCGTTTCTCTCGTTTGACTCGTTTGACTCGTTTGACTCGTTTGACTCGTTTGACTCGTTTGACACGTTTGACTCGTTTGACACGTTTGACTCGTTTGACTCGTTTGACTCGTTTGACTCGTTTGACTCGTTTGACTCGTTTGACTCGTTTGACTCGTTTGACTCGTTTAACTCGTTTGACCCGTTTGACACGTTTGACTCGTTTTACTCGTTTGACTCGTTTGACTCGTTTGACTCGTTTGACTCGTTTGACTCGTTTGACTCGTTTGACTCGTTTGACTCGTTTGACTCATTTGACTCGTTTGACACGTTTGACTCGTTTGACTCGTTTGACTCGTGTGACTCGTTTGACTCGTTTGGCTCGTTTAACTCGCTTGACTCGATTGTCCTGTTCAAACCGTTTGACTCGTTTGACTCGGATGTCCTGTTCGTCCCGTTTGACTCGATTGACTCGTTTGACTCGTTTGACTCGTTTGACTCGTTTGACTCGTTTGACTCGTTTGACTCGTTTGACTCGCTTGACTCGATTGTCCAGTTCGAACAGTTTGACTCGTTCGACTCGTTTGACTCGTTTGACTCGTTTGACTCGTTTGACTCGTATGACTCGTTTGACTCGTTTGCCTCGTTTGAGTCGTTTGACTAGTTTGACTCGTTTGACTCGTTTGACGCGTTTAACTCGATTGTCCTGTTCGACCCATTTGACCCATTTGACACGTTTGACTCGTTTGACTCGTTTGACTCGTTTGACTCGATTGTCCTGTTCGACCCGTTTGACCCGTTTGACACGTTTGCCTCGGTTGACTCGTTTGACTCGTTTGACTCGTTTGACTCGTTTGACTCGTTTGACTCGCTTGACTCGATTGTCCAGTTCGAACAGTTTGACTCGTTGGACTCGTTTGTCTCGTTTGACTCGCTTGACTCGATTGTCCAATTCGAACAGTTTGACTCGTTTGACTCGTTTGACTCGTTTGACTCGTTTGACTCGTTGACTCGCTTGACTCGTTTGACTCGTTTGGCTCGTTCAACTCGCTTGACTCGATTGTCCTGTTCGACCCGTTTGACTCGGTTGACTCGTTTGACTCGTTTGACACGTTTGACTCGTTTGACTCGTTTGACTCGTTTGACTCGTTTGACTCGTTTGACTCGTTCGACTCGTATGAGTCGTTTGACTCGTTTGAATCGTTAGACTCGTTTGACTCGTTTGACTCGTTTGACTCGTTTGACACGTTTGACTCGTTTGACTCGTTTGACTCGTTTGACACGTTTGACTCGTTTGACTCGTTTGACTCGTTTGACTCGGTTGACTCGTTTGACTCGTTTGACTCGTTTGACTCGTTTGACTCGATTGTCCTGTTCGACCCGTTTGACCCGTTTGACTCGTTTGACTCGTTTGACACGTTTGACTCGTTTGCCTCGTTTGACTCGTTTGACTCGTTTGACTCGTTTGACTCGTTTGACGCGTTTAACTCGATTGTCCTGTTCGACCCGTTTGACCCATTTGACACGTTTGACTCGTTTGACTCGTTTGACTCGTTGACTCGCTTGACTCGTTTGACTCGTTTGGCTCGTTCAACTCGCTTGACTCGATTGTCCTGTTCGACCCGTTTGACTCGGTTGACTCGTTTGACTCGTTTGACTCGTTTGACTCGTTTGACTCGTTTGACTCGTTTGACTCGTTTGACTCGTTTGACTCGTTTGACTCGTTTGACTCGTTTGACTCGTTTGACTCGTTTGACTCGTTTGACTCGTTTGACTCGTTTGACTCGTTTGACTCGTTTGACTCGTTTGACTCGTTTGACTCGTTTGACTCGTTTGACTCGTTTGACTCGTTTGACTCGTTTGACTCGTTTGACTCGTTTGACTCGTTTGACTCGTTTGACTCGTTTGACTCGTTTGACTCGTTTGACTCGTTTGACTCGTTTGACTCGTTTGACTCGTTTGACTCGTTTGACTCTTTCGACTCGTTTGACTCGTTTGACTCGTTTGACTCGTTTGACTCGTTTGACTCGATTGTCCTGTTCGACCCGTTTGACTCGTTTGACTCGTTTTACTCGTTTGACTCGATTGACTCGTTTGACTCGTTTGATTCGTTTGACTCGTTTGACTCGTATGACTCGTTTGACTCGTTTGACTCGTTTGACTCGTTCGACTCGTTTGACTCGTTTGACTCGTTTGACTCGATTGTCCTGTTCGACCCGTTTGACTCGATTGTCCTGTTCGACCCGTTTGACCCGTTTGACACGTTTGACACGTTTGACTCGTTTGACTCGTTTGACTCGTTTGACTCGTTTGACTCGTTTGACCCGTTTGACACGTTTGACTCGTTTTACTCGTTTAACTCGTTTGACTCGTTTGACTCGTTTGACTCGTTTGACTCGTTTGACTCGTTTGACTCGTTTGACTCGTTTGACTCATTTGACTCGTTTGACACGTTTGACTCGTTTGACTCGTTTGACTCGTGTGACTCGTTTGACTCGTTTGGCTCGTTTAACTCGCTTGACTCGATTGTCCTGTTCAAACCGTTTGACTCGTTTGACTCGTTTGACTCGTTTGACTCGTTTGACTCGAATGTCCTGTTCGTCCCGTTTGACTCGTTTGACTCGTTTGACTCGAATGTCCTGTTCGTCCCGTTTGACTCGTTTGACTCGTTTGACTCGTTTGACTCGTTTGACTCGTTTGCCTCGTTTGACTCGTTTGACTCGTTTGACTCGTTTGACTCGTTTGACTCGTTTGACTCGTTTGACTCGTTTGACTCGTTTGACTCGTTTGACACGTTTGACTCGTTTGACTCGATTGACTCGTGTGACTCGTTTGACTCGTTTGGCTCGTTTAACTCGCTTGAATCGATTGTCCTGTTCAAACCGTTTGACTCGTTTGACTCGTTTGACTCGTTTGACTCGAATGTCCTGTTCGTCCCGTTTGACTCGATTGACTCGTTTGACTCGTTTGACTCGTTTGACTCGTTTGACTCGTTTGACTCGTTTGACTCGTTTGGCTCGTTTAACTCGTTTGACTCGTTTGATTCGATTGTCCTGTTCGACCCGTTTGACTCTTTCGACTCGTTTGACTCGTTCGACTCGTTTGACTCGTTCGACTCGTTTGACTCGTTCGACTCGTTTGACTCGATCGACTCGTTTGACTCGTTTGACACGTTTGGCTCGTTTAACTCGCATGACTCGATTGTCCTGTTCGACCCGTTTGACTCGTTTGACTCGTTTGACTCGTTTGACTCGTTTGGCTTGTTTAACTCGCTAGACTCGATTGTCTTGTTCGACCCATTTGACACGTTTGACTCGTTTGACTCGTTTGACTCGTTTGACTTGATTGTCCTGTTCGACCCGTTTGACTCGTTTGACTCGTTTGACTCGTTTGACTCGTTTGACTCGTTTGACTCGTTTGACTCGTTTGTCTCGTTTGACTCGTTTGACTCGTTTGACTCGTTTGACTCGTTTGACTCGTTTGACTCGTTTAACTCTTTTGACTCGTTTGACTCGTTTGACACGTTTGACTCGTTTGACTCGTTTGAGTCGTTTGACTCGATTGACTCGTTAGACTCGTTTGACCCGTTTGACTCGTTTGACTCGTTTGACACGTTTGACTCGTTTGACTCGTTTGACTCGATTGACTCGTTTGGCTCGTTCAACTCGCTTGACTCGATTGTCCTGTTCGGCCCTTTTGACTCGTTTGACTCGTTTGACTCGTTTGACTCGTTTAACTCGCTTGACTCGATTGTCCTGTTCAAACCGTTTGACTCGTTTGACTCGGATGTCCTGTTCGTCCCGTTTGACTCGATTGACTCGTTTGACTCGTTTGACTCGTTTGACTCGTTTGACTCGTTTGACTCGTTTGACTCGTTTGACTCGTTTGACTCGTTTGACTCGTTTGACTCGTTTGACTCGTTTGACTCGTTTGACTCGTTTGACTCGTTTGACTCGTTTGACTCGTTTGACTCGTTTGACTCGTTTGACTCGTTTGACTCGTTTTACTCGTTTGACACGTTTGACTCGTTTGACTCGTTTGACTCGTTTGACTCGTTTGACTCGTTTGACTCGTTTGAGTCGTTTGACTCGTTTGACTCGATTGTCCTGTTCGACCCGTTTGACGCGTTTGACATGTTTGACACGTTTGACTCGTTTGAGTCGTTTGACTCGATTGACTCGATTGACTCGTTTGACTCGTTTGACTCGTGTGACTCGTTTGACTCGTTTGACACGTTTGACACGTTTGACTCGTTTGACTCGTTTGACTCGATTGACTCGTTTGACTCGTTTGTCTCGTTTGACTCGTTTGACTCGTTTGACTCGTTTGACTCGTTTGACTCGTTTCTCTCGTTTGACTCGTTTGACTCGTTTGACTCGTTTGACTCGTTTGACTCGTTTGACACGTTTGACTCGTTTGACACGTTTGACTCGTTTGACTCGTTTGACTCGTTTGACTCGTTTGACTCGTTTGACTCGTTTGACTCGTTTGACTCGTTTGACTCGTTTAACTCGTTTGACCCGTTTGACACGTTTGACTCGTTTTACTCGTTTGACTCGTTTGACTCGTTTGACTCGTTTGACTCGTTTGACTCGTTTGACTCGTTTGACTCGTTTGACTCGTTTGACTCATTTGACTCGTTTGACACGTTTGACTCGTTTGACTCGTTTGACTCGTGTGACTCGTTTGACTCGTTTGGCTCGTTTAACTCGCTTGACTCGATTGTCCTGTTCAAACCGTTTGACTCGTTTGACTCGGATGTCCTGTTCGTCCCGTTTGACTCGATTGACTCGTTTGACTCGTTTGACTCGTTTGACTCGTTTGACTCGTTTGGCTCGTTTAACTCGTTTGACTCGTTTGACTCGATTGTCCTGTTCGACCCGTTTGACTCTTTCGACTCGTTTGACTCGTTCGACTCGTTTGACTCGTTCGACTCGTTTGACTCGATCGACTCGTTTGACTCGTTTGACACGTTTGGCTCGTTTAACTCGCATGACTCGATTGTCCTGTTCGACCCGTTTGACTCGTTTGACTCGTTTGACTCGTTTGACTCGTTTGACTCGTTTGGCTTGTTTAACTCGCTAGACTCGATTGTCTTGTTCGACCCATTTGACACGTTTGACACGTTTGACTCGTTTGACTCGTTTGACTCGTTTGACTTGATTGTCCTGTTCGACCCGTTTGACTCGTTTGACTCGTTTGACTCGATTGACTCGTTTGACTCGTTTGACTCGATTGACTCGTTTGTCTCGTTTGAAAGGTTCGACACGATTGACTCGATTGACTCGTCTGACACGTTCGACTAGTCTGTCTCGTTTGACTCGTTTGAGTCGTTTGATACGGTTGACTCGTTTGACTCGTTTGAGTCGTTTGACACGGTTGACTCGTTTGACTCATTTGACTCGTTTGACTCGTTTGACTCGTTTGACTCGTTTGACTCGTTTGACTCGCTTGACTCGATTGTCCAGTTCGAACAGTTTGACTCGTTCGACTCGTTTGACTCGTTTGACTCGTTTGACTCGTTTGACTCGTATGACTCGTTTGACTCGTTTGCCTCGTTTGAGTCGTTTGACTAGTTTGACTCGTTTGACTCGTTTGACGCGTTTAACTCGATTGTCCTGTTCGACCCGTTTGACCCATTTGACACGTTTGACTCGTTTGACTCGTTTGACTCGTTTGACTCGATTGTCCTGTTCGACCCGTTTGACCCGTTTGACACGTTTGCCTCGGTTGACTCGTTTGACTCGTTTGACTCGTTTGACTCGTTTGACTCGTTTGACTCGCTTGACTCGATTGTCCAGTTCGAACAGTTTGACTCGTTGGACTCGTTTGTCTCGTTTGACTCGCTTGACTCGATTGTCCAATTCGAACAGTTTGACTCGTTTGACTCGTTTGACTCGTTTGACTCGTTTGACTCGTTGACTCGCTTGACTCGTTTGACTCGTTTGGCTCGTTCAACTCGCTTGACTCGATTGTCCTGTTCGACCCGTTTGACTCGGTTGACTCGTTTGACTCGTTTGACTCGTTTGACTCGTTTGACTCGTTTGACTCGTTTGACTCGTTTGACTCGTTTGACTCGTTCGACTCGTATGAGTCGTTTGACTCGTTTGAATCGTTAGACTCGTTTGACTCGTTTGACTCGTTTGACTCGTTTGACACGTTTGACTCGTTTGACTCGTTTGACTCGTTTGACTCGTTTGACTCGTTTGACTCGTTTGACTCGTTTGACTCGGTTGACTCGTTTGACTCGTTTGACTCGTTTGACTCGTTTGACTCGATTGTCCTGTTCGACCCGTTTGACCCGTTTGACTCGTTTGACTCGTTTGACACGTTTGACTCGTTTGCCTCGTTTGACTCGTTTGACTCGTTTGACTCGTTTGACTCGTTTGACGCGTTTAACTCGATTGTCCTGTTCGACCCGTTTGACCCATTTGACACGTTTGACTCGTTTGACTCGTTTGACTCGTTGACTCGCTTGACTCGTTTGACTCGTTTGGCTCGTTCAACTCGCTTGACTCGATTGTCCTGTTCGACCCGTTTGACTCGGTTGACTCGTTTGACTCGTTTGACTCGTTTGACTCGTTTGACTCGTTTGACTCGTTTGACTCGTTTGACTCGTTTGACTCGTTTGACTCGTTTGACTCGTTTGACTCGTTTGACTCGTTTGACTCGTTTGACTCGTTTGACTCGTTTGACTCGTTTGACTCGTTTGACTCGTTTGACTCGTTTGACTCGTTTGACTCGTTTGACTCGTTTGACTCGTTTGACTCGTTTGACTCGTTTGACTCGTTTGACTCGTTTGACTCGTTTGACTCGTTTGACTCGTTTGACTCGTTTGACTCGTTTGACTCGTTTGACTCGTTTGACTCTTTCGACTCGTTTGACTCGTTTGACTCGTTTGACTCGTTTGACTCGTTTGACTCGATTGTCCTGTTCGACCCGTTTGACTCGTTTGACTCGTTTTACTCGTTTGACTCGATTGACTCGTTTGACTCGTTTGACTCGTTTGACTCGTTTGACTCGTATGACTCGTTTGACTCGTTTGACTCGTTTGACTCGTTCGACTCGTTTGACTCGTTTGACTCGTTTGACTCGATTGTCCTGTTCGACCCGTTTGACTCGATTGTCCTGTTCGACCCGTTTGACCCGTTTGACACGTTTGACACGTTTGACTCGTTTGACTCGTTTGACTCGTTTGACTCGTTTGACTCGTTTGACCCGTTTGACACGTTTGACTCGTTTTACTCGTTTAACTCGTTTGACTCGTTTGACTCGTTTGACTCGTTTGACTCGTTTGACTCGTTTGACTCGTTTGACTCGTTTGACTCATTTGACTCGTTTGACACGTTTGACTCGTTTGACTCGTTTGACTCGTGTGACTCGTTTGACTCGTTTGGCTCGTTTAACTCGCTTGACTCGATTGTCCTGTTCAAACCGTTTGACTCGTTTGACTCGTTTGACTCGTTTGACTCGTTTGACTCGAATGTCCTGTTCGTCCCGTTTGACTCGTTTGACTCGTTTGACTCGAATGTCCTGTTCGTCCCGTTTGACTCGTTTGACTCGTTTGACTCGTTTGACTCGTTTGACTCGTTTGCCTCGTTTGACTCGTTTGACTCGTTTGACTCGTTTGACTCGTTTGACTCGTTTGACTCGTTTGACTCGTTTGACTCGTTTGACTCGTTTGACTCGTTTGACTCGTTTGACTCGTTTGACTCGTTTGACTCGTTTGACTCGTTTGACTCGTTTGACTCGTTTGACTCGTTTGACTCGTTTGACTCGTTTGACTCGTTTGACTCGTTTGACTCGTTTGACTCGTTTGACTCGTTTGACTCGTTTGACTCGTTTGACTCGTTTGACTCGTTTGACTCGTTTGACTCGTTTGACTCGTTTGACTCGTTTGACTCGTTTGACTCGTTTGACTCGTTTGACTCGTTTGACTCGTTTGACTCGTTTGACTTGATTGTCCTGTTCGACCCGTTTGACTCGATTGTCCTGTTCGACCCGTTTGACCCGTTTGACACGTTTGACACGTTTGACTCGTTTGACTCGTTTGACTCGTTTGACTCGTTTGACTCGTTTGACTCGTTTAACTCGTTTGACCCGTTTGACACGTTTGACTCGTTTTACTCGTTTGACTCGTTTGACTCGTTTGACTCGTTTGACTCGTTTGACTCGTTTGACTCGTTTGACTCGTTTGACTCGTTTGACTCGTTTGACTCGTTTGACTCGTTTGACTCGTTTGACTCGTTTGACTCGTTTGACTCGTTTGACTCGTTTGACTCGTTTGACTCGTTTGACTCGTTTGACTCGTTTGACTCGTTTGACTCGTTTGACTCGTTTGACTCATTTGACTCGTTTGACACGTTTGACTCGTTTGACTCGTTTGACTCGTGTGACTCGTTTGACTCGTTTGGCTCGTTTAACTCGCTTGACTCGATTGTCCTGTTCAAACCGTTTGACTCGTTTGACTCGCTTGAGTCGATTGTCCAGTTCGACCCGTTTGACTCGTTTGACTCGTTTGGCTCGTTTGACTCGTTTGACTCGTTTGACTCGTTTGACTCGTTTGACCCGTTTGACTCGATTGACTCGTTCGACTCGTTTGACTCGTTTGTCTCATTTAAGTCGCTTGACTCGATTGTCCTGTTCGACCCGTTTGACCCGTTTGACTCGTTTGACACTTTTGACTCGTTTGACTCGTTTGACTCGTTTGACTCGTTTGAATCGTTTGACTCGTTTGACTCGTTTGACTCGTTTGACTCGATTGTCCTGTTCGACCAGTTTGACCCGTTTGACTCGTTTGACTCGTTTGACTCGTTTGACTCGTTTGACCCGTTTGACTCGTTTGACCCGTTTGACCCGTTTGACTCGTTTGACCCGTTTGACTCGATTGACTCGTTTGACTCGTTTGACTCGTTTGACTCGTTTGACTCGTTTGACTCGTTTGACTCGTTTGACTCGTTTGTCTCGTTTGACTCGTTTGACTCGTTTGACTCGTTTCACTCGTTTCACTCGTTTGACTCGTTTGACTCGTTTCACTCGTTTCACTCGTTTGACTCGTTTGACTCGATTGACCCGTTTGACTCGTTTGACTCGTTCGACTCGTTTGACTCGTTCGACTCGTTTGACTCGTTCGACTCGTTTGACTCGTTCGACTCGTATGAGTCGTTTGACTCGTTTGACTCGTTTGACTCGTTTGAGTCGTTTGACTCGTTTGACTCGTTTGACTCGTTTGACTCGTTAGACTCGCTTGACTCGATTGTCCTGTCCGACCCGTTTGACTCGTTTGACTCGTTTGACTCGTTTGACTCGTTTGACTCGTTTGACTCGTTTGACTCGTTTGACTCGTTTGACTCGTTTGACTCGTTTGACTCGTTTGACTCGTTCGACTCGTTTGACTCGTTCGACTCGTTTGACTCGTTCGACTCGTATGAGTCGTTTGACTCGTTTGAATCGTTAGACTCGTTTGACTCGTTTGACTCGTTTGACTCGTTTGACCCGTTTGACTCGTTTGACTCGTTTGACTCGTTTGACTCGTTTGACTCGTTTGACTCGTTTGACTCGTTTGACTCGTTTGACTCGTTTGACTCGTTTGACTCGTTTGACTCGTTTGACTCGTTTGACTCGTTTGACTCGTTTGACTCGTTTGACTCGTTTGACTCGTTTGACTCGTTTGACTCGTTTGACTCGTTTGACTCGTTTGACTCGTTTGACTCGTTTGACTCGTTTGAGTCGTTTGACTCGTTTGACTCGTTTGACTCGTTTGACTCGTTTGACTCGTTTGACTCGTTTGACTCGTTTGACTCGTTTGACTCGTTTGACTCGTTTGACTCGTTTGACTCGTTTGACTCGTTTGACTCGTTTGACTCGTTTGACTCGTTTGACTCGTTTGACTCGTTTGACTCGTTTGACTCGTTTGACTCGTTTGACTCGTTTGACTCGTTTGACTCGTTTGACTCGTTTGACTCGTTTGACTCGTTTGACTCGTTTGACTCTTTCGACTCGTTTGACTCGTTTGACTCGTTTGACTCGTTTGAGTCGTTTGACTCGTTTGACTCGTTTGACTCGTTTGACTCGTTTGACTCGTTTGACTCGTTTGGCTCGTTTCACTCGTTTGACTCGTTTGACTCGTTTGACTCGTTTGACTCGATTGTCCTGTTCGACCCGTTTGACTCGTTTGACTCGTTTGACTCGTTTGACTCGTTTGACTCGTTTGACTCGTTTGACTCGTTTGACTCGTTTGACTCGTTTGACTCGTTTGACTCGTTTGACTCGTTTGACTCGTTTGACTCGTTCGACTCGTTTGACTCGTTCGACTCGTTTGACTCGTTCGACTCGTTTGACTCGTTTGACTAGTTTAACTCGTTTGACTCGTTTGACTCGATTGACGCGTTTAACTCGGTTGTCCTGTTCGACCCGTTTGACCCATTTGACACGTTTGACTCGTTTGACTCGTTTGACTCGTTTGACTCGATTGACTCGTTTGACTCGTTTGACTCGTTTGACTCGTTTGACTCGTATGACTCGTTTGACTCGTTTGACTCGTTTGACTCGTTCGACTCGTTTGACTCGTTTGACTCGTTTGACTCGATTGTCCTGTTCGACCCGTTTGACTCGATTGTCCTGTTCGACCCGTTTGACCCGTTTGACACGTTTGACACGTTTGACTCGTTTGACTCGTTTGACTCGTTTGACTCGTTTGACCCGTTTGACACGTTTGACTCGTTTGACTCGTTTTACTCGTTTGACTCGTTTGACTCGTTTGACTCGTTTGACTCGTTTGACTCGTTTGACTCGTTTGACTCGTTTGACTCGTTTGACTCATTTGACTCGTTTGACACGTTTGACTCGTTTGACTCGTTTGACTCGTGTGACTCGTTTGACTCGTTTGGCTCGTTTAACTCGCTTGACTCGATTGTCCTGTTCAAACCGTTTGACTCGTTTGACTCGAATGTCCTGTTCGTCCCGTTTGACTCGATTGACTCGTTTGACTCGTTTGACTCGTTTGACTCGTTTGACTCGTTTGGCTCGTTTAACTCGTTTGACTCGTTTGACTCGATTGTCCTGTTCGACCCGTTTGACTCTTTCGACTCGTTTGACTCGTTCGACTCGTTTGACTCGTTCGACTCGTTTGACTCGATCGACTCGTTTGACTCGTTTGACACGTTTGGCTCGTTTAACTCGCATGACTCGATTGTCCTGTTCGACCCGTTTGACTCGTTTGACTCGTTTGACTCGTTTGACTCGTTTGACTCGTTTGGCTTGTTTAACTCGCTAGACTCGATTGTCTTGTTCGACCCATTTGACACGTTTGACACGTTTGACTCGTTTGACTCGTTTGACTCGTTTGACTTGATTGTCCTGTTCGACCCGTTTGACTCGTTTGACTCGTTTGACTCGATTGACTCGTTTGACTCGTTTGACTCGATTGACTCGTTTGTCTCGTTTGAAAGGTTCGACACGATTGACTCGATTGACTCGTCTGACACGTTCGACTAGTCTGTCTCGTTTGACTCGTTTGAGTCGTTTGATACGGTTGACTCGTTTGACTCGTTTGAGTCGTATGACACGGTTGACTCGTTTGACTCATTTGACTCGTTTGACTCGTTTGACTCGTTTGACTCGTTTGACTCGTTTGACTCGCTTGACTCGATTGTCCAGTTCGAACAGTTTGACTCGTTCGACTCGTTTGACTCGTTTGACTCGTTTGACTCGTTTGACTCGTATGACTCGTTTGACTCGTTTGCCTCGTTTGAGTCGTTTGACTAGTTTGACTCGTTTGACTCGTTTGACGCGTTTAACTCGATTGTCCTGTTCGACCCGTTTGACCCATTTGACACGTTTGACTCGTTTGACTCGTTTGACTCGTTTGACTCGATTGTCCTGTTCGACCCGTTTGACCCGTTTGACACGTTTGCCTCGGTTGACTCGTTTGACTCGTTTGACTCGTTTGACTCGTTTGACTCGTTTGACTCGCTTGACTCGATTGTCCAGTTCGAACAGTTTGACTCGTTGGACTCGTTTGTCTCGTTTGACTCGCTTGACTCGATTGTCCAATTCGAACAGTTTGACTCGTTTGACTCGTTTGACTCGTTTGACTCGTTTGACTCGTTGACTCGCTTGACTCGTTTGACTCGTTTGGCTCGTTCAACTCGCTTGACTCGATTGTCCTGTTCGACCCGTTTGACTCGGTTGACTCGTTTGACTCGTTTGACACGTTTGACTCGTTTGACTCGTTTGACTCGTTTGACTCGTTTGACTCGTTTGACTCGTTCGACTCGTATGAGTCGTTTGACTCGTTTGAATCGTTAGACTCGTTTGACTCGTTTGACTCGTTTGACTCGTTTGACTCGTTTGACTCGTTTGACTCGTTTGACTCGTTTGACACGTTTGACTCGTTTGACTCGTTTGACTCGTTTGACTCGGTTGACTCGTTTGACTCGTTTGACTCGTTTGACTCGTTTGACTCGATTGTCCTGTTCGACCCGTTTGACCCGTTTGACTCGTTTGACTCGTTTGACACGTTTGACTCGTTTGCCTCGTTTGACTCGTTTGACTCGTTTGACTCGTTTGACTCGTTTGACGCGTTTAACTCGATTGTCCTGTTCGACCCGTTTGACCCATTTGACACGTTTGACTCGTTTGACTCGTTTGACTCGTTGACTCGCTTGACTCGTTTGACTCGTTTGGCTCGTTCAACTCGCTTGACTCGATTGTCCTGTTCGACCCGTTTGACTCGGTTGACTCGTTTGACTCGTTTGACTCGTTTGACTCGTTTGACTCGTTTGACTCGTTTGACTCGTTTGACTCGTTTGACTCGTTTGACTCGTTTGACTCGTTTGACTCGTTTGACTCGTTTGACTCGTTTGACTCGTTTGACTCGTTTGACTCGTTTGACTCGTTTGACTCGTTTGACTCGTTTGACTCGTTTGACTCGTTTGACTCGTTTGACTCGTTTGACTCGTTTGACTCGTTTGACTCGTTTGACTCGTTTGACTCGTTTGACTCGTTTGACTCGTTTGACTCGTTTGACTCGTTTGACTCGTTTGACTCTTTCGACTCGTTTGACTCGTTTGACTCGTTTGACTCGTTTGACTCGTTTGACTCGATTGTCCTGTTCGACCCGTTTGACTCGTTTGACTCGTTTTACTCGTTTGACTCGATTGACTCGTTTGACTCGTTTGACTCGTTTGACTCGTTTGACTCGTATGACTCGTTTGACTCGTTTGACTCGTTTGACTCGTTCGACTCGTTTGACTCGTTTGACTCGTTTGACTCGATTGTCCTGTTCGACCCGTTTGACTCGATTGTCCTGTTCGACCCGTTTGACCCGTTTGACACGTTTGACACGTTTGACTCGTTTGACTCGTTTGACTCGTTTGACTCGTTTGACCCGTTTGACACGTTTGACTCGTTTTACTCGTTTAACTCGTTTGACTCGTTTGACTCGTTTGACTCGTTTGACTCGTTTGACTCGTTTGACTCGTTTGACTCGTTTGACTCGTTTGACTCGTTTGACTCGTTTGACTCGTTTGACTCGTTTGACTCGTTTGACTCGTTTGACTCGTTTGACTCGTTTGACTCGTTTGACTCGTTTGACTCGTTTGACTCGTTTGACTCGTTTGACTCGTTTGACTCGTTTGACTCGTTTGACTCGTTTGACTCGTTTGACTCGTTTGACTCGTTTGACTCGTTTGACTCGTTTGACTCGTTTGACTCGTTTGACTCGTTTGACTCGTTTGACTCGTTTGACTCGTTTGACTCGTTTGACTCGTTTGACTCGTTTGACTCGTTTGACTCGTTTGACTCGTTTGACTCGTTTGACTCGTTTGACTCGTTTGACTCGTTTGACTCGTTTGACTCGTTTGACTCGTTTGACTCGTTTGACTCGTTTGACTCGTTTGACTCGTTTGACTCGTTTGACTCGTTTGACACGTTTGACTCGTTTGACTCGTTTGACTCGTGTGACTCGTTTGACTCGTTTGGCTCGTTTAACTCGCTTGACTCGATTGTCCTGTTCAAACCGTTTGACTCGTTTGACTCGCTTGAGTCGATTGTCCAGTTCGACCCGTTTGACTCGTTTGACTCGTTTGGCTCGTTTGACTCGTTTGACTCGTTTGACTCGTTTGACTCGTTTGACCCGTTTGACTCGTTTGACTCGTTTGGCTCGTTTGACTCGTTTGACTCGTTTGACTCGTTTGACTCGTTTGACTCGTTTGACTCGTTTGACCCATTTGACTCGTTTGTCTCATTTAAGTCGCTTGACTCGATTGTCCTGTTCGACCCGTTTGACCCGTTTGACTCGTTTGACACTTTTGACTCGTTTGACTCGTTTGACTCGTTTGACTCGTTTGACTCGATTGATCTGTTCGACCCGTTTGACCCGTTTGACTCGTTTGACTCGTTTGACTCGTTTGGCTCGTTTGACTCGTTTGACTCGTTTGACTCGTTTGACTCGTTTGACACTTTTGACTCGTTTGACACTTTTAACTCGTTTGACTCGTATGACTCGTTTAGGGCCCTTTACACGGACGTTCCCGGCGCGCGTTCCCGGCGTGCGTTCCGGCTTGCGGCACGCAAAAGTACGTGAACGCCGGAGCGACGCTCCTGCGTGCGCGCCAGAAGGTTATACTCGCCACTACTTAGAGACAACGGGTTCGGCCTCACATTTCTACGTCGACTCCATTCACATGTTTTTTCCACGATCCACCGCAGTGGTGTATTGTGTACTACCTGTTCGATGTATATCATCGATTTGCGAAACGATCGGTGATAGGTATACCTTGATATATCTGGCTTATAGAGGATATCATAAATGCTATTACTGTAGGGTACACTGAAACATCTGTTTTTACGAAGCTACATTTGGTTGACCTGAAGGTGCTATAAATTATGGAAATGGTTTATGACTCAGTTATAACGACTGTAAAATTTTACAAGGGTACATTAAAATATCCAAATGTTTCCCCGGCAATGCGATGGCAAATGAAATTGCAGGTAACACATTCACTGTTGTGACGATCATAAATATTACTATTGACGGCAATAATTACCACGTCATTGCTTGTTTTAATATAAAAACTAATATTGATAGATAATAAATACACATAGGTATGCAAGTGATGTTATATGTAGGATAAATGATGAAGAGGTGTAATGTGCAAGATGTTTTGAAGAAAGGGGGTAGTATTCTGATGGCACGTGATGCAGGTCAAATTTTTCACCCACGCTCTTGCGTGGCGCGCAAGAAAGCACCACACTCCTGCCCGCGCGCCAGAAAGCACCACGCTCCTAGCCGCGCTCCAAGCTCGACTCCAGAAGAGTTTACGTAAGAGACAGAAAAGGTAGTTAGAAAAGGAAAACGGCACTTGAAACCAAGGGTTCGACGTGGCGCGTGGATTTCCGACAGTTTTGAAATCCTGGAGCGCGCGCCGAGCCTGGCAGCCGATCCTGGCAGCCAAGACTCCAGAGGCAACGCCGTCGATAAGCCGTGCCTCGATGGGTTTCGAGGACTTGGACCCTCGAGACCAGGGGGGCCGTGCAATGTTGCCCCCTAAGACGTGACGAATCAAAAATTCTTCATTTCTCACCGGATCTTGGCGAAAGTGACGTGAATCGTTTCCTTATGTTTTCCCGATGAAAATGGTCCAAAAACGACACAAATCGGATTGTAATTAAGGAATCTTCATAATAAATTGAATCCCATCACTTCGTTAAAAATAGTTCGATTTATATGAAAGTTGGTAGGCATAATTTTCATTTGAAAAACATGAGAAATCCCTCGGTATCACTTCCATATCGATACGATAAAGAATAAAGTATACAATTTTTCTGAAACAGGTATGAATCCTTGGCCGACCGCAGCGAATCGGGGTCGGCGACCCACAGTCGAGGGTGAAATAAGTCGTTACAGCGTATTAAGAAATTCTTTATTCTGCATCGTATCGATATGAAAGTAACACTAATGGATTCCTCGCGTTCTCCCAATTAAAATTATCACAAATATCATGCAAATCAGATTACTTTTACACAAGCTTTTGGATAAGTTACACTCTCGTCGGACTCCAGGGTGAGCCAGGAATCCATTTGTCACGTCCACATCGATACGATAAGAGAGTGCGTTTAAGAAATGCCTACTCCTTTTATAATTTGTATTGATTATGTAAAAGTAGTCCGATGATATTTGTGATAATTTTAATTGGGAGAACGCGAGGAATCCATTAGTGTTACTTTCATATCGATACGATGAAGAATAAAGAATTTCTTAATACGCTGTAACGACTTATTTCACCCTCGACTGTGGGTCGCCGACCTCGATTCGCTGCGGTCGGCCAAGGATTCATACCTGTTTCAGAAAAATTGTATACTTTATTCTTTATCGTATCGATATGGAAGCGATACCGAGGGATTTCTCATGTTTTTCAAATGAAAATTATGCCTACCAACTTTCATATAAATCGAGCTATTTTTAACGAAGTTATGGGAATCAATTTATTATGAAGATTCCTTAATTACAATCCGATTTGTGTCGTTTTTGGATCATTTTCATCGGGAAAACATAAGGAAACGATTCACGTCACTTTCGCCAAGATCCGGTGAGAAATGTAGAATTTTTGATTCGTCACGTCTTAGGGGGCAACATTGCACGGCCCCCCTGGTCTCGAGGGTCCAAGTCCTCGAAACCCATCGAGGCACGGCTTATCGACGGCGTTGCCTCTGGAGTCTTGGCTGCCAGGATCGGCTGCCAGGCTCGGCGCGCGCTCCAGGATTTCAAAACTGTCGGAAATCCACGCGCCACGCCGAACCCTTGGTTTCAAGTGCCGTTTTCCTTTTCTAACTACCTTTTCTGTCTCTTACGTAAACTCTTCTGGAGTCGAGCTTGGAGCGCGGCCAGGAGCGTGGTGCTTTCTGGCGCGCGGGCAGGAGTGTGGTGCTTTCTTGCGCGCCACGCAAGAGCGTGGGTGAAACATTTGACCTGCATCACGTGCCATCAGAAGACTACCCCCTTTCTTCAAAACATCTTGCACATTACACCTCTTCATCATTTATCCTACATATAACATCACTTGCATACCTATGTGTATTTATTATCTATCAATATTAGTTTTTATATTAAAACAAGCAATGACGTGGTAATTATTGCCGTCAATAGTAATATTTATGATCGTCACAACAGTGAATGTGTTACCTGCAATTTCATTTGCCATCGCATTGCCGGGGAAACATTTGGATATTTTAATGTACCCTTGTAAAATTTTACAGTCGTTATAACTGAGTCATAAACCATTTCCATAATTTATAGCACCTTCAGGTCAACCAAATGTAGCTTCGTAAAAACAGATGTTTCAGTGTACCCTACAGTAATAGCATTTATGATATCCTCTATAAGCCAGATATATCAAGGTATACCTATCACCGATCGTTTCGCAAATCGATGATATACATCGAACAGGTAGTACACAATACACCACTGCGGTGGATCGTGGAAAAAACATGTGAATGGAGTCGACGTAGAAATGTGAGGCCGAACCCGTTGTCTCTAAGTAGTGGCGAGTATAACCTTCTGGCGCGCACGCAGGAGCGTCGCTCCGGCGTTCACGTACTTTTGCGTGCCGCAAGCCGGAACGCACGCCGGGAACGCGCGCCGGGAACGTCCGTGTAAAGGGCCCTTTTGACTCGTATGACTCGTTTGACTCGTTTGACTCGTTTGACTCGTTTGACTCGTTTGACTCGTTTGACTCGTTTGGCTCGTTTAACTCGCTTGACTCGATTGTCCTGTTCGACCCGTTTGCCTCGATTGACTCGTTTGACTCGTTGGACTCGTTTGACCCGTTTGACTCGATTGTCCTGTTCGACCCGTTTGACTCGTTTGACTCGTTTAACTCGATTGACTCGTTTGACTCGTTTGACTCGTTTGACTCGTTTGACTCGTTTGACTCGTTTGACTCGTTTGACTCGTTTGACTCGATTGACTCGTTCGACTCGTTTGACTCGTTTGTCTCATTTAAGTCGCTTGACTCGATTGTCCTGTTCGACCCGTTTGACCCGTTTGACTCGTTTGACACTTTTGACTCGTTTGAATCGTTTGACTCGTTTGACTCGTTTGACTCGTTTGACTCGATTGTCCTGTTCGACCAGTTTGACCCGTTTGACTCGTTTGACTCGTTTGACTCGTTTGACCCGTTTGACTCGTTTGACCCGTTTGACTCGTTTGACCCGTTTGACTCGATTGACTCGTTTGACTCGTTTGACTCGTTTGACTCGTTTGACTCGTTTGACTCGTTTGACTCGTTTGACTCGTTTGTCTCGTTTGACTCGTTTGACTCGTTTGACTCGTTTGACTCGTTTCACTCGTTTCACTCGTTTGACTCGTTTGACTCGTTTGACTCGTTTGACTCGTTTGACTCGTTTGACTCGTTTGACTCGTTTGACTCGTTTGACTCGTTTGACTCGTTTGACTCGTTTGACTCGTTTGACTCGTTTGACTCGTTTGACTCGTTTGACTCGTTTGACTCGTTTGACTCGTTTGACTCGTTTGACTCGTTTGACTCGTTTGACTCGTTCGACTCGTTTGACTCGTTAGACTCGTTCGACTCATTTGAGTCGTTTGACTCGTTTGACTCGTTTGACTCGTTAGACTCGCTTGACTCGATTGTCCTGTCCGACCCGTTTGACTCGTTTGACTCGTTTGACTTGTTTGACTCGTTTGACTCGTTTGACTCGTTTGACTCGATTGACCCGTTTGACTCGTTTGACTCGTTTGACTCGTTTGACTCGTTCGACTCGTTTGACTCGTTCGACTCGTATGAGTCGTTTGACTCGTTTGAATCGTTAGACTCGTTTGACTCGTTCGACTCGTTCGACTCGTTCGACTCGTATGAGTCGTTTGACTCGTTTGAATCGTTAGACTCGTTTGACTCGTTTGACTCGTTTGACTCGTTTGACTCGTTTGACTCGTTTGACTCGTTTGACTCGTTTGACTCGTTTGACTCGCTTGACTCGTTTGACTCGATTGACCCGTTTGACTCGTTTGACTCGTTTGACTCGATTGACTCGTTTGTTTCGTTTGAAAGGTTCGACACGATTGACTCGATTGACTCGTCTGACACGTTCGACTAGTCTGTCACGTTTGACTCGTTTGAGTCGTTTGATACGGTTGACTCGTTTGACTCGTTTGAGTCGTTTGACACGGTTGACTCATTTGACTCATTTGACTCGTTTGACTCGTTTGACTCGTTTGACTCGTTTGACTCGTTTGACTCGCTTGACTCGATTGTCCAGTTCGAACAGTTTGACTCGTTTGACTCGTTTGACTCGATTGTCCTGTTCGACCAGTTTGACCCGTTTGACTCGTTTGACTCGTTTGACTCGTTTGACCCGTTTGACTCGTTTGACCCGTTTGACTCGTTTGACCCGTTTGACTCGTTTGACTCGTTTGACTCGTTTGACTCGTATGACTCGTTTGACACGTTTGACTCGTTTGACTCGTGTGACTCGTTTGACTCGTTTGACTCGTTTGACTCGTTTGACTCGTTTGACTCGATTGTCCTGTTCGACCCGTTTGACCCGTTTGACACGTTTGCCTCGTTTGACTCGTTTGACTCGTTTGACTCGTTTGACTCGTTTGACTCGTTTGACTCGCTTGACTCGATTGTCCAGTTCGAACAGTTTGACTCGTTTGACTCGTTTGACTCGTTTGACTCGATTGACTCGTTTGACTCGTTTGACTCGTTTGACTCGTTTGACTCGTTTGCCTCGTTCGACTCGTATGACTCGTTCGACTCGTTTGAAACGTTTGACTCGTTTGACTCGTTTGAGTCGTTTGACTCGTTTGACTCGTTTGACTCGTTTGACTCGTTTGACTCGTTTGACTTGTTTGACTCGTTTGAGTCGTTTGACTCGTTTGACTCGTTTGACTCGTTTGACTCGTTTGACTCGTTTGACTCGTTTGACTCGTTTGGCTCGTTTCACTCGTTTGACTCGATTGTCCTGTTCGACCCGTTTGACTCGTTTGACTCGTTTTACTCGTTTGACTCGTTTGACTCGTTTGACTCGTTTGACTCGTTTGACTCGTATGACTCGTTTGACTCGTTTGACTCGTTTGACTCGTTCGACTCGTTTGACTCGTTTGACTCGTTTAACTCGTTTGACTCGTTTGACTCGTTTGACGCGTTTAACTCGATTGTCCTGTTCGAACCGTTTGACCCATTTGACACGTTTGCCTCGTTTGACGCGTTTGACTCGTTTGACTCGTTTGACTCGTTTGACTCGTTTGACTCGTTTGACTCGTTTGACTCGTTTGACTCGTTTGACTCGCTTGACTCGATTGTCCAGTTCGAACAGTTTGACTCGTTGGACTCGTTTGACTCGTTTGACTCGCTTGACTCGATTGTCCAGTTCGAACAGTTTGACTCGTTTGACTCGTTTGACTCGTTTGACTCGTTTGACTCGTGTGACTCGTTTGACTCGTATGGCTCGTTTGACTCGTTTGACTCGTTTGACTCGTTTGGCTCGTTTGACCCGTTTGACTCGTTTGACTCGATTGACTCGTTTGACTCGTTTGACTCGATTGACTCGTTTGTCTCGTTTGAAAGGTTCGACACGATTGACTCGTTTGACTCGATTGACTCGTTTGACTCGTTTGACTCGTTTGACTCGTTTGACTCGTTTGACTCGTTCGACTCGTATGACTCGTTCGACTCGTTTGAAACGTTTGACTCGTTTGACTCGTTTGAGTCGTTTGACTCGTTTGACACGATTGACTCGTTTGACGCGTTTAACTCGTTTGACTCGATTGACTCGTTTGACTCGTTTGACTCGTTTGACTCGTTTGACTCGTTTGACTCGTTTGACTCGATTGTCCTGTTCGACCCGTTTGACCCGTTTGACACGATTGCCTCGTTTGACTCGTTTGACTCGTTTGACTCGTTTGACTCGTTTGACTCGTTTGACTCGTTTGACTCGCTTGACTCGATTGTCCAGTTCGAACAGTTTGACTCGATTGACTCGTTTGACTCGTTTGACTCGTTTGACTCGTTTGACTCGTTTGACTCGTTCGACTCGTATGACTCGTTCGACTCGTTTGAAACGTTTGACTCGTTTGACTCGTTTGAGTCGTTTGACTCGTTTGACTCGATTGACTCGTTTGACGCGTTTAACTCGTTTGACTCGATTGACTCTTTTGACACGATGACTCGTTTGACTCGTTTGACTCGTTTGACTCGTTTGACTCGTTTAACTCGTTTGACTCGTTTGACTCGTTTGACTCGTTTGACTCGTTTCACTCGTTTGACTCGTTTGACTCGTATGACTCGTTTGACTCATTCGACTCGTTTGACTCGTTCGACTCGTTTGACTCGTTTGACTCGTTCGACTCGTTTGACTCGTTCGACTCGTTTAACTCGTTTGACTCGATTGCCCTGTTCGACCTGTTTGACCCGTTTGACCCGTTTGACACGTTTGACTCGTTTGACTCGTTTGAATCGTTAGAATCGTTTGACTCGTTTGACTCGTTTGACTCGTTTGACCCGTTTGACTCGTTTGACTCGTTTGACTCGTTTGACTCGTATGACTCGTTTGACACGTTTGACTCGTTTGACTCGTGTGACTCGTTTGACTCGTTTGACTCGTTTGACTCGTTTGACTCGTTTGACTCGCTTGACTCGATTGTCCAGTTCGAACAGTTTGACTCGTTTGACTCGTTCGATTCGTTTGACTCGTTCGACTCGTTTGAGTCGTTTGACTCGTTTGAGTCGTTTGACTCGTTTGAATCGTTAGACTCGTTTGACTCGTTTGACTCGTTTGACTCGATTGACCCGTTTGACTCGTTTGACTCGTTTGACTCGATTGACTCGTTTGTCTCGTTTGAAAGGTTCGACACGATTGACTCGATTGACTCGTCTGACACGTTCGACTAGTCTGTCACGTTTGATTCGTTTGAGTCGTTTGATACGGTTGACTCGTTTGACTCGTTTGAGTCGTTTGACACGGTTGACTCGTTTGACTCATTTGACTCGTTTGACTCGTTTGACTCGTTTGACTCGTTTGACTCGTTTGACTCGCTTGACTCGATTGTCCAGTTCGAACAGTTTGACTCGTTTGACTCGTTTGACTCGTTTGACTCGATTGACTCGTTTGACTCGTTTGACTCGTTTGACTCGTTTGACTCGTTTGACTCGTTCGACTCGTTTGACTCGTTCGACTCGTTTAACTCGTTTGACTCGTTTGACTCGTTTGACTCGTTTGACTCGTTTGACTCGTTTGACTTGTTTGACTCGTTTGAGTCGTTTGACTCGTTTGACTCGTTTGACTCGTTTGACTCGTTTGACTCGTTTGACTCGTTTGGCTCGTTTCACTCGTTTGACTCGATTGTCCTGTTCGACCCGTTTGACTCGTTTGACTCGTTTTACTCGTTTGACTCGTTTGACTCGTTTGACTCGTTTGACTCGTTTGACTCGTATGACTCGTTTGACTCGTTTGACTCGTTTGACTCGTTCGACTCGTTTGACTCGTTTGACTCGTTTAACTCGTTTGACTCGTTTGACTCGTTTGACGCGTTTAACTCGATTGTCCTGTTCGACCCGTTTGACCCATTTGACACGTTTGCCTCGTTTGACTCGTTTGACTCGTTTGACTCGTTTGACTCGTTTGACTCGTTTGACTCGTTTGACTCGTTTGACTCGTTTGACTCGCTTGACTCGATTGTCCAGTTCGAACAGTTTGACTCGTTGGACTCGTTTGACTCGTTTGACTCGCTTGACTCGATTGTCCAGTTCGAACAGTTTGACTCGTTTGACTCGTTTGACTCGTTTGACTCGATTGACTCGTTTGACTCGTTTGACTCGTTTGACTCGTTTGACTCGATTGACCCGTTTGACTCGTTTGACTCGTTTGACTCGTTTGACTCGTTTGACTCGATTGACTCGTTTGTCTCGTTTGAAAGGTTCGACACGATTGACTCGATTGACTCGTCTGACACGTTCGACTAGTCTGTCACGTTTGACTCGTTTGAGTCGTTTGATACGGTTGACTCGTTTGACTCGTTTGAGTCGTTTGACACGGTTGACTCGTTTGACTCATTTGACTCGTTTGACTCGTTTGACTCGTTTGACTCGTTTGACTCGTTTGACTCGTTTGACTCGTTTGACTCGTTTGACTCGCTTGACTCGATTGTCCAGTTCGAACAGTTTGACTCGTTTGACTCGTTTGACTCGTTTGACTCGATTGACTCGTTTGACTCGTTTGACTCGTTTGACTCGTTTGACTCGTTTGACTCGTTCGACTCGTATGACTCGTTCGACTCGTTTGAAACGTTTGACTCGTTTGACTCGTTTGAGTCGTTTGACTCGTTTGACACGATTGACTCGTTTGACGCGTTTAACTCGTTTGACTCGATTGACTCGTTTGACTCGATTGACTCGTTTGACTCGATTGACTCGTTTGACTCGTTTGACTCGTTTGACTCGTTTGACTCGTTTGACTCGTTTGACTCGTTTGACTCGTTTGACTCGTTTGACTCGTTTGACTCGTATGACTCGTTTGACTCATTCGACTCGTTTGACTCGTTCGACTCGTTTGACTCGTTTGACTCGTTCGACTCGTTTAACTCGTTTGACTCGATTGCCCTGTTCGACCTGTTTGACCCGTTTGACCCGTTTGACACGTTTGACTCGTTTGACTCGTTTGACTCGTTTGACTCGTTTGACTCGTTTGACTCGTTTGACTCGTTTGACTCGTTTGACTCGTTTGACTTGTTTGACTCGTTTGAGTCGTTTGAGTCGTTTGACCCGTTTGACTCGTTTGACTCGTTTGACTCGCTTGACTCGATTGTCCAGTTCGAACAGTTTGACTCGTTGGACTCGTTTGACTCGTTTGACTCGCTTGACTCGATTGTCCAGTTCGAACAGTTTGACTCGTTTGACTCGTTTCACTCGTTTGTCTCGTTCGACTCGTTTGACTCGTTAGACTCGTTCGACTCATTTGAGTCGTTTGACTCGTTTGACTCGTTAGACTCGCTTGACTCGATTGTCCAGTTCGAACAGTTTGACTCGTTTGACTCGTTTGACTCGTTTGACTCGTTCGACTCGTTTGACTCGTTCGACTCGTATGAGTCGTTTGACTCGTTTGAATCGTTAGACTCGTTTGACTCGTTTGACTCGTTTGACTCGTTTGACCCGTTTGACTCGTTTGACTCGTTTGAATCGTTTGACCCGTTTGACTCGTTTGACTCGTTTGACTCGTTTGACTCGTTTGACTCGATTGACTCGTTTGTCTCGTTTGAAAGGTTCGACACGATTGACTCGATTGACTCGTCTGACACGTTCGACTAGTCTGTCACGTTTGACTCGTTTGAGTCGTTTGATACGGTTGACTCGTTTGACTCGTTTGAGTCGTTTGACACGGTTGACTCGTTTGACTCATTTGACTCGTTTGACTCGTTTGACTCGTTTGACTCGTTTGACTCGTTTGACTCGCTTGACTCGATTGTCCAGTTCGAACAGTTTGACTCGTTTGACTCGTTTGACTCGTTTGACTCGATTGACTCGTTTGACTCGTTTGACTCGTTTGACTCGTTTGACTCGTTTGACTCGTTTGACTCGTTTGACTCGTTCGACTCGTTTGACTCGTTCGACTCGTATGACTCGTTCGACTCGTTTGAAACGTTTGACTCGTTTGACTCGTTTGAGTCGTTTGACTCGTTTGACTCGATTGACTCGTTTGACTCGATTGACTCGTTTGACTCGATTCACTCGTTTGACTCGATTGACTCGTTTGACTCGATTGACTCGTTTGACTCGTTTGACTCGTTTGACTCGTTTGACTCGTTTGACTCGTTTGACTCGTTTGACTCGTTTGACTCGTTTGACTCGTATGACTCGTTTGACTCATTCGACTCGTTTGACTCGTTCGACTCGTTTGACTCGTTTGACTCGTTCGACTCGTTTGACTCGTTCGACTCGTTTAAATCGTTTGACTCGATTGCCCTGTTCGACCTGTTTGACCCGTTTGACCCGTTTGACTCGTTAGACTCGTTCGACTCATTTGAGTCGTTTGACTCGTTTGACTCGTTAGACTCGCTTGACTCGATTGTCCTGTCCGACCCGTTTGACTCGTTTGACTCGTTTGACTTGTTTGACTCGTTTGACTCGTTTGACACGTTTGACTCGATTGACCCGTTTGACTCGTTTGACTCGTTTGACTCGTTTGACTCGTTCGACTCGTTCGACTCGTTTGAGTCGTTCGACTCGTTTGACTCGTTCGACTCGTATGAGTCGTTTGACTCGTTTGAATCGTTTGTCTCGTTCGACACGTTTGACTCGTTTCACTCGTTTCACTCGTTTGTCTCGTTCGACTCGGTTGACTCGTTAGACTCGTTCGACTCATTTGAGCCGTTTGACTCGTTTGACTCGTTAGACTCGCTTGACTCGATTGTCCAGTTCGAACAGTTTGACTCGTTTGACTCGTTTGACTCGTTTGACTCGTTTGACTCGTTTGACTCGTTTGACTCGTTTGACTCGTTTGACTCGTTTGACTCGTTTGACTCGTTTGACTCGTTTGACTCGTTTGACTCGTTTGACTCGTTTGACTCGTTTGACTCGTTTGACTCGGTTGACTCGTTTGACTCGTTTGACTCGTTTGACTCGTTTGACTCGTTTGACTCGTTTGACTCGTTTGACTCGTTTGACTCGTTTGACTCGTTTGACTCGTTTGACTCGTTTGACTCGTTTGACTCGTTTGACTCGTTTGACTCGTTTGACTCGTTTGACTCGTTTGACTCGTTTGACTCGTTTGACTCGTTTGACTCGTTTGACTCGTTTGACTCGTTTGACTCTTTTGACTCGATTGACTCGTTTGACTCGTTTGACTCGTTTGACTCGTTTGACTCGTTTGACTCGTTTGACTCGTTTGACTCGTTTGACTCGTTTGACTCGTTTGACTCGTTTGACTCGTTTGACTCGTTTGACTCGTTTGACTGGTTTGACTCGTTTGACTCGTTTGACTCGTTTGACTCGTTTGACTCGTTTGACTCGTTTGACTCGTTTGACTCGTTTGACTCGTTTGACTCGTTTGACTCGTTTGACTCGTTTGACTCGTTTGACTCGTTTGACTCGTTTGACTCGTTTGACTCGTTTGACTCGTTTGACTCGTTTGACTCGTTTGACACGTTTGACTCGTTTGACTCGTTTGAATCGTTTGACTCGTTAGACTCGCTTGACTCGATTGTCCAGTTCGAACAGTTTGACTCGTTTGACTCGTTTGACTCGTTTGACTCGTTTGACCCGTTTGACTCGTTTGACTCGTTTGACTCGTTTGACTCGTTTGACTCGTTTGACTCGTTCGACTCGTTTGACTCGTTTGACTCGTCTGACACGTTCGACTAGTCTGTCACGTTTGACTCGTTTGAGTCGTTTGATACGGTTGACTCGTTTGACTCGTTTGAGTCGTTTGACACGGTTGACTCGTTTGACTCATTTGACTCGTTTGACTCGTTTGACTCGTTTGACTCGTTTGACTCGTTTGACTCGCTTGACTCGATTGTCCAGTTCGAACAGTTTGACTCGTTTGACTCGTTTGACTCGTTTGACTCGATTGACTCGTTTGACTCGTTTGACTCGTTTGACTCGTTTGACTCGTTTGACTCGTTTGACTCGTTTGACTCGTTCGACTCGTTTGACTCGTTCGACTCGTATGACTCGTTCGACTCGTTTGAAACGTTTGACTCGTTTGACTCGTTTGAGTCGTTTGACTCGTTTGACTCGTTTGACTCGTTTGACTCGTTTGACTCGTTTGACTCGTATGACTCGTTTGACTCATTCGACTCGTTTGACTCGTTCGACTCGTTTAAATCGTTTGACTCGATTGCCCTGTTCGACCTGTTTGACCCGTTTGACCCGTTTGACTCGTTAGACTCGTTCGACTCATTTGAGTCGTTTGACTCGTTTGACTCGTTAGACTCGCTTGACTCGATTGTCCTGTCCGACCCGTTTGACTCGTTTGACTCGTTTGACTTGTTTGACTCGTTTGACTCGTTCGACTCGTATGAGTCGTTTGACTCGTTTGAATCGTTAGACTCGTTTGACTCGTTTGACTCGTTTGACTCGTTTGACCCGTTTGACTCGTTTGACTCGTTTGACTCGTTTGACTAGATTGTCTCGTTTGACTCGTTTGACTCGTTGGACTCGTTTGACTCGCTTGACTCGATTGTCCAGTTCGAACAGTTTGACTAGTTTGACTCGTTTCACTCGTTTCACTCGTTTGTCTCGTTCGACACGTTTGACTCGTTTCACTCGTTTCACTCGTTTGTCTCGTTCGACTCGGTTGACTCGTTAGACTCGTTCGACTCATTTGAGTCGTTTGACTCGTTTGACTCGTTAGACTCGCTTGACTCGATTGTCCAGTTCGAACAGTTTGACTCGTTTGACTCGTTTGACTCGTTTGACTCGTTTGACTCGTTTGACTCGTTTGACTCTTTTGACTCGATTGACTCGTTTGACTCGTTTGACTCGTTTGACTCGTTTGACTCGTTTGACTCGTTTGACTCGTTTGACTCGTTTGACTCGTTTGACTCGTTTGACTCGTTTGACTCGTTTGACTCGTTTGACTCGTTTGACTCGTTTGACTCGTTTGACTCGTTTGACTCGTTTGACTCGTTTGACTCGTTTGACTCGCTTGACTCGATTGTCCAGTTCGAACAGTTTGACTCGTTTGACTCGTTTGACTCGTTTGACTCGATTGACTCGTTTGACTCGTTTGACTCGTTTGACTCGTTTGACTCGTTTGACTCGTTTGACTCGTTTGACTCGTTCGACTCGTTTGACTCGTTCGACTCGTATGACTCGTTCGACTCGTTTGAAACGTTTGACTCGTTTGACTCGTTTGAGTCGTTTGACTCGTTTGACTCGTTTGACTCGTTTGACTCGTATGACTCGTTTGACTCATTCGACTCGTTTGACTCGTTCGACTCGTTTAAATCGTTTGACTCGATTGCCCTGTTCGACCTGTTTGACCCGTTTGACCCGTTTGACTCGTTAGACTCGTTCGACTCATTTGAGTCGTTTGACTCGTTTGACTCGTTAGACTCGCTTGACTCGATTGTCCTGTCCGACCCGTTTGACTCGTTTGACTCGTTTGACTTGTTTGACTCGTTTGACTCGTTCGACTCGTATGAGTCGTTTGACTCGTTTGAATCGTTAGACTCGTTTGACTCGTTTGACTCGTTTGACTCGTTTGACCCGTTTGACTCGTTTGACTCGTTTGACTCGTTTGACTAGATTGTCTCGTTTGACTCGTTTGACTCGTTGGACTCGTTTGACTCGCTTGACTCGATTGTCCAGTTCGAACAGTTTGACTAGTTTGACTCGTTTCACTCGTTTCACTCGTTTGTCTCGTTCGACACGTTTGACTCGTTTCACTCGTTTCACTCGTTTGTCTCGTTCGACTCGGTTGACTCGTTAGACTCGTTCGACTCATTTGAGTCGTTTGACTCGTTTGACTCGTTAGACTCGCTTGACTCGATTGTCCAGTTCGAACAGTTTGACTCGTTTGACTCGTTTGACTCGTTTGACTCGTTTGACTCGTTTGACTCGTTTGACTCGTTTGACTCGTTTGACTCGTTTGACTCGTTTGACTCGTTTGACTCGTTTGACTCGTTTGACTCGTTTGACTCGTTTGACTCGTTTGACTCGTTTGACTCGTTTGACTCGTTTGACTCGTTTGACTCGTTCGACTCGTTTGAAACGTTTGACTCGTTTGACTCGTTTGAGTCGTTTGACTCGTTTGACTCGTTTGACTCGTTTGACTCGTATGACTCGTTTGACTCATTCGACTCGTTTGACTCGTTCGACTCGTTTAAATCGTTTGACTCGATTGCCCTGTTCGACCTGTTTGACCCGTTTGACCCGTTTGACTCGTTAGACTCGTTCGACTCATTTGAGTCGTTTGACTCGTTTGACTCGTTAGACTCGCTTGACTCGATTGTCCTGTCCGACCCGTTTGACTCGTTTGACTCGTTTGACTTGTTTGACTCGTTTGACTCGTTCGACTCGTATGAGTCGTTTGACTCGTTTGAATCGTTAGACTCGTTTGACTCGTTTGACTCGTTTGACTCGTTTGACCCGTTTGACTCGTTTGACTCGTTTGACTCGTTTGACTAGATTGTCTCGTTTGACTCGTTTGACTCGTTGGACTCGTTTGACTCGCTTGACTCGATTGTCCAGTTCGAACAGTTTGACTAGTTTGACTCGTTTCACTCGTTTCACTCGTTTGTCTCGTTCGACACGTTTGACTCGTTTGACTCGTTTCACTCGTTTGTCTCGTTCGACTCGGTTGACTCGTTAGACTCGTTCGACTCATTTGAGTCGTTTGACTCGTTTGACTCGTTAGACTCGCTTGACTCGATTGTCCAGTTCGAACAGTTTGACTCGTTTGACTCGTTTGACTCGTTTGACTCGTTTGACTCGTTTGACTCGTTTGACTCGTTTGACTCGTTTGACTCGTTTGACTCGTTTGACTCGTTTGACTCGTTTGACTCGTTTGACTCGTTTGACTCGTTTGACTCGTTTGACTCGTTTGACTCGTTTGACTCGTTTGACTCGTTTGACTCGTTTGACTCGTTTGACTCGTTTGACTCGTTTGACTCGTTTGACTCGTTTGACTCGTTTGACTCGTTTGACTCGTTTGACTCGTTTGACTCGTTTGACACGTTTGACTCGTTTGACTCGTTTGAATCGTTTGACTCGTTAGACTCGCTTGACTCGATTGTCCAGTTCGAACAGTTTGACTCGTTTGACTCGTTTGACTCGTTTGACTCGTTTGACCCGTTTGACTCGTTTGACTCGTTTGACTCGATTGACTCGTTTCACTCGTTTGACTCGTTCGACTCGTTTGACTCGTTTGACTCGTTTGACTCGTTTGACTCGTTTGACTCGTTTGACTCGTTTGACTCGTTTGACTCGTTTGACTCGTTTGACTCGTTTGACTCGTTTGACTCGATTGTCCTGTTCGACCCGTTTGAACCGTTTGACACGTTTGCCTCGTTTGACACGTTTGACTCGTTTGACTCGTTTGAATCGTTTGACTCGTTAGACTCGCTTGACTCGATTGTCCAGTTCGAACAGTTTGACTCGTTTGACTCGTTTGACTCGTTTGACTCGTTTGACCCGTTTGACTCGTTTGACTCGTTTGACTCGATTGACTCGTTTCACTCGTTTGACTCGTTCGACTCGTTTGACTCGTTTGACTCGTCTGACACGTTCGACTAGTCTGTCACGTTTGACTCGTTTGAGTCGTTTGATACGGTTGACTCGTTTGACTCGTTTGAGTCGTTTGACACGGTTGACTCGTTTGACTCATTTGACTCGTTTGACTCGTTTGACTCGTTTGACTCGTTTGACTCGTTTGACTCGCTTGACTCGATTGTCCAGTTCGAACAGTTTGACTCGTTTGACTCGTTTGACTCGTTTGAATCGATTGACTCGTTTGACTCGTTTGACTCGTTTGACTCGTTTGACTCGTTTGACTCGTTTGACTCGTTTGACTCGTTCGACTCGTTTGACTCGTTCGACTCGTATGACTCGTTCGACTCGTTTGAAACGTTTGACTCGTTTGACTCGTTTGAGTCGTTTGACTCGTTTGACTCGTTTGACTCGTTTGACTCGTATGACTCGTTTGACTCATTCGACTCGTTTGACTCGTTCGACTCGTTTAAATCGTTTGACTCGATTGCCCTGTTCGACCTGTTTGACCCGTTTGACCCGTTTGACTCGTTAGACTCGTTCGACTCATTTGAGTCGTTTGACTCGTTTGACTCGTTAGACTCGCTTGACTCGATTGTCCTGTCCGACCCGTTTGACTCGTTTGACTCGTTTGACTTGTTTGACTCGTTTGACTCGTTCGACTCGTATGAGTCGTTTGACTCGTTTGAATCGTTAGACTCGTTTGACTCGTTTGACTCGTTTGACTCGTTTGACCCGTTTGACTCGTTTGACTCGTTTGACTCGTTTGACTAGATTGTCTCGTTTGACTCGTTTGACTCGTTGGACTCGTTTGACTCGCTTGACTCGATTGTCCAGTTCGAACAGTTTGACTAGTTTGACTCGTTTCACTCGTTTCACTCGTTTGTCTCGTTCGACACGTTTGACTCGTTTCACTCGTTTCACTCGTTTGTCTCGTTCGACTCGGTTGACTCGTTAGACTCGTTCGACTCATTTGAGTCGTTTGACTCGTTTGACTCGTTAGACTCGCTTGACTCGATTGTCCAGTTCGAACAGTTTGACTCGTTTGACTCGTTTGACTCGTTTGACTCGTTCGACTCGTTTGAGTCGTTTGACTCGTTTGACACGTTTGACTCGTTTGACTCGTTTGACTCGTTTGGCTCGTTTAACTCGCTTGACTCGATTGTCCTGTCCGACCCGTTTGACTCGTTTGACTCGTTTGACTCGTATGACTCGTTTGACACGTTTGACTCGTTTGACTCGTGTGACTCGTTTGACTCGTTTGACTCGTTTGACTCGTTTGACTCGTTTGACTCGTTTGACTCGTGTGACTCGTTTGACTCGTATGGCTCGTTTGACTCGTTTGACTCGTTTGACTCGTTTGGCTCGTTTGACCCGTTTGACTCGTTTGACTCGATTGACTCGTTTGACTCGTTTGACTCGATTGACTCGTTTGTCTCGTTTGAAAGGTTCGACACGATTGACTCGTTTGACTCGATTGACTCGTTTGACTCGTTTGACTCGTTTGACTCGTTTGACTCGTTTGACTCGTTCGACTCGTATGAGTCGTTTGACTCGTTTGAATCGTTTGTCTCGTTCGACACGTTTGACTCGTTTCACTCGTTTCACTCGTTTGTCTCGTTCGACTCGGTTGACTCGTTAGACTCGTTCGACTCATTTGAGCCGTTTGACTCGTTTGACTCGTTAGACTCGCTTGACTCGATTGTCCAGTTCGAACAGTTTGACTCGTTTGACTCGTTTGACTCGTTTGACTCGTTTGACTCGTTTGACTCGTTTGACTCGTTTGACTCGTTTGACTCGTTTGACTCGTTTGACTCGTTTGACTCGTTTGACTCGTTTGACTCGTTTGACTCGTTTGACTCGTTTGACTCGTTTGACTCGGTTGACTCGTTTGACTCGTTTGACTCGTTTGACTCGTTTGACTCGTTTGACTCGTTTGACTCGTTTGACTCGTTTGACTCGTTTGACTCGTTTGACTCGTTTGACTCGTTTGACTCGTTTGACTCGTTTGACTCGTTTGACTCGTTTGACTCGTTTGACTCGTTTGACTCGTTTGACTCGTTTGACTCGTTTGACTCGTTTGACTCGTTTGACTCGTTTGACTCTTTTGACTCGATTGACTCGTTTGACTCGTTTGACTCGTTTGACTCGTTTGACTCGTTTGACTCGTTTGACTCGTTTGACTCGTTTGACTCGTTTGACTCGTTTGACTCGTTTGACTCGTTTGACTCGTTTGACTCGTTTGACTCGTTTGACTCGTTTGACTCGTTTGACTCGTTTGACTCGTTTGACTCGTTTGACTCGTTTGACTCGTTTGACTCGTTTGACTCGTTTGACTCGTTTGACTCGTTTGACTCGTTTGACTCGTTTGACTCGTTTGACTCGTTTGACTCGTTTGACTCGTTTGACTCGTTTGACTCGTTTGACTCGTTTGACACGTTTGACTCGTTTGACTCGTTTGAATCGTTTGACTCGTTAGACTCGCTTGACTCGATTGTCCAGTTCGAACAGTTTGACTCGTTTGACTCGTTTGACTCGTTTGACTCGTTTGACCCGTTTGACTCGTTTGACTCGTTTGACTCGATTGACTCGTTTCACTCGTTTGACTCGTTCGACTCGTTTGACTCGTTTGACTCGTCTGACACGTTCGACTAGTCTGTCACGTTTGACTCGTTTGAGTCGTTTGATACGGTTGACTCGTTTGACTCGTTTGAGTCGTTTGACACGGTTGACTCGTTTGACTCATTTGACTCGTTTGACTCGTTTGACTCGTTTGACTCGTTTGACTCGTTTGACTCGCTTGACTCGATTGTCCAGTTCGAACAGTTTGACTCGTTTGACTCGTTTGACTCGTTTGACTCGTTTGACTCGTTTGACTCGTTTGACTCGTTTGACTCGTTTGACTCGTTTGACTCGTTTGACTCGTTTGACTCGTTCGACTCGTTTGACTCGTTCGACTCGTATGACTCGTTCGACTCGTTTGAAACGTTTGACTCGTTTGACTCGTTTGAGTCGTTTGACTCGTTTGACTCGTTTGACTCGTTTGACTCGTATGACTCGTTTGACTCATTCGACTCGTTTGACTCGTTCGACTCGTTTAAATCGTTTGACTCGATTGCCCTGTTCGACCTGTTTGACCCGTTTGACCCGTTTGACTCGTTAGACTCGTTCGACTCATTTGAGTCGTTTGACTCGTTTGACTCGTTAGACTCGCTTGACTCGATTGTCCTGTCCGACCCGTTTGACTCGTTTGACTCGTTTGACTCGTTTGACTCGTTTGACTCGTTCGACTCGTATGAGTCGTTTGACTCGTTTGAATCGTTAGACTCGTTTGACTCGTTTGACTCGTTTGACTCGTTTGACCCGTTTGACTCGTTTGACTCGTTTGACTCGTTTGACTAGATTGTCTCGTTTGACTCGTTTGACTCGTTGGACTCGTTTGACTCGCTTGACTCGATTGTCCAGTTCGAACAGTTTGACTAGTTTGACTCGTTTCACTCGTTTCACTCGTTTGTCTCGTTCGACACGTTTGACTCGTTTCACTCGTTTCACTCGTTTGTCTCGTTCGACTCGGTTGACTCGTTAGACTCGTTCGACTCATTTGAGTCGTTTGACTCGTTTGACTCGTTAGACTCGCTTGACTCGATTGTCCAGTTCGAACAGTTTGACTCGTTTGACTCGTTTGACTCGTTTGACTCGTTTGACTCGTTTGACTCGTTTGACTCTTTTGACTCGATTGACTCGTTTGACTCGTTTGACTCGTTTGACTCGTTTGACTCGTTTGACTCGTTTGACTCGTTTGACTCGTTTGACTCGTTTGACTCGTTTGACTCGTTTGACTCGTTTGACTCGTTTGACTCGTTTGACTCGTTTGACTCGTTTGACTCGTTTGACTCGTTTGACTCGTTTGACTCGTTTGACTCGCTTGACTCGATTGTCCAGTTCGAACAGTTTGACTCGTTTGACTCGTTTGACTCGTTTGACTCGATTGACTCGTTTGACTCGTTTGACTCGTTTGACTCGTTTGACTCGTTTGACTCGTTTGACTCGTTTGACTCGTTCGACTCGTTTGACTCGTTCGACTCGTATGACTCGTTCGACTCGTTTGAAACGTTTGACTCGTTTGACTCGTTTGAGTCGTTTGACTCGTTTGACTCGTTTGACTCGTTTGACTCGTATGACTCGTTTGACTCATTCGACTCGTTTGACTCGTTCGACTCGTTTAAATCGTTTGACTCGATTGCCCTGTTCGACCTGTTTGACCCGTTTGACCCGTTTGACTCGTTAGACTCGTTCGACTCATTTGAGTCGTTTGACTCGTTTGACTCGTTAGACTCGCTTGACTCGATTGTCCTGTCCGACCCGTTTGACTCGTTTGACTCGTTTGACTTGTTTGACTCGTTTGACTCGTTCGACTCGTATGAGTCGTTTGACTCGTTTGAATCGTTAGACTCGTTTGACTCGTTTGACTCGTTTGACTCATTTGACCCGTTTGACTCGTTTGACTCGTTTGACTCGTTTGACTAGATTGTCTCGTTTGACTCGTTTGACTCGTTGGACTCGTTTGACTCGCTTGACTCGATTGTCCAGTTCGAACAGTTTGACTAGTTTGACTCGTTTCACTCGTTTCACTCGTTTGTCTCGTTCGACACGTTTGACTCGTTTCACTCGTTTCACTCGTTTGTCTCGTTCGACTCGGTTGACTCGTTAGACTCGTTCGACTCATTTGAGTCGTTTGACTCGTTTGACTCGTTAGACTCGCTTGACTCGATTGTCCAGTTCGAACAGTTTGACTCGTTTGACTCGTTTGACTCGTTTGACTCGTTTGACTCGTTTGACTCGTTTGACTCGTTTGACTCGTTTGACTCGTTTGACTCGTTTGACTCGTTTGACTCGTTTGACTCGTTTGACTCGTTTGACTCGTTTGACTCGTTTGACTCGTTTGACTCGTTTGACTCGTTTGACTCGTTCGACTCGTTTGAAACGTTTGACTCGTTTGACTCGTTTGAGTCGTTTGACTCGTTTGACTCGTTTGACTCGTTTGACTCGTATGACTCGTTTGACTCATTCGACTCGTTTGACTCGTTCGACTCGTTTAAATCGTTTGACTCGATTGCCCTGTTCGACCTGTTTGACCCGTTTGACCCGTTTGACTCGTTAGACTCGTTCGACTCATTTGAGTCGTTTGACTCGTTTGACTCGTTAGACTCGCTTGACTCGATTGTCCTGTCCGACCCGTTTGACTCGTTTGACTCGTTTGACTTGTTTGACTCGTTTGACTCGTTCGACTCGTATGAGTCGTTTGACTCGTTTGAATCGTTAGACTCGTTTGACTCGTTTGACTCGTTTGACTCGTTTGACCCGTTTGACTCGTTTGACTCGTTTGACTCGTTTGACTAGATTGTCTCGTTTGACTCGTTTGACTCGTTGGACTCGTTTGACTCGCTTGACTCGATTGTCCAGTTCGAACAGTTTGACTAGTTTGACTCGTTTCACTCGTTTCACTCGTTTGTCTCGTTCGACACGTTTGACTCGTTTCACTCGTTTCACTCGTTTGTCTCGTTCGACTCGGTTGACTCGTTAGACTCGTTCGACTCATTTGAGTCGTTTGACTCGTTTGACTCGTTAGACTCGCTTGACTCGATTGTCCAGTTCGAACAGTTTGACTCGTTTGACTCGTTTGACTCGTTTGACTCGTTTGACTCGTTTGACTCGTTTGACTCGTTTGACTCGTTTGACTCGTTTGACTCGTTTGACTCGTTTGACTCGTTTGACTCGTTTGACTCGTTTGACTCGTTTGACTCGTTTGACTCGTTTGACTCGTTTGACTCGTTTGACTCGTTTGACTCGTTTGACTCGTTTGACTCGTTTGACTCGTTTGACTCGTTTGACTCGTTTGACTCGTTTGACTCGTTTGACTCGTTTGACTCGTTTGACTCGTTTGACACGTTTGACTCGTTTGACTCGTTTGAATCGTTTGACTCGTTAGACTCGCTTGACTCGATTGTCCAGTTCGAACAGTTTGACTCGTTTGACTCGTTTGACTCGTTTGACTCGTTTGACCCGTTTGACTCGTTTGACTCGTTTGACTCGATTGACTCGTTTCACTCGTTTGACTCGTTCGACTCGTTTGACTCGTTTGACTCGTTTGACTCGTTTGACTCGTTTGACTCGTTTGACTCGTTTGACTCGTTTGACTCGTTTGACTCGTTTGACTCGTTTGACTCGTTTGACTCGATTGTCCTGTTCGACCCGTTTGAACCGTTTGACACGTTTGCCTCGTTTGACACGTTTGACTCGTTTGACTCGTTTGAATCGTTTGACTCGTTAGACTCGCTTGACTCGATTGTCCAGTTCGAACAGTTTGACTCGTTTGACTCGTTTGACTCGTTTGACTCGTTTGACCCGTTTGACTCGTTTGACTCGTTTGACTCGATTGACTCGTTTCACTCGTTTGACTCGTTCGACTCGTTTGACTCGTTTGACTCGTCTGACACGTTCGACTAGTCTGTCACGTTTGACTCGTTTGAGTCGTTTGATACGGTTGACTCGTTTGACTCGTTTGAGTCGTTTGACACGGTTGACTCGTTTGACTCATTTGACTCGTTTGACTCGTTTGACTCGTTTGACTCGTTTGACTCGTTTGACTCGCTTGACTCGATTGTCCAGTTCGAACAGTTTGACTCGTTTGACTCGTTTGACTCGTTTGACTCGATTGACTCGTTTGACTCGTTTGACTCGTTTGACTCGTTTGACTCGTTTGACTCGTTTGACTCGTTTGACTCGTTCGACTCGTTTGACTCGTTCGACTCGTATGACTCGTTCGACTCGTTTGAAACGTTTGACTCGTTTGACTCGTTTGAGTCGTTTGACTCGTTTGACTCGTTTGACTCGTTTGACTCGTATGACTCGTTTGACTCATTCGACTCGTTTGACTCGTTCGACTCGTTTAAATCGTTTGACTCGATTGCCCTGTTCGACCTGTTTGACCCGTTTGACCCGTTTGACTCGTTAGACTCGTTCGACTCATTTGAGTCGTTTGACTCGTTTGACTCGTTAGACTCGCTTGACTCGATTGTCCTGTCCGACCCGTTTGACTCGTTTGACTCGTTTGACTTGTTTGACTCGTTTGACTCGTTCGACTCGTATGAGTCGTTTGACTCGTTTGAATCGTTAGACTCGTTTGACTCGTTTGACTCGTTTGACTCGTTTGACCCGTTTGACTCGTTTGACTCGTTTGACTCGTTTGACTCGTTTGTCTCGTTTGACTCGTTTGACTCGTTGGACTCGTTTGACTCGCTTGACTCGATTGTCCAGTTCGAACAGTTTGACTAGTTTGACTCGTTTCACTCGTTTCACTCGTTTGTCTCGTTCGACACGTTTGACTCGTTTCACTCGTTTCACTCGTTTGTCTCGTTCGACTCGGTTGACTCGTTAGACTCGTTCGACTCATTTGAGTCGTTTGACTCGTTTGACTCGTTAGACTCGCTTGACTCGATTGTCCAGTTCGAACAGTTTGACTCGTTTGACTCGTTTGACTCGTTTGACTCGTTCGACTCGTTTGAGTCGTTTGACTCGTTTGACACGTTTGACTCGTTTGACTCGTTTGACTCGTTTGGCTCGTTTAACTCGCTTGACTCGATTGTCCTGTCCGACCCGTTTGACTCGTTTGACTCGTTTGACTCGTATGACTCGTTTGACACGTTTGACTCGTTTGACTCGTGTGACTCGTTTGACTCGTTTGACTCGTTTGACTCGTTTGACTCGTTTGACTCGTTTGACTCGTGTGACTCGTTTGACTCGTATGGCTCGTTTGACTCGTTTGACTCGTTTGACTCGTTTGGCTCGTTTGACCCGTTTGACTCGTTTGACTCGATTGACTCGTTTGACTCGTTTGACTCGATTGACTCGTTTGTCTCGTTTGAAAGGTTCGACACGATTGACTCGTTTGACTCGATTGACTCGTTTGACTCGTTTGACTCGTTTGACTCGTTTGACTCGTTTGACTCGTTCGACTCGTATGACTCGTTCGACTCGTTTGAAACGTTTGACTCGTTTGACTCGTTTGAGTCGTTTGACTCGTTTGACACGATTGACTCGTTTGACGCGTTTAACTCGTTTGACTCGATTGACTCGTTTGACTCGTTTGACTCGTTTGACTCGTTTGACTCGTTTGACTCGTTTGACTCGATTGTCCTGTTCGACCCGTTTGACCCGTTTGACACGATTGCATCGTTTGACTCGTTTGACTCGTTTGACTCGTTTGACTCGTTTGACTCGTTTGACTCGTTTGACTCGCTTGACTCGATTGTCCAGTTCGAACAGTTTGACTCGATTGACTCGTTTGACTCGTTTGACTCGTTTGACTCGTTTGACTCGTTTGACTCGTTCGACTCGTATGACTCGTTCGACTCGTTTGAAACGTTTGACTCGTTTGACTCGTTTGACTCGTTTAACTCGTTTGACACGATTGACTCGTTTGACGCGTTTAACTCGTTTGACTCGATTGACTCGTTTGACGCGTTTAACTCGTTTGACTCGATTGACTCTTTTGACACGATGACTCGTTTGACTCGTTTGACTCGTTTGACTCGTTTGACTCGTTTAACTCGTTTGACTCGTTTGACTCGTTTGACTCGTTTGACTCGTTTCACTCGTTTGACTCGTTTGACTCGTATGACTCGTTTGACTCATTCGACTCGTTTGACTCGTTCGACTCGTTTGACTCGTTTGACTCGTTCGACTCGTTTGACTCGTTCGACTCGTTTAACTCGTTTGACTCGATTGCCCTGTTCGACCTGTTTGACCCGTTTGACCCGTTTGACACGTTTGACTCGTTTGACTCGTTTGACTCGTTTGACTCGTTCGACTCGTTTGACTCGTTAGACTCGTTTGACTCGTTTGACTCGTTCGACTCGTTTGACTCGTTCGACTCGTTTAACTCGTTTGACTCGATTGCCCTGTTCGACCTGTTTGACCCGTTTGACCCGTTTGACACGTTTGACTCGTTTGACTCGTTTGACTCGTTTGACTCGTTTGACTCGTTTGACTCGTTTCACTCGTTTGACTCGTTTGACTCGTATGACTCGTTTGACTCATTCGACTCGTTTGACTCGTTCGACTCGTTTGACTCGTTTGACTCGTTCGACTCGTTTGACTCGTTCGACTCGTTTAACTCGTTTGACTCGATTGCCCTGTTCGACCTGTTTGACCCGTTTGACCCGTTTGACACGTTTGACTCGTTTGACTCGTTTGACTCGTTTGACTCGTTTGACTCGTTTGACTCGTTTGACTCGTTTGACTCGTTTGACTCGTTTGACTCGTTTGACTTGTTTGACTCGTTTGAGTCGTTTGACTCGTTTGACTCGTTTGACTCGTTTGACTCGTTTGACTCGTTTGACTCGTTTGACTCGTTTGACTCGTTTGACTCGTTTGACTCGATTGTCCTGTTCGACCCGTTTGACCCGTTTGACACGTTTGCCTCGTTTGACTCGTTTGACTCGTTTGACTCGTTTGACTCGTTTGACTCGTTTGACTCGCTTGACTCGATTGTCCAGTTCGAACAGTTTGACTCGTTTGACTCGTTTGACTCGTTTGACTCGATTGACTCGTTTGACTCGTTTGACTCGTTTGACTCGTTTGACTCGTTTGACTCGTTCGACTCGTATGACTCGTTCGACTCGTTTGAAACGTTTGACTCGTTTGACTCGTTTGAGTCGTTTGACTCGTTTGACTCGTTTGACTCGTTTGACTCGTTTGACTCGTTTGACTTGTTTGACTCGTTTGAGTCGTTTGACTCGTTTGACTCGTTTGACTCGTTTGACTCGTTTGACTCGTTTGACTCGTTTGACTCGTTTGGCTCGTTTCACTCGTTTGACTCGATTGTCCTGTTCGACCCGTTTGACTCGTTTGACTCGTTTTACTCGTTTGACTCGTTTGACTCGTTTGACTCGTTTGACTCGTTTGACTCGTATGACTCGTTTGACTCGTTTGACTCGTTTGACTCGTTCGACTCGTTTGACTCGTTTGACTCGTTTAACTCGTTTGACTCGTTTGACTCGTTTGACGCGTTTAACTCGATTGTCCTGTTCGAACCGTTTGACCCATTTGACACGTTTGCCTCGTTTGACGCGTTTGACTCGTTTGACTCGTTTGACTCGTTTGACTCGTTTGACTCGTTTGACACGTTTGACTCGTTTGACTCGTTTGACTCGATTGTCCTGTTCGACCCGTTTGACCCGTTTGCCTCGTTTGACACGTTTGACTCGTTTGACTCGTTTGACTCGTTTGACTCGTTTGACTCGTTTGACTCGTTTGACTCGTTTGACTCGTTTGACTCGTTTGACTCGATTGACTCGTTTGTCTCGTTTGAAAGGTTCGACACGATTGACTCGTTTGACTCGATTGACTCGTTTGACTCGTTTGACTCGTTTGACTCGTTTGACTCGTTTGACTCGTTCGACTCGTATGACTCGTTCGACTCGTTTGAAACGTTTGACTCGTTTGACTCGTTTGAGTCGTTTGACTCGTTTGACACGATTGACTCGTTTGACGCGTTTAACTCGTTTGACTCGATTGACTCGTTTGACTCGTTTGACTCGTTTGACTCGTTTGACTCGTTTGACTCGTTTGACTCGATTGTCCTGTTCGACCCGTTTGACCCGTTTGACACGATTGCCTCGTTTGACTCGTTTGACTCGTTTGACTCGTTTGACTCGTTTGACTCGTTTGACTCGTTTGACTCGCTTGACTCGATTGTCCAGTTCGAACAGTTTGACTCGATTGACTCGTTTGACTCGTTTGACTCGTTTGACTCGTTTGACTCGTTTGACTCGTTCGACTCGTATGACTCGTTCGACTCGTTTGAAACGTTTGACTCGTTTGACTCGTTTGAGTCGTTTGACTCGTTTGACTCGATTGACTCGTTTGACGCGTTTAACTCGTTTGACTCGATTGACTCTTTTGACACGATGACTCGTTTGACTCGTTTGACTCGTTTGACTCGTTTGACTCGTTTAACTCGTTTGACTCGTTTGACTCGTTTGACTCGTTTGACTCGTTTCACTCGTTTGACTCGTTTGACTCGTATGACTCGTTTGACTCATTCGACTCGTTTGACTCGTTCGACTCGTTTGACTCGTTTGACTCGTTCGACTCGTTTGACTCGTTCGACTCGTTTAACTCGTTTGACTCGATTGCCCTGTTCGACCTGTTTGACCCGTTTGACCCGTTTGACACGTTTGACTCGTTTGACTCGTTTGAATCGTTAGAATCGTTTGACTCGTTTGACTCGTTTGACTCGTTTGACCCGTTTGACTCGTTTGACTCGTTTGACTCGTTTGACTCGTATGACTCGTTTGACACGTTTGACTCGTTTGACTCGTGTGACTCGTTTGACTCGTTTGACTCGTTTGACTCGTTTGACTCGTTTGACTCGCTTGACTCGATTGTCCAGTTCGAACAGTTTGACTCGTTTGACTCGTTCGACTCGTTTGACTCGTTCGATTCGTTTGACTCGTTCGACTCGTTTGAGTCGTTTGACTCGTTTGAATCGTTAGAATCGTTAGACTCGTTTGACTCGTTTGACTCGTTTGACTCGATTGACCCGTTTGACTCGTTTGACTCGTTTGACTCGATTGACTCGTTTGTCTCGTTTGAAAGGTTCGACACGATTGACTCGATTGACTCGTCTGACACGTTCGACTAGTCTGTCACGTTTGATTCGTTTGAGTCGTTTGATACGGTTGACTCGTTTGACTCGTTTGAGTCGTTTGACACGGTTGACTCGTTTGACTCATTTGACTCGTTTGACTCGTTTGACTCGTTTGACTCGTTTGACTCGTTTGACTCGCTTGACTCGATTGTCCAGTTCGAACAGTTTGACTCGTTTGACTCGTTTGACTCGTTTGACTCGATTGACTCGTTTGACTCGTTTGACTCGTTTGACTCGTTTGACTCGTTTGACTCGTTCGACTCGTTTGACTCGTTCGACTCGTTTAACTCGTTTGACTCGTTTGACTCGTTTGACTCGTTTGACTCGTTTGACTCGTTTGACTTGTTTGACTCGTTTGAGTCGTTTGACTCGTTTGACTCGTTTGACTCGTTTGACTCGTTTGACTCGTTTGACTCGTTTGGCTCGTTTCACTCGTTTGACTCGATTGTCCTGTTCGACCCGTTTGACTCGTTTGACTCGTTTTACTCGTTTGACTCGTTTGACTCGTTTGACTCGTTTGTCTCGTTTGACTCGTATGACTCGTTTGACTCGTTTGACTCGTTTGACTCGTTCGACTCGTTTGACTCGTTTGACTCGTTTAACTCGTTTGACTCGTTTGACTCGTTTGACGCGTTTAACTCGATTGTCCTGTTCGACCCGTTTGACCCATTTGACACGTTTGCCTCGTTTGACTCGTTTGACTCGTTTGACTCGTTTGACTCGTTTGACTCGTTTGACTCGTTTGACTCGTTTGACTCGTTTGACTCGCTTGACTCGATTGTCCAGTTCGAACAGTTTGACTCGTTGGACTCGTTTGACTCGTTTGACTCGCTTGACTCGATTGTCCAGTTCGAACAGTTTGACTCGTTTGACTCGTTTGACTCGTTTGACTCGATTGACTCGTTTGACTCGTTTGACTCGTTTGACTCGTTTGACTCGATTGACCCGTTTGACTCGTTTGACTCGTTTGACTCGTTTGACTCGTTTGACTCGATTGACTCGTTTGTCTCGTTTGAAAGGTTCGACACGATTGACTCGATTGACTCGTCTGACACGTTCGACTAGTCTGTCACGTTTGACTCGTTTGAGTCGTTTGATACGGTTGACTCGTTTGACTCGTTTGAGTCGTTTGACACGGTTGACTCGTTTGACTCATTTGACTCGTTTGACTCGTTTGACTCGTTTGACTCGTTTGACTCGTTTGACTCGTTTGACTCGTTTGACTCGTTTGACTCGCTTGACTCGATTGTCCAGTTCGAACAGTTTGACTCGTTTGACTCGTTTGACTCGTTTGACTCGATTGACTCGTTTGACTCGTTTGACTCGTTTGACTCGTTTGACTCGTTTGACTCGTTCGACTCGTATGACTCGTTCGACTCGTTTGAAACGTTTGACTCGTTTGACTCGTTTGAGTCGTTTGACTCGTTTGACACGATTGACTCGTTTGACGCGTTTAACTCGTTTGACTCGATTGACTCGTTTGACTCGATTGACTCGTTTGACTCGATTGACTCGTTTGACTCGTTTGACTCGTTTGACTCGTTTGACTCGTTTGACTCGTTTGACTCGTTTGACTCGTTTGACTCGTTTGACTCGTTTGACTCGTATGACTCGTTTGACTCATTCGACTCGTTTGACTCGTTCGACTCGTTTGACTCGTTTGACTCGTTCGACTCGTTTAACTCGTTTGACTCGATTGCCCTGTTCGACCTGTTTGACCCGTTTGACCCGTTTGACACGTTTGACTCGTTTGACTCGTTTGACTCGTTTGACTCGTTTGACTCGTTTGACTCGTTTGACTCGTTTGACTCGTTTGACTCGTTTGACTTGTTTGACTCGTTTGAGTCGTTTGAGTCGTTTGACCCGTTTGACTCGTTTGACTCGTTTGACTCGCTTGACTCGATTGTCCAGTTCGAACAGTTTGACTCGTTGGACTCGTTTGACTCGTTTGACTCGCTTGACTCGATTGTCCAGTTCGAACAGTTTGACTCGTTTGACTCGTTTCACTCGTTTGTCTCGTTCGACTCGTTTGACTCGTTAGACTCGTTCGACTCATTTGAGTCGTTTGACTCGTTTGACTCGTTAGACTCGCTTGACTCGATTGTCCAGTTCGAACAGTTTGACTCGTTTGACTCGTTTGACTCGTTTGACTCGTTCGACTCGTTTGACTCGTTCGACTCGTATGAGTCGTTTGACTCGTTTGAATCGTTAGACTCGTTTGACTCGTTTGACTCGTTTGACTCGTTTGACCCGTTTGACTCGTTTGACTCGTTTGAATCGTTTGACCCGTTTGACTCGTTTGACTCGTTTGACTCGTTTGACTCGTTTGACTCGATTGACTCGTTTGTCTCGTTTGAAAGGTTCGACACGATTGACTCGATTGACTCGTCTGACACGTTCGACTAGTCTGTCACGTTTGACTCGTTTGAGTCGTTTGATACGGTTGACTCGTTTGACTCGTTTGAGTCGTTTGACACGGTTGACTCGTTTGACTCATTTGACTCGTTTGACTCGTTTGACTCGTTTGACTCGTTTGACTCGTTTGACTCGCTTGACTCGATTGTCCAGTTCGAACAGTTTGACTCGTTTGACTCGTTTGACTCGTTTGACTCGATTGACTCGTTTGACTCGTTTGACTCGTTTGACTCGTTTGACTCGTTTGACTCGTTTGACTCGTTTGACTCGTTCGACTCGTTTGACTCGTTCGACTCGTATGACTCGTTCGACTCGTTTGAAACGTTTGACTCGTTTGACTCGTTTGAGTCGTTTGACTCGTTTGACTCGATTGACTCGTTTGACTCGATTGACTCGTTTGACTCGATTCACTCGTTTGACTCGATTGACTCGTTTGACTCGATTGACTCGTTTGACTCGTTTGACTCGTTTGACTCGTTTGACTCGTTTGACTCGTTTGACTCGTTTGACTCGTTTGACTCGTTTGACTCGTATGACTCGTTTGACTCATTCGACTCGTTTGACTCGTTCGACTCGTTTGACTCGTTTGACTCGTTCGACTCGTTTGACTCGTTCGACTCGTTTAAATCGTTTGACTCGATTGCCCTGTTCGACCTGTTTGACCCGTTTGACCCGTTTGACTCGTTAGACTCGTTCGACTCATTTGAGTCGTTTGACTCGTTTGACTCGTTAGACTCGCTTGACTCGATTGTCCTGTCCGACCCGTTTGACTCGTTTGACTCGTTTGACTTGTTTGACTCGTTTGACTCGTTTGACACGTTTGACTCGATTGACCCGTTTGACTCGTTTGACTCGTTTGACTCGTTTGACTCGTTCGACTCGTTCGACTCGTTTGAGTCGTTCGACTCGTTTGACTCGTTCGACTCGTATGAGTCGTTTGACTCGTTTGAATCGTTTGTCTCGTTCGACACGTTTGACTCGTTTCACTCGTTTCACTCGTTTGTCTCGTTCGACTCGGTTGACTCGTTAGACTCGTTCGACTCATTTGAGCCGTTTGACTCGTTTGACTCGTTAGACTCGCTTGACTCGATTGTCCAGTTCGAACAGTTTGACTCGTTTGACTCGTTTGACTCGTTTGACTCGTTTGACTCGTTTGACTCGTTTGACTCGTTTGACTCGTTTGACTCGTTTGACTCGTTTGACTCGTTTGACTCGTTTGACTCGTTTGACTCGTTTGACTCGGTTGACTCGTTTGACTCGTTTGACTCGTTTGACTCGTTTGACTCGTTTGACTCGTTTGACTCGTTTGACTCGTTTGACTCGTTTGACTCGTTTGACTCGTTTGACTCGTTTGACTCGTTTGACTCGTTTGACTCGTTTGACTCGTTTGACTCGTTTGACTCGTTTGACTCGTTTGACTCGTTTGACTCGTTTGACTCGTTTGACTCGTTTGACTCGGTTGACTCGTTTGACTCGTTTGACTCGTTTGACTCGTTTGACTCGTTTGACTCGTTTGACTCGTTTGACTCGTTTGACTCGTTTGACTCGTTCGACTCGTATGACTCGTTCGACTCGTTTGAAACGTTTGACTCGTTTGACTCGTTTGAGTCGTTTGATACGGTTGACTCGTTTGACTCGTTTGAGTCGTTTGACACGGTTGACTCGTTTGACTCATTTGACTCGTTTGACTCGTTTGACTCGTTTGACTCGTTTGACTCGTTTGACTCGCTTGACTCGATTGTCCAGTTCGAACAGTTTGACTCGTTTGACTCGTTTGACTCGTTTGACTCGATTGACTCGTTTGACTCGTTTGACTCGTTTGACTCGTTTGACTCGTTTGACTCGTTTGACTCGTTTGACTCGTTCGACTCGTTTGACTCGTTCGACTCGTATGACTCGTTCGACTCGTTTGAAACGTTTGACTCGTTTGACTCGTTTGAGTCGTTTGACTCGTTTGACTCGTTTGACTCGTTTGACTCGTATGACTCGTTTGACTCATTCGACTCGTTTGACTCGTTCGACTCGTTTAAATCGTTTGACTCGATTGCCCTGTTCGACCTGTTTGACCCGTTTGACCCGTTTGACTCGTTAGACTCGTTCGACTCATTTGAGTCGTTTGACTCGTTTGACTCGTTAGACTCGCTTGACTCGATTGTCCTGTCCGACCCGTTTGACTCGTTTGACTCGTTTGACTTGTTTGACTCGTTTGACTCGTTCGACTCGTATGAGTCGTTTGACTCGTTTGAATCGTTAGACTCGTTTGACTCGTTTGACTCGTTTGACTCGTTTGACCCGTTTGACTCGTTTGACTCGTTTGACTCGTTTGACTAGATTGTCTCGTTTGACTCGTTTGACTCGTTGGACTCGTTTGACTCGCTTGACTCGATTGTCCAGTTCGAACAGTTTGACTAGTTTGACTCGTTTCACTCGTTTCACTCGTTTGTCTCGTTCGACACGTTTGACTCGTTTCACTCGTTTCACTCGTTTGTCTCGTTCGACTCGGTTGACTCGTTAGACTCGTTCGACTCATTTGAGTCGTTTGACTCGTTTGACTCGTTAGACTCGCTTGACTCGATTGTCCAGTTCGAACAGTTTGACTCGTTTGACTCGTTTGACTCGTTTGACTCGTTCGACTCGTTTGAGTCGTTTGACTCGTTTGACACGTTTGACTCGTTTGACTCGTTTGACTCGTTTGGCTCGTTTAACTCGCTTGACTCGATTGTCCTGTCCGACCCGTTTGACTCGTTTGACTCGTTTGACTCGTATGACTCGTTTGACACGTTTGACTCGTTTGACTCGTGTGACTCGTTTGACTGGTTTGACTCGTTTGACTCGTTTGACTCGTTTGACTCGTTTGACTCGTTTGACTCGTTCGACACGTTTGACTCGTTCGACTCGTTTGACTCGTTCGACTCGTTTGACTCGTTCGACTCGTTTGACTCGTTCGACTCGTTTGACTCGTTCGACTCGTTTGAGTCGTTTGACTCGTTTGAATCGTTAGACTCGTTTGACTCGTTTGACTCGTTTGACTCGTTTGACCCGTTTGACTCGTTTGACTCGTTTGACTCGTTTGACTCGTTTGACTCGATTGACTCGTTTGTCTCGTTTGAAAGGTTCGACACGATTGACTCGATTGACTCGTCTGACACGTTCGACTAGTCTGTCACGTTTGACTCGTCTGAGTCGTTTGATACGGTTGACTCGTTTGACTCGTTTGAGTCGTTTGACACGGTTGACTCGTTTGACTCATTTGACTCGTTTGACTCGTTTGACTCGTTTGACTCGTTTGACTCGTTTGACTCGCTTGACTCGATTGTCCAGTTCGAACAGTTTGACTCGTTTGACTCGATTGACTCGTTTGACTCGATTGACTCGTTTGACTCGTTTGACTCGTTTGACTCGTTTGACTCGTTTGACTCGTTTGACTCGTTTGACTCGTTTGACTCGTTTGACTCGTTTGACTCGTTTGAGTCGTTTGTCTCGTTTGACTCGTTTGACTCGTTTGACTCGTTTGACTCGTTTGACTCGTTTGACTCGTTTGACTCGTTTGGCTCGTTTCACTCGTTTGACTCGTTTGACTCGTTTGACTCGATTGTCCTGTTCGACCCGTTTGACTCGTTTGACTCGTTTTACTCGTTTGACGCGTTTGACTCGTTTGACTCGTTTGACTCGTTTGACTCGATTGTCCTGTTCGACCCGTTTGACCCGTTCGACTCGTTCGACTCGTTCGACTCGTTCGACTCGTTCGACTCGTTCGACTCGTTCGACTCGTTCGACTCGTTCGACTCGTTCGACTCGTTCGACTCGTTCGACTCGTTCGACTCGTTCGACTCGTTCGACTCGTTCGACTCGTTCGACTCGTTCGACTCGTTCGACTCGTTCGACTCGTTCGACTCGTTCGACTCGTTCGACTCGTTCGACTCGTTCGACTCGTTCGACTCGTTCGACTCGTTCGACTCGTTCGACTCGTTCGACTCGTTCGACTCGTTCGACTCGTTCGACTCGTTCGACTCGTTCGACTCGTTCGACTCGTTCGACTCGTTCGACTCGTTCGACTCGTTCGACTCGTTCGACTCGTTCGACTCGTTCGACTCGTTCGACTCGTTCGACTCGTTCGACTCGTTCGACTCGTTCGACTCGTTCGACTCGTTCGACTCGTTCGACTCGTTCGACTCGTTCGACTCGTTCGACTCGTTCGACTCGTTCGACTCGTTCGACTCGTTCGACTCGTTCGACTCGTTCGACTCGTTCGACTCGTTCGACTCGTTCGACTCGTTCGACTCGTTCGACTCGTTCGACTCGTTCGACTCGTTCGACTCGTTCGACTCGTTCGACTCGTTCGACTCGTTCGACTCGTTCGACTCGTTCGACTCGTTCGACTCGTTCGACTCGTTCGACTCGTTCGACTCGTTCGACTCGTTCGACTCGTTCGACTCGTTCGACTCGTTCGACTCGTTCGACTCGTTCGACTCGTTCGACTCGTTCGACTCGTTCGACTCGTTCGACTCGTTCGACTCGTTCGACTCGTTCGACTCGTTCGACTCGTTCGACTCGTTCGACTCGTTCGACTCGTTCGACTCGTTCGACTCGTTCGACTCGTTCGACTCGTTCGACTCGTTCGACTCGTTCGACTCGTTCGACTCGTTCGACTCGTTCGACTCGTTCGACTCGTTCGACTCGTTCGACTCGTTCGACTCGTTCGACTCGTTCGACTCGTTCGACTCGTTCGACTCGTTCGACTCGTTCGACTCGTTCGACTCGTTCGACTCGTTCGACTCGTTCGACTCGTTCGACTCGTTCGACTCGTTCGACTCGTTCGACTCGTTCGACTCGTTCGACTCGTTCGACTCGTTCGACTCGTTCGACTCGTTCGACTCGTTCGACTCGTTCGACTCGTTCGACTCGTTCGACTCGTTCGACTCGTTCGACTCGTTCGACTCGTTCGACTCGTTCGACTCGTTCGACTCGTTCGACTCGTTCGACTCGTTCGACTCGTTCGACTCGTTCGACTCGTTCGACTCGTTCGACTCGTTCGACTCGTTCGACTCGTTCGACTCGTTCGACTCGTTCGACTCGTTCGACTCGTTCGACTCGTTCGACTCGTTCGACTCGTTCGACTCGTTCGACTCGTTCGACTCGTTCGACTCGTTCGACTCGTTCGACTCGTTCGACTCGTTCGACTCGTTCGACTCGTTCGACTCGTTCGACTCGTTCGACTCGTTCGACTCGTTCGACTCGTTCGACTCGTTCGACTCGTTCGACTCGTTCGACTCGTTCGACTCGTTCGACTCGTTCGACTCGTTCGACTCGTTCGACTCGTTCGACTCGTTCGACTCGTTCGACTCGTTCGACTCGTTCGACTCGTTCGACTCGTTCGACTCGTTCGACTCGTTCGACTCGTTCGACTCGTTCGACTCGTTCGACTCGTTCGACTCGTTCGACTCGTTCGACTCGTTCGACTCGTTCGACTCGTTCGACTCGTTCGACTCGTTCGACTCGTTCGACTCGTTCGACTCGTTCGACTCGTTCGACTCGTTCGACTCGTTCGACTCGTTCGACTCGTTCGACTCGTTCGACTCGTTCGACTCGTTCGACTCGTTCGACTCGTTCGACTCGTTCGACTCGTTCGACTCGTTCGACTCGTTCGACTCGTTCGACTCGTTCGACTCGTTCGACTCGTTCGACTCGTTCGACTCGTTCGACTCGTTCGACTCGTTCGACTCGTTCGACTCGTTCGACTCGTTCGACTCGTTCGACTCGTTCGACTCGTTCGACTCGTTCGACTCGTTCGACTCGTTCGACTCGTTCGACTCGTTCGACTCGTTCGACTCGTTCGACTCGTTCGACTCGTTCGACTCGTTCGACTCGTTCGACTCGTTCGACTCGTTCGACTCGTTCGACTCGTTCGACTCGTTCGACTCGTTCGACTCGTTCGACTCGTTCGACTCGTTCGACTCGTTCGACTCGTTCGACTCGTTCGACTCGTTCGACTCGTTCGACTCGTTCGACTCGTTCGACTCGTTCGACTCGTTCGACTCGTTCGACTCGTTCGACTCGTTCGACTCGTTCGACTCGTTCGACTCGTTCGACTCGTTCGACTCGTTTGACCCGTTTGACTCGTTTGACTCGTTTGACTCGTTTGACTCGTTTGACTCGTTTGACTCGATTGACTCGTTTGTCTCGTTTGAAAGGTTCGACACGATTGACTCGATTGACTCGTCTGACACGTTCGACTAGTCTGTCACGTTTGACTCGTTTGAGTCGTTTGATACGGTTGACTCGTTTGACTCGTTTGAGTCGTTTGACACGGTTGACTCGTTTGACTCATTTGACTCGTTTGACTCGTTTGACTCGTTTGACTCGTTTGACTCGTTTGACTCGATTGTCCAGTTCGATCATTTTGACTCGTTTGACTCGTTTGACTCGTTTGACTCGATTGACTCGTTTGACTCGTTTGACTCGTTTGACTCGTTTGACTCGTTTGACTCGTTTGACTCGTTTGACTCGTTTGACACGTTTGACTCGTTTGACTCGTTTGACTCGATTGTCCTGTTCGACCCGTTTGACCCGTTTGCCTCGTTTGACACGTTTGACTCGTTTGACTCGTTTGACTCGTTTGACTCGTTTGACTCGTTTGACTCGTTTGACTCGTTTGACTCGTTTGACTCGTTTGACTAGTTTGACTCGTTTGACTCGTTTGACTCGTTTGACTCGTTTGACTCGTTTGACTCGTTTGACTCGTTTGACTCGTTTGACTCGTTTGACTCGTTTGACTCGTTTGACTCGTTTGACTCGTTTGACTCGTTTGACTCGTTTGACTCGTTTGACTCGTTTGACTCGTTTGACTCGTTTGACTCGTTTGACTCGTTTGACTCGTTTGACTCGTTTGACTCGTTTGACTCGTTTGACTCGTTTGACTCGTTTGACTCGTTTGACTCGATTGACTCGTTTGACTCGTTTGACTCGTTTGACTCGTTTGACTCGATTGTCCAGTTCGAACAGTTTGACTCGTTTGACTCGTTTGACTCGTTTGACTCGTTTGACTCGTTTGACTCGATTGACTCGTTTGACTCGTTTGACTCGTTTGAGTCGTTTGACTCGTTTGACTCGTTTGACTCGTTTGACTCGTTTGACTCGTTTGACTCGCTTGACTCGATTGTCCAGTTCGAACAGTTTGACTCGTTTGACTCGTTTGACTCGTTTGACTCGTTTGGCTCGTTTAAGTCGCTTGACTCGATTGTCCTGTACGACCCGTTTGACTCGTTTGACTCGTTTGACTCGTTTGACTCGTTTGACTCGTTTGACACGTTTGACTCGTTTGACTCGTTTGACTCGTTTGACTCGTTTGACTCGTTTGACTCGTTTGACTCGATTGACCCGTTTGACTCGTTTGACTCGTTTGACTCGTTTGACTCGCTTGACTCGATTGTCCAGTTCGAACAGTTTGACTCGTTTGACTCGTTCGACTCGTTTGACTCGTTCGACTCGTTTGAGTCGTTTGACTCGTTCGAATCGTTAGACTCGTTTGACTCGTTTGACTCGTTTGACTCGTTTGACCCGTTTGACTCGTTTGACTCGTTTGACTCGTTTGACTCGTTTGACTCGATTGACTCGTTTGTCTCGTTTGAAAGGTTCGACACGATTTACTCGATTGACTCGTCTGACACGTTCGACTAGTCTGTCACGTTTGACTCGTTTGAGTCGTTTGATACGGTTGACTCGTTTGACTCGTTTGAATCGTTTGACACGGTTGACTCGTTTGACTCATTTGACTCGTTTGACTCGTTTGACTCGTTTGACTCGTTTGACTCGCTTGACTCGATTGTCCAGTTCGACCCGTTTGACCCGTTTGACACGTTTGCCTCGTTTGACACGTTTGACTCGTTTGACTCGTTTGACTCGTTTGACTCGTTTGACTCGTTTGACTCGTTTGACTCGTTTGGCTCGTTTAACACGCTTGACTCGATTGTCCTGTTCGACCCGTTTGTCTCTTATGACTCGTTTGACTCGTTTGACTCGTTTGACTCGTTTGACCCGTTTGACACGTGTGACTCGTTTGACTCGATTGACTCGTTCGACCCGTTCGACCCGTTCGACCCGTTCGACCCGTTCGACCCGTTCGACCCGTTCGACCCGTTCGACCCGTTCGACCCGTTCGACCCGTTCGACCCGTTCGACCCGTTCGACCCGTTCGACCCGTTCGACCCGTTCGACCCGTTCGACCCGTTCGACCCGTTCGACCCGTTCGACCCGTTCGACCCGTTCGACCCGTTCGACCCGTTCGACCCGTTCGACCCGTTCGACCCGTTCGACCCGTTCGACCCGTTCGACCCGTTCGACCCGTTCGACCCGTTCGACCCGTTCGACCCGTTCGACCCGTTCGACCCGTTCGACCCGTTCGACCCGTTCGACCCGTTCGACCCGTTCGACCCGTTCGACCCGTTCGACCCGTTCGACCCGTTCGACCCGTTCGACCCGTTCGACCCGTTCGACCCGTTCGACCCGTTCGACCCGTTCGACCCGTTCGACCCGTTCGACTCGTTCGACCCGTTCGACCCGTTCGACCCGTTCGACTCGTTCGACTCGTTCGACTCGTTCGACTCGTTCGACTCGTTCGACTCGTTCGACTCGTTCGACTCGTTCGACTCGTTCGACTCGTTCGACTCGTTCGACTCGTTCGACTCGTTCGACTCGTTCGACTCGTTCGACTCGTTCGACTCGTTCGACTCGTTCGACTCGTTCGACTCGTTCGACTCGTTCGACTCGTTCGACTCGTTCGACTCGTTCGACTCGTTCGACTCGTTCGACTCGTTCGACTCGTTTGACCCGTTTGACTCGTTTGACTCGTTTGACTCGTTTGACTCGTTTGACTCGATTGACTCGTTTGTCTCGTTTGAAAGGTTCGACACGATTGACTCGATTGACTCGTCTGACACGTTCGACTAGTCTGTCACGTTTGACTCGTTTGAGTCGTTTGATACGGTTGACTCGTTTGACTCGTTTGAGTCGTTTGACACGGTTGACTCGTTTGACTCATTTGACTCGTTTGACTCGTTTGACTCGTTTGACTCGTTTGACTCGTTTGACTCGATTGTCCAGTTCGATCATTTTGACTCGTTTGACTCGTTTGACTCGTTTGACTCGATTGACTCGTTTGACTCGTTTGACTCGTTTGACTCGTTTGACTCGTTTGACTCGTTTGACTCGTTTGACTCGTTTGACACGTTTGACTCGTTTGACTCGTTTGACTCGATTGTCCTGTTCGACCCGTTTGACCCGTTTGCCTCGTTTGACACGTTTGACTCGTTTGACTCGTTTGACTCGTTTGACTCGTTTGACTCGTTTGACTCGTTTGACTCGTTTGACTCGTTTGACTCGTTTGACTCGTTTGACTCGTTTGACTCGTTTGACTCGTTTGACTCGTTTGACTCGTTTGACTCGTTTGACTCGTTTGACTCGTTTGACTCGTTTGACTCGTTTGACTCGTTTGACTCGTTTGACTCGTTTGACTCGTTTGACTCGTTTGACTCGTTTGACTCGTTTGACTCGTTTGACTCGTTTGACTCGTTTGACTCGTTTGACTCGTTTGACTCGTTTGACTCGTTTGACTCGTTTGACTCGTTTGACTCGATTGACTCGTTTGACTCGTTTGACTCGTTTGACTCGTTTGACTCGATTGTCCAGTTCGAACAGTTTGACTCGTTTGACTCGTTTGACTCGTTTGACTCGTTTGACTCGTTTGACTCGATTGACTCGTTTGACTCGTTTGACTCGTTTGAGTCGTTTGACTCGTTTGACTCGTTTGACTCGTTTGACTCGTTTGACTCGTTTGACTCGCTTGACTCGATTGTCCAGTTCGAACAGTTTGACTCGTTTGACTCGTTTGACTCGTTTGACTCGTTTGGCTCGTTTAAGTCGCTTGACTCGATTGTCCTGTACGACCCGTTTGACTCGTTTGACTCGTTTGACTCGTTTGACTCGTATGACTCGTTTGACACGTTTGACTCGTTCGACTCGTTCGACTCGATTGACTCGTTTGACCCGTTTGACTCGTTTGACTCGTTTGACTCGTTTGACTCGTTTGACTCGTTTGACTCGATTGACTCGTTTGTCTCGTTTGAAAGGTTCGACACGATTGACTCGATTGACTCGTCTGACACGTTCGACTAGTCTGTCACGTTTGACTCGTTTGAGTCGTTTGATACGGTTGACTCGTTTGACTCGTTTGAGTCGTTTGACACGGTTGACTCGTTTGACTCATTTGACTCGTTTGACTCGTTTGACTCGTTTGACTCGTTTGACTCGTTTGACTCGATTGTCCAGTTCGATCATTTTGACTCGTTTGACTCGTTTGACTCGTTTGACTCGATTGACTCGTTTGACTCGTTTGACTCGTTTGACTCGTTTGACTCGTTTGACTCGTTTGACTCGTTTGACTCGTTTGACACGTTTGACTCGTTTGACTCGTTTGACTCGATTGTCCTGTTCGACCCGTTTGACCCGTTTGCCTCGTTTGACACGTTTGACTCGTTTGACTCGTTTGACTCGTTTGACTCGTTTGACTCGTTTGACTCGTTTGACTCGTTTGACTCGTTTGACTCGTTTGACTCGTTTGACTCGTTTGACTCGTTTGACTCGTTTGACTCGTTTGACTCGTTTGACTCGTTTGACTCGTTTGACTCGTTTGACTCGTTTGACTCGTTTGACTCGTTTGACTCGTTTGACTCGTTTGACTCGTTTGACTCGTTTGACTCGTTTGACTCGTTTGACTCGTTTGACTCGTTTGACTCGTTTGACTCGTTTGACTCGTTTGACTCGTTTGACTCGTTTGACTCGTTTGACTCGTTTGACTCGTTTGACTCGTTTGACTCGTTTGACTCGTTTGACTCGTTTGACTCGTTTGACTCGTTTGACTCGATTGACTCGTTTGACTCGTTTGACTCGTTTGACTCGTTTGACTCGATTGTCCAGTTCGAACAGTTTGACTCGTTTGACTCGTTTGACTCGTTTGACTCGTTTGACTCGTTTGACTCGATTGACTCGTTTGACTCGTTTGACTCGTTTGACTCGTTTGACTCGTTTGACTCGTTTGACTCGTTTGACTCGTTTGACTCGTTTGACTCGCTTGACTCGATTGTCCAGTTCGAACAGTTTGACTCGTTTGACTCGTTTGACTCGTTTGACTCGTTTGGCTCGTTTAACTCGCTTGACTCGATTGTCCTGTACGACCCGTTTGACTCGTTTGACTCGTTTGACTCGTTTGACTCGTATGACTCGTTTGACACGTTTGACTCGTTTGACTCGTTTGACTCGTTTGACTCGTTTGACTCGTTTGACTCGTTTGACTCGATTGACCCGTTTGACTCGTTTGACTCGTTTGACTCGTTTGACTCGCTTGACTCGATTGTCCAGTTCGAACAGTTTGACTCGTTTGACTCGTTCGACTCGTTTGACTCGTTCGACTCGTTTGAGTCGTTTGACTCGTTCGAATCGTTAGACTCGTTTGACTCGTTTGACTCGTTTGACTCGTTTGACCCGTTTGACTCGTTTGACTCGTTTGACTCGTTTGACTCGTTTGACTCGATTGACTCGTTTGTCTCGTTTGAAAGGTTCGACACGATTTACTCGATTGACTCGTCTGACACGTTCGACTAGTCTGTCACGTTTGACTCGTTTGAGTCGTTTGATACGGTTGACTCGTTTGACTCGTTTGAATCGTTTGACACGGTTGACTCGTTTGACTCATTTGACTCGTTTGACTCGTTTGACTCGTTTGACTCGTTTGACTCGCTTGACTCGATTGTCCAGTTCGACCCGTTTGACCCGTTTGACACGTTTGCCTCGTTTGACACGTTTGACTCGTTTGACTCGTTTGACTCGATTGTCCTGTTCGACCCGTTTGACCCGTTTGCCTCGTTTGACACGTTTGACTCGTTTGACTCGTTTGACTCGTTTGACTCGTTTGACTCGTTTGACTCGTTTGACTCGTTTGACTCGTTTGACTCGTTTGACTCGTTTGACTCGTTTGACTCGTTTGACTCGTTTGACTCGTTTGACTCGTTTGACTCGTTTGACTCGTTTGACTCGTTTGACTCGTTTGACTCGTTTGACTCGTTTGACTCGTTTGACTCGTTTGACTCGTTTGACTCGTTTGACTCGTTTGACTCGTTTGACTCGTTTGACTCGTTTGACTCGTTTGACTCGTTTGACTCGTTTGACTCGTTTGACTCGTTTGACTCGTTTGACTCGTTTGACTCGTTTGACTCGATTGACTCGTTTGACTCGTTTGACTCGTTTGACTCGTTTGACTCGATTGTCCAGTTCGAACAGTTTGACTCGTTTGACTCGTTTGACTCGTTTGACTCGTTTGACTCGTTTGACTCGATTGACTCGTTTGACTCGTTTGACTCGTTTGAGTCGTTTGACTCGTTTGACTCGTTTGACTCGTTTGACTCGTTTGACTCGTTTGACTCGCTTGACTCGATTGTCCAGTTCGAACAGTTTGACTCGTTTGACTCGTTTGACTCGTTTGACTCGTTTGGCTCGTTTAAGTCGCTTGACTCGATTGTCCTGTACGACCCGTTTGACTCGTTTGACTCGTTTGACTCGTTTGACTCGTATGACTCGTTTGACACGTTTGACTCGTTTGACTCGTTTGACTCGTTTGACTCGTTTGACTCGTTTGACTCGTTTGACTCGATTGACCCGTTTGACTCGTTTGACTCGTTTGACTCGTTTGACTCGCTTGACTCGATTGTCCAGTTCGAACAGTTTGACTCGTTTGACTCGTTCGACTCGTTTGACTCGTTCGACTCGTTTGAGTCGTTTGACTCGTTCGAATCGTTAGACTCGTTTGACTCGTTTGACTCGTTTGACTCGTTTGACTCGTTTGACTCGTTTGACTCGTTTGACTCGTTTGACTCGTTTGACTCGATTGACTCGTTTGTCTCGTTTGAAAGGTTCGACACGATTTACTCGATTGACTCGTCTGACACGTTCGACTAGTCTGTCACGTTTGACTCGTTTGAGTCGTTTGATACGGTTGACTCGTTTGACTCGTTTGAATCGTTTGACACGGTTGACTCGTTTGACTCGTTTGACTCGTTTGACTCGTTTGACTCGTTTGACTCGTTTGACTCGCTTGACTCGATTGTCCAGTTCGACCCGTTTGACCCGTTTGACACGTTTGCCTCGTTTGACACGTTTGACTCGTTTGACTCGTTTGACTCGTTTGACTCGTTTGACTCGTTTGACTCGTTTGACTCGTTTGGCTCGTTTAACACGCTTGACTCGATTGTCCTGTTCGACCCGTTTGTCTCTTATGACTCGTTTGACTCGTTTGACTCGTTTGACTCGTTTGACCCGTTTGACACGTGTGACTCGTTTGACTCGATTGACTCGTTCGACCCGTTCGACCCGTTCGACCCGTTCGACCCGTTCGACCCGTTCGACCCGTTCGACCCGTTCGACCCGTTCGACCCGTTCGACCCGTTCGACCCGTTCGACCCGTTCGACCCGTTCGACCCGTTCGACCCGTTCGACCCGTTCGACCCGTTCGACCCGTTCGACCCGTTCGACCCGTTCGACCCGTTCGACCCGTTCGACCCGTTCGACCCGTTCGACCCGTTCGACCCGTTCGACCCGTTCGACCCGTTCGACCCGTTCGACCCGTTCGACTCGTTCGACTCGTTCGACTCGTTCGACTCGTTCGACTCGTTCGACTCGTTCGACTCGTTCGACTCGTTCGACTCGTTCGACTCGTTCGACTCGTTCGACTCGTTCGACTCGTTCGACTCGTTTGACTCGTTCGACTCGTTTGAGTCGTTTGACTCGTTCGAATCGTTAGACTCGTTTGACTCGTTTGACTCGTTTGACTCGTTTGACTCGTTTGACCCGTTTGACTCGTTTGACTCGTTTGACTCGTTTGACTCGTTTGACTCGATTGACTCGTTTGTCTCGTTTGAAAGGTTCGACACGATTTACTCGATTGACTCGTCTGACACGTTCGACTAGTCTGTCACGTTTGACTCGTTTGAGTCGTTTGATACGGTTGACTCGTTTGACTCGTTTGAATCGTTTGACACGGTTGACTCGTTTGACTCATTTGACTCGTTTGACTCGTTTGACTCGTTTGACTCGTTTGACTCGCTTGACTCGATTGTCCAGTTCGACCCGTTTGACCCGTTTGACACGTTTGCCTCGTTTGACACGTTTGACTCGTTTGACTCGTTTGACTCGTTTGACTCGTTTGACTCGTTTGACTCGTTTGACTCGTTTGGCTCGTTTAACACGCTTGACTCGATTGTCCTGTTCGACCCGTTTGACTCTTATGACTCGTTTGACTCGTTTGACTCGTTTGACTCGTTTGACCCGTTTGACACGTGTGACTCGTTTGACTCGATTGACTCGTTCGACCCGTTCGACCCGTTCGACCCGTTCGACCCGTTCGACCCGTTCGACCCGTTCGACCCGTTCGACCAGTTCGACCCGTTCGACCCGTTCGACCCGTTCGACCCGTTCGACCCGTTCGACCCGTTCGACCCGTTCGACCCGTTCGACCCGTTCGACCCGTTCGACCCGTTCGACCCGTTCGACCCGTTCGACCCGTTCGACCCGTTCGACCCGTTCGACCCGTTCGACCCGTTCGACCCGTTCGACCCGTTCGACCCGTTCGACCCGTTCGACCCGTTCGACCCGTTCGACCCGTTCGACCCGTTCGACCCGTTCGACCCGTTCGACCCGTTCGACCCGTTCGACCCGTTCGACTCGTTCGACTCGTTCGACTCGTTCGACCCGTTCGACCCGTTCGACCCGTTCGACCCGTTCGACCCGTTCGACCCGTTCGACCCGTTCGACTCGTTCGACTCGTTCGACTCGTTCGACTCGTTCGACTCGTTCGACTCGTTCGACTCGTTCGACTCGTTCGACTCGTTCGACTCGTTCGACTCGTTCGACTCGTTCGACTCGTTCGACTCGTTCGACTCGTTCGACTCGTTCGACTCGTTCGACTCGTTCGACTCGTTCGACTCGTTCGACTCGTTCGACTCGTTCGACTCGTTCGACTCGTTCGACTCGTTCGACTCGTTCGACTCGTTCGACTCGTTCGACTCGTTCGACTCGTTCGACTCGTTCGACTCGTTCGACTCGTTCGACTCGTTCGACTCGTTCGACTCGTTCGACTCGTTCGACTCGTTCGACTCGTTCGACTCGTTCGACTCGTTCGACTCGTTCGACTCGTTCGACTCGTTCGACTCGTTCGACTCGTTCGACTCGTTCGACTCGTTCGACTCGTTCGACTCGTTCGACTCGTTCGACTCGTTCGACTCGTTCGACTCGTTCGACTCGTTCGACTCGTTCGACTCGTTCGACTCGTTCGACTCGTTCGACTCGTTCGACTCGTTCGACTCGTTCGACTCGTTCGACTCGTTCGACTCGTTCGACTCGATTGACTCGTTTGACCCGTTTGACTCGTTTGACTCGTTTGACTCGTTTGACTCGTTTGACTCGTTTGACTCGATTGACTCGTTTGTCTCGTTTGAAAGGTTCGACACGATTGACTCGATTGACTCGTCTGACACGTTCGACTAGTCTGTCACGTTTGACTCGTTTGAGTCGTTTGATACGGTTGACTCGTTTGACTCGTTTGAGTCGTTTGACACGGTTGACTCGTTTGACTCATTTGACTCGTTTGACTCGTTTGACTCGTTTGACTCGTTTGACTCGTTTGACTCGATTGTCCAGTTCGATCATTTTGACTCGTTTGACTCGTTTGACTCGTTTGACTCGTTTGACTCGTTTGACTCGTTTGACTCGTTTGACTCGTTTGACTCGTTTGACTCGTTTGACTCGTTTGACTCGTTTGACACGTTTGACTCGTTTGACTCGTTTGACTCGATTGTCCTGTTCGACCCGTTTGACCCGTTTGCCTCGTTTGACACGTTTGACTCGTTTGACTCGTTTGACTCGTTTGACTCGTTTGACTCGTTTGACTCGTTTGACTCGTTTGACTCGTTTGACTCGTTTGACTCGTTTGACTCGTTTGACTCGTTTGACTCGTTTGACTCGTTTGACTCGTTTGACTCGTTTGACTCGTTTGACTCGTTTGACTCGTTTGACTCGTTTGACTCGTTTGACTCGTTTGACTCGTTTGACTCGTTTGACTCGTTTGACTCGTTTGACTCGTTTGACTCGTTTGACTCGTTTGACTCGTTTGACTCGTTTGACTCGTTTGACTCGTTTGACTCGTTTGACTCGTTTGACTCGTTTGACTCGTTTGACTCGTTTGACTCGTTTGACTCGTTTGACTCGATTGACTCGTTTGACTCGTTTGACTCGTTTGACTCGTTTGACTCGATTGTCCAGTTCGAACAGTTTGACTCGTTTGACTCGTTTGACTCGTTTGACTCGTTTGACTCGTTTGACTCGATTGACTCGTTTGACTCGTTTGACTCGTTTGAGTCGTTTGACTCGTTTGACTAGTTTGACTCGTTTGACTCGTTTGACTCGTCTGACTCGTTTGACTCGTTTGACTCGATTGTCCTGTTCGACCCGTTTGACCCGTTTGACTCGTTTGACTCGTTTGTCTCGTTTGACTCGTTTGACTCGTTTGTCTCGTTCGACTCGTTTGACTCGTTTGACTCGTTTGACTCGTTTGACTCGTATGACTCGTTTGACACGTTTGACTCGTTTGACTCGTTTGACTCGTTTGACTCGTTTGACTCGTTTGACTCGTTTGACTCGATTGACCCGTTTGACTGGTTTGACTCGTTTGAATCGTTTGACTCGCTTGACTCGATTGTCCAGTTCGAACAGTTTGACTCGTTTGACTCGTTCGACTCGTTTGACTCGTTCGACTCGTTTGAGTCGTTTGACTCGTTCGAATCGTTAGACTCGTTTGACTCGTTTGACTCGTTTGACTCGTTTGACCCGTTTGACTCGTTTGACTCGTTTGACTCGTTTGACTCGTTTGACTCGATTGACTCGTTTGTCTCGTTTGAAAGGTTCGACACGATTTACTCGATTGACTCGTCTGACACGTTCGACTAGTCTGTCACGTTTGACTCGTTTGAGTCGTTTGATACGGTTGACTCGTTTGACTCGTTTGAATCGTTTGACACGGTTGACTCGTTTGACTCATTTGACTCTGTTGTGCCCTGCGTGGTGGCTCGCAAGGCTGGTAGGGGATCTGGCGTAATCGTGGTTTCGGGAGTGTTTAAAGGATAAGAATCCACCGGGTGAACTGCACCAAGTTTGTTTAAGCTCAAAGACTAAGTCTTTATTCAAAAACACTAAACTAGACAGAAGTGTACAAGTAGGTTTTAGCCGTGTTACCCAGTCGAGGGTCGGATCTCCAGTCTGTCGATTTGCGGCGGCAAATCGGTTTTTGTTCCGCTATTGGGCGTGGGCCCCCCGCTTCGCGGCGCCGTATGTGGTCACCTTGAAGCGCTCGCAATTCCGCTGATTTTGTAGATTCGCGCTTTGCCTCGCAACCGATTTGGCTTAGGAACGTCTCGAACGTTCTACGGTAATATAATATGTATAACGTGTATAATACGTGTGCTTGGGCGTTGCCTGGGCACAACATCCCTCCCCCCTTGGGGAGGAAAAGCCATAGCTTTTCCAACTGCCGATGATAAACTATCTTAGGGAAATCCCAAAACTCGTAATAGTTGGATTGATTATCATCGACTTACATTTTTCTTAAACTAGATTATAATGGTAACGGTGAGTGTGAATATAAACTGTCTTATATATTTGACAGTGAGAGGTTATAATATTTATATAATATAGCGACAATAGTTTGTTTATGATGATTATAGTGTTTCAAAGAGAATTAGTGGAAGACGTTTCTTCCTTACTAACTATTTTGATTATCGCCTCGGGTTTTTGCGTGGTTTTGTCGCGATTTGTGTTATTCGTTGTACAATGCCGTGGTGTTCTCGCTTTGCATCGTACAATGCATTTATAGAGTGCGAAGATACATAGAGTGATTGTTATAAATCCCGTTATTGAAGATAGTGTGAAGAAGCTATAATGATACTCGGTTGGTATAATCTCGGGTTTTTCTAAATCGTTTTGTAAGTCTTCTAATTTTTTGCTAACTTTATTTAATTCTTCCGGGTGTTTGATTATCCTTTTAAGTTCAAAGTTTGTGTTTCGATATGAATTTACAGTGGTTTGTGGAAGCGTAATTTCGTCTAGTGACAAATTGTAACCAGGTAAGTAGTTCCATGTTTTTTCTATTCCGTATTGCTTACCAGTTTCTATCGTGAATTCGGCGGTAGTGATTGTACATTTATTTCTTATCGTTATGATACCAGAGTCCTTAATACTATGCATGTTTGTGTTTTTACCGTCGCAGGTTACTGCTAGTTGTATTTGTTTCGGCGCGATATAAATCCATGTACCCGGTTGTTGTAATTCTATCAGGATCGTGTGGTTTAGTGTCATGATTCGTATTTTACAATTGTTTGGTTTTTGTGTCAATTTCGTGTACAACTGTACTTCGCAAGGTCCGTATGGTATTGCTTTGAACATTGGGTGATTAGAGGTACAGAGATAGAGATCGTTTATAATTTTACATTCTGCTAAGTCTTGTTTACTTAGTTGTATGTAATCTTGCACTGAAGTGTCAAGTACTACGTATGAGTCGAGGGGTTCTATATATGCGTAGAACGAGTCGTTTACCTTTGTAGGTACCGGGTGTACCTTACTTAATTTGAATTTCTTTGCGCTCAACAATGGGATGTCTAGTACTACGGTAATTGATTTAGTATCCGAAAATGCGGAGAGAGTTAGGATATCATATAGGACATGCATGTTTTCTAATTTTATTCCGATAGGGAAGTCTAATCCTTTCGGAATAGATGGGAGTGCTGAAGTGAGGTATGTTATGATTTGAGCTGGTGGTATTAATCGTGGGTTAAGGATTCCTTTCTTTATATCCATTATGAATTCTAACAGGTCCTGTGCGTCGTGCAATAGTGTTTCCGTGACGCTATTTATTAAAATGAGGTGCTCGTCTATTGTCTCTCGAAATCTAGTAATGTCAGTTGACTGTTGTAGTTGATATTGAATTTGCCAAGTCGCGTTTAAGAGCGTTTTTTCGTTGTCTTGTATGTTATGTATAGTCTCGTTGAGAAGTTCGGCGTTGGCTCTAACGATTTGCATTTGTCCCTTTATTATATTTTTTAGTCTGTTTTCCTGTCCCTTTAAAAAGTCTATTTGGTCGTTGATTTTCTTCCTATCTTCGGAATCCATTAGTCCGAAGAGTGATTTGCCTATGTAACCTAATCCGTCTATTAATCCGCGGCGCTGTTTTTGTGCTGAGCTTATAGTTTGCTGGACGTAGGTAAGGAGTTTAGCGACGCGGTCTAGCTCGTCTCGAATTCTCGTGCCGAACGTTTTGCAGAATTTTTGTAAGTTATCGGTAGAAGGCGTTTTACATTGAGCAAGTATGTCATGTAGTACAGCTTGGAGGGTCGCTTCACGTCGATATATATGGGATATGTCTATGTGTAATATTAATTTCCAGCTATCTCGATAAATCTGTAGGTCGCCTAGGTTTTCGAAGTAAATGCCGGGGTGATCTTGAAATTCTTTTATAGCGAAGTCTGTGTCGGGGGGTGTCCCTCCTACGAATAGTGTCGTCGACTGTAGGACGGTAATCCTATAATAAAGAAAAATATATAATGTCGAGGTGTAGTCGGCGTTTCGTTCTGTTAGTTGTGAAGTCTTTCGTCGTGCGAGTGCGTGCTCGAGATAAAAATTTGCTAACGTGAGGCGGTTCGTCTTCGTAGGCTCGATTGCCGTGTCTCTTCTCACATCGTCGTGGTCCGTCGCATAGGACTGTCCGGACCAATTTTGTTGTTTAGTGTTGAGGATGTTATCCTTGTTGACGATTCCGCGAGAGCTCGCGTTGTTTTTGTTGGTGCGTTTAGTGCAATTTAGTGTTTGGTGTCCTCGCGGGCGTATGCCAGTTTCCTTATACTTTTCCCTTCTTTTCCTTTTCTAGTACTTGGAGTTTCCCGCCCCATCGGGTTTTATGAACATCTCGTACCGGCGGGCGGTGAGGGAGTATCGGGCGGCTCGACGCCAATATGAACTAGAGAATGCAACCTGGATAGAGTGGGAGGAGGAGGACGCGTGGGGCATCCGGGCATTGTTTGGTGAGTTTCTTTTTGTCTTGGCGTCGTTTATCTCTAGCCGAATTCTCAATCTTGATTGTCTCGCGTCTGGTAATTGTTCCAGAGCGTCATGGAGATCGTTTCATTGGGCCCGCGCGGCTGCCGGACCTGCGGGGCTGCTGGGGGGCGGTCCTCGAGGCCGATTTTCAACGGTTCTAAAATAAACTTATTTTAACCTATATTATTTTGTCTAAAGTTTCGCGTATCGTTAATTCCCTTCACGTCTGCGACCATTTCCCTATTCCTGCCCTATTCTATGAAATGTTTAAGCCGGTTCGCGTGTACGCGACGCGTTTTTCGTCCTTTTCCTATAGTGTAATTATTATTGTCGTGCGTAGCTTGTATCGAGTAGGGACCTATCCACGCGGGTGTTAGTTTTTTAGATCGTCCGCGTCTCAATGTCTCGTCGTGCAGTAGCACTTGATCTCCAACTTTAAAGGATTTGTCCGCCGTCTTCTTATCGTAGTACGTTTTTGATTTTTCTTTATTTTTTCCTATAGCCTCGCGGGCGATGTCGTTGGCCGACCGTAATCTCTCGCGCAGTTCTTCTGCGTATTTGTCGTAGGTATACGTTAGCTGGGGTGGTTGTCTTAACGAAGTCGGTAAGGTAGCTTGCCTTCCGAAGACAAGTTCGTACGGCGTGTAGCCCGTGGTCGTGTGAGGGGTCGTGTTATAAGTGAACATTGCGTACGGCAACCAGTTGTCCCAGTCCGTCTGGTCGTCCGTAATAAAATTCTTTAGATATTCCGCCAGTGTGCGATGGCTTCTTTCTAGTGCTCCGTTAGATTGGGGGTGGTAAGCCGTAGTTTGAATTTTGTCGATTTTTAATAGCTTACAAACATTTTTAAAGACTTGGCTCAGAAAATTAGTTCCTTGATCAGTTAGCACTCGTTGTGGTATGCCGTATTCGCAGACTATTTTGGTGACAAATTCTTTCGCTACTGTGTTTGCTTCTTGATTTTCGAGGGGTATGGCTTTACTGAATTTGGTTAGTAGGTCTTGAAACGTTAATATGTATTTGTTTCCGTTGTCTGTCTCGGGTAAGGGCCCTACTATGTCGAGTGCACATTTCTCGAACGGTTCTGTGGGGGTATCTGTGATTGTCATTGGAGCTTTGGCTACTTTTGATAGCTTATTTTTCTGGCATTTTTCGCATTTGGAAATATATTTCTCTACTTCTTGTCTCATACCTGGCCACGAGTGTTTTAATTTTATTCGTTCCATGGTTCTTTTTATGCCTAGATGTCCACCTAGGGGTGTGTCGTGGAATTCGCGTAACAATCGAAGTTTTTCGTCTTCCGTGTACGTTGTATCGCTCAATTTTCCGTCTGCGCGGGACTCGTCTTTTTCGCTGGTACTTTCGCTGGCGCCGGCTACTGTTTCACGGTCAATCTTTTGTTTCGTTCCTCGCGTTATCGCGAACATTCTGCTGAGGGCGTCAGCGTTCTTGTTAGTCTTCCCGGTCTTATACTCTATGCTATAGTCGTATTCTGCTAACTTCAATTTCCACCTCATTAATCTAGACCCAGGGTCCTTAACGTTAAAAAGCCAAGTAAGTGGCTTGTGGTCTGTCACGATCTTGAATTTGGTGCCGTATAGGTATGGTCTGAAATGTTGCGTTGCCCATACGATGGCTAACAATTCCTTTTCGATTGTACTATAATTCTCTTCCGCCTTGTTCAATACCCTGCTCGCGTATGCTATCGGCAGATCTTGTCCTATTTTCCCTTGCGATAATACTGCTCCTATCGCTTTTCCGGAAGCGTCCGTTGTTAGAACAAGCGGTTTCGAGAAATCTGGATATTGCAATATCGGTGCTGTCATTAATTTTTCCTTTAGAATCTCGAGGGCTTCCTGCTCCTGCGCGGTCCATCTGAATGTTTGGTCTTTCTTTAAAAGTTGTGTCAATGGTTTCGCGATTTGTGAAAAATTATCTATGAATCTCCTGTAATATCCGGCTAAACCTAGGAAGGATTGCACGTCTTTAACTCCTTTGGGTATTGGGAAGTTTCGGACAGCATCTAATTTTGACGGGTCGGGTTTGATGCCGTTTTCGGTAATTATGTGTCCTAAGTATATGGTTTCCTTGCGTAGAAATTCGCACTTGTTGGGTTGAAGTTTTAGGCCACTCTCTTGTATGCGTTTGAACACGAGTTCTAGTCGCTCTTGGTGTTCCTTTAACGAACGTCCGTAGACTACTATGTCGTCTAAATACACGAAACATTTTATTCCTTGTAGGCCCGACAGCGCGGTATTCATTAATCTTTGAAACGTCGCGGGGGCGTTTTTGAGCCCGAATGGCATTCTATTATACTCAAAATGTCCGTACGGCGTTGAGAATGCGGTTTTTTCGCGGTCTTCCTTTTTCATGGCTATTTGATGGAATCCTGACGCTAAATCTAGAGTTGAGAAGTATTTCGCTCCGCCTAATTGGTCTAGAATGTCTGTTATGTTGGGTAGAGGGTACGAATCGCCTATCGTCGCGTCGTTTACCTTCCTGAAATCTACCACTACTCTTAGCCTGCGTTTACCTGTAGCATCTGGTTTTTTCGGGACTACTAGCAGGGGAGCGTTCCATTGGCTGATGCTTGGTCTAATTATTCCTTCTTCTACCATCTCTTGAACTTGTCTATCTACTTCCTCTGTATGTGCTTGGGGCAATCTATACGGTTTCACGTATATAGGTTTGGTACCTTGGGTTAGGGTAATTGAATGTTCCGCCTTTGTGGAGTATCCTAGTTTGTCTCCTTCTAATCCGAATATTTCGTTATATTTTTCGCAAAGTCCAAGTAAGCTGGCCTTTTCCTCGCTATTTAGGTGTTCGGTCCTGAGGTTTTCGCGCAAGACTTGCATCCTATTTCTCCCGTGTACAGCGTGTACCATATATGTCGGCGCGTCGCGCTCTTTATCGCAGATTGCGTCCGTCGGGTCAATGTCATCGCTCGTCAGTGTTTCTAACGTCACAGTCGGCGTATTGATAAGGACTTCGTCCGCTGTGGTGTTCATTACGCTTATTACGCATTGACCGTCATTGCCTATCGTTAATGAATTTCCCATGAACACTCCTGGCTTAATAGATTGTCCTTCTACTATTCCTTCTCCTTTACTCGTCGTTCTGGCTAAGAGAATCGTTTCTGATCGCGGTTTTAACGTTACGTTTCCTCCTCCGGAGTAAGGGAACCGTATTCCGTACAATTCTATTCCTTGATTTGCCCGAATGCATACGTCGTGTTTGGTCATAAAATCTTGTCCTACGATTCCGTCTGCTTCTAACGGAAAGTCGTCTCTTACTAATCGGCAAGGGTGTGTTATTAATTTATTCCCGACTTTTATGTTTAACTGTATTAGACACAGCGTCTTGATTTCCATTGGAGCTATTCCTCGCAGGGACACTACTTCGTCTTGGGCTTGGACGTCGCCCAACACCTTTCCTATCTTTATTAACGTGATGTCGGCACCGGTGTCGACTAGCATGTTTGCTCTTTCCTCTATTAGTTCCGGCGCCGAGATTTCAATGGTATTCTCTATCTTGGAAGTCACTACTAGATTCGCGCGATATGAGTCCACTCTGGCTCCTGCGTTAGTTTGTCTATCGTCGGGTGTTCCGCTGTTCGCGTTCGCGTAATCTCGATTTCCGCCAGATGATTCTCGGCTCGAGTTCCTGTTAAAATTCTGTCTAGAGTCGTCGCGCCTGTAATTAGTGTTTGTATAGCGCGGTCTATATTCTCGCTCGTTTGCCCTTTCTCTGGCCCTGCATTCTCTGATTTGGTGCCCCGGTTTTTTACAATAGTGACAGACTACCGTGGCGTGATGAACTTCCCTTTTTATGTGTGTCGTCGGTTGCGTCGGATAGTTTATTCGCGGCATGCTTAGTCGCGTATAGCAATTCCTCGCTAAATGTCCTAATTTATTACAGCGTTCGCAACGCGGTACGTTTGACCCTTCTCTTCTTCTGGGCTGATCATCGGACTTCCTAAAGTTCCGGGAGTTATTTAGACCCATTGCTTGTTCTTCTTCTATTGCTGCTCCTATAGCTGCATTTAATGTCGCATAGTTTCGAGACCTTATAATCGTCTTTAATCTTACATTCAATCCGAGGGTGAAAACATCTAAAGCGCGTTCTTGTACCGATCCTACTAACGCGTCATTTACTTCGTTGCTGTTCCCTGGCTTTACCGTTAGCTCGGATAATTCTCCTGCTAATTCCTCTACTCTACACGCGAATAGTTTTACACTCTCGCCATCTCGTTGACGACAGGCGTGAAACTCCGCTCCGACTGCTCCTATTGACCTTTTGTCCACAAATAATGATGTTAAGATATCCTTTAATTGATCGAAACTCTCTATTTCCTTGTATTCTAGTACCTTGGCTGCCTTGCCTTTTATTTTTGTTCCCATTACCGTTCTCAAGAAACGCGGTAGCTCGTTCGCGGGGACAAACTCTGAAGCGCTTGCATAAGATTTCAGAAATTCTGCAAGTTCGTCTGACGATTTTCCTACGAATTTGTCGACTAACGACAATGCGGTAGATAATTTTTTTACGTCTAGTTGTAGCCCGGGGGGGTTAGCGCCGTCAAGTAACGACATTTCTTGTTCCTTCGAATTTACTCCGTCCAACAAACTAAAATCCGCTAATAAAATCGGGTATTCTCTATTTGGTGTTACGAAATTTTCCGGAGACGATTCTGCGCTTGAATCGTCGTTCCTCCTAACGTTTAATTCTAACGGCGGCGGTCGAAGTGTGTGACGAGACGGTCTTGGATGGTCTATAGAAGGTAGAAGGTCTAGTTCTTCTCGTACGAAGGTTAACTTTTTATTGAAGAACGATTCGAATGATCTCGACAAGATTCCTTGACCCGGGAGTTTGAATTGATTCGCGCGTTCGTCTTCTATAGACATGCATGTACCGTTTCTGAATTTCTTTAGGACTCTGGTTTACAATATTTACGTTCGCGTTTTCTGTTTCGGACTCGGTATGAGTTTCGTTTACTCACAATGCTGCTCGCAACCACATGTCGTCGGCTCGGTCGGACGTCCTCTCGTACGTGAACCAACGGCGGTGATCAGATGAAACTGGACCCAGCAAGGTCGATCCGTACAGCTGTTTGCTGCGTGCTCCGACGGCTGCTTCCCTCGTACGGCTCTCCGTCCGTCCTTCAGGTGCGGCTCCTACACGTTCCTCTGTCTCCAAGTCCTCTCGTGCGCCTCGGTCCTCGGATCCGTGACGTCTTCGTAGATGGATTTGGTGTTTGGTAGATGGTTGATTCACCCGTTCACTCACAAGTCGATTTTACTCGTTGTTAGGCTCGTCGTCGTTCGGACTGCGTCGAACGTCTTCTCAAAGGCCGTTCCTCGGTCCTCTGTGCTACCTCGATAGCGACGATAGCCTAACCAGCCTATGTGACTGCGATGTCCCAATAATCTTGTCAGAGAGAGTTCACTCTCAGACGATGTCGAGTAATTGGTTGCGTCAAGGCTTGGTAAAATTTTTACGATGCAGATCCCACCGCTGCCACCAATTTTGTTGTGCCCTGCGTGGTGGCTCGCAAGGCTGGTAGGGGATCTGGCGTAATCGTGGTTTCGGGAGTGTTTAAAGGATAAGAATCCACCGGGTGAACTGCACCAAGTTTGTTTAAGCTCAAAGACTAAGTCTTTATTCAAAAACACTAAACTAGACAGAAGTGTACAAGTAGGTTTTAGCCGTGTTACCCAGTCGAGGGTCGGATCTCCAGTCTGTCGATTTGCGGCGGCAAATCGGTTTTTGTTCCGCTATTGGGCGTGGGCCCCCCGCTTCGCGGCGCCGTATGTGGTCACCTTGAAGCGCTCGCAATTCCGCTGATTTTGTAGATTCGCGCTTTGCCTCGCAACCGATTTGGCTTAGGAACGTCTCGAACGTTCTACGGTAATATAATATGTATAACGTGTATAATACGTGTGCTTGGGCGTTGCCTGGGCACAACAACTCGTTTGACTCGTTTGACTCGTTTGACTCGTTTGACTCGCTTGACTCGATTGTCCAGTTCGACCCGTTTGACCCGTTTGACACGTTTGCCTCGTTTGACACGTTTGACTCGTTTGACTCGTTTGACTCGTTTGACTCGTTTGACTCGTTTGACTCGTTTGACTCGTTTGGCTCGTTTAACACGCTTGACTCGATTGTCCTGTTCGACCCGTTTGACTCTTATGACTCGTTTGACTCGTTTGACTCGTTTGACTCGTTTAACCCGTTTGACACGTGTGACTCGTTTGACTCGATTGACTCGTTCGACCCGTTCGACCCGTTCGACCCGTTCGACCCGTTCGACCCGTTCGACCCGTTCGACCCGTTCGACCCGTTCGACCCGTTCGACCCGTTCGACCCGTTCGACCCGTTCGACCCGTTCGACCCGTTCGACCCGTTCGACCCGTTCGACCCGTTCGACCCGTTCGACCCGTTCGACCCGTTCGACCCGTTCGACCCGTTCGACCCGTTCGACCCGTTCGACCCGTTCGACCCGTTCGACCCGTTCGACCCGTTCGACCCGTTCGACCCGTTCGACCCGTTCGACCCGTTCGACCCGTTCGACCCGTTCGACCCGTTCGACCCGTTCGACCCGTTCGACCCGTTCGACCCGTTCGACCCGTTCGACCCGTTCGACTCGTTCGACCCGTTCGACTCGTTCGACTCGTTCGACTCGTTCGACTCGTTCGACTCGTTCGACTCGTTCGACTCGTTCGACTCGTTCGACTCGTTCGACTCGATTGACTCGTTTGACCCGTTTGACTCGTTTGACTCGTTTGACTCGTTTGACTCGTTTGACTCGTTTGACTCGATTGACTCGTTTGTCTCGTTTGAAAGGTTCGACACGATTGACTCGATTGACTCGTCTGACACGTTCGACTAGTCTGTCACGTTTGACTCGTTTGAGTCGTTTGATACGGTTGACTCGTTTGACTCGTTTGAGTCGTTTGACACGGTTGACTCGTTTGACTCATTTGACTCGTTTGACTCGTTTGACTCGTTTGACTCGTTTGACTCGTTTGACTCGATTGTCCAGTTCGATCATTTTGACTCGTTTGACTCGTTTGACTCGTTTGACTCGATTGACTCGTTTGACTCGTTTGACTCGTTTGACTCGTTTGACTCGTTTGACACGTTTGACTCGTTTGACTCGTTTGACTCGATTGTCCTGTTCGACCCGTTTGACCCGTTTGCCTCGTTTGACACGTTTGACTCGTTTGACTCGTTTGACTCGTTTGACTCGTTTGACTCGTTTGACTCGTTTGACTCGTTTGACTCGTTTGACTCGTTTGACTCGTTTGACTCGTTTGACTCGTTTGACTCGTTTGACTCGTTTGACTCGTTTGACTCGTTTGACTCGTTTGACTCGTTTGACTCGTTTGACTCGTTTGACTCGTTTGACTCGTTTGACTCGTTTGACTCGTTTGACTCGTTTGACTCGTTTGACTCGTTTGACTCGTTTGACTCGTTTGACTCGTTTGACTCGTTTGACTCGTTTGACTCGTTTGACTCGTTTGACTCGTTTGACTCGTTTGACTCGTTTGACTCGTTTGACTCGTTTGACTCGTTTGACTCGTTTGACTCGATTGACTCGTTTGACTCGTTTGACTCGTTTGACTCGTTTGACTCGATTGTCCAGTTCGAACAGTTTGACTCGTTTGACTCGTTTGACTCGTTTGACTCGTTTGACTCGTTTGACTCGATTGACTCGTTTGACTCGTTTGACTCGTTTGAGTCGTTTGACTCGTTTGACTCGTTTGACTCGTTTGACTCGTTTGACTCGTTTGACTCGCTTGACTCGTTTGACTCGTTTGACTCGTTTGACTCGTTTGACTCGTTTGACTCGATTGACCCGTTTGACTCGTTTGACTCGTTTGACTCGTTTGACTCGCTTGACTCGATTGTCCAGTTCGAACAGTTTGACTCGTTTGACTCGTTCGACTCGTTTGACTCGTTCGACTCGTTTGAGTCGTTTGACTCGTTCGAATCGTTAGACTCGTTTGACTCGTTTGACTCGTTTGACTCGTTTGACCCGTTTGACTCGTTTGACTCGTTTGACTCGTTTGACTCGTTTGACTCGATTGACTCGTTTGTCTCGTTTGAAAGGTTCGACACGATTTACTCGATTGACTCGTCTGACACGTTCGACTAGTCTGTCACGTTTGACTCGTTTGAGTCGTTTGATACGGTTGACTCGTTTGACTCGTTTGAATCGTTTGACACGGTTGACTCGTTTGACTCATTTGACTCGTTTGACTCGTTTGACTCGTTTGACTCGTTTGACTCGCTTGACTCGATTGTCCAGTTCGACCCGTTTGACCCGTTTGACCCGTTTGACACGTTTGCCTCGTTTGACACGTTTGACTCGTTTGACTCGTTTGACTCGTTTGACTCGTTTGACTCGTTTGACTCGTTTGACTCGTTTGGCTCGTTTAACACGCTTGACTCGATTGTCCTGTTCGACCCGTTTGACTCTTATGACTCGTTTGACTCGTTTGACTCGTTTGACTCGTTTGACCCGTTTGACACGTGTGACTCGTTTGACTCGATTGACTCGTTCGACCCGTTCGACCCGTTCGACCCGTTCGACCCGTTCGACCCGTTCGACCCGTTCGACCCGTTCGACCCGTTCGACCCGTTCGACCCGTTCGACCCGTTCGACCCGTTCGACCCGTTCGACCCGTTCGACCCGTTCGACCCGTTCGACCCGTTCGACCCGTTCGACCCGTTCGACCCGTTCGACCCGTTCGACCCGTTCGACCCGTTCGACCCGTTCGACCCGTTCGACCCGTTCGACCCGTTCGACCCGTTCGACCCGTTCGACCCGTTCGACCCGTTCGACCCGTTCGACCCGTTCGACCCGTTCGACCCGTTCGACCCGTTCGACCCGTTCGACCCGTTCGACCCGTTCGACCCGTTCGACCCGTTCGACCCGTTCGACCCGTTCGACCCGTTCGACCCGTTCGACCCGTTCGACCCGTTCGACCCGTTCGACCCGTTCGACCCGTTCGACCCGTTCGACCCGTTCGACCCGTTCGACCCGTTCGACCCGTTCGACCCGTTCGACCCGTTCGACCCGTTCGACCCGTTCGACCCGTTCGACCCGTTCGACCCGTTCGACCCGTTCGACGCGTTCGACTCGTTCGACCCGTTCGACTCGTTCGACTCGTTCGACTCGTTCGACTCGTTCGACTCGTTCGACTCGTTCGACTCGTTCGACTCGTTCGACTCGTTCGACTCGTTCGACTCGTTCGACTCGTTCGACTCGTTCGACTCGTTCGACTCGTTCGACTCGTTCGACTCGTTCGACTCGTTCGACTCGTTCGACTCGTTCGACTCGATCGACTCGTTCGACTCGTTTGACTCGATTGACTCGTTTGACCCGTTTGAATCGTTTGACTCGTTTGACTCGTTTGACTCGTTTGACTCGTTTGACTCGATTGACCCGTTTGACTCGTTTGACTCGCTTGACTCGATTGTCCAGTTCGAACAGTTTGACTCGTTTGACTCGTTCGACTCGTTTGACTCGTTCGACTCGTTTGAGTCGTTTGACTCGTTTGAGTCGTTTGACTCGTTTGACTCGTTTGATTCGTTTGACTCGTTTGACTCGTTTGACTCGCTTGACTCGATTGTCCAGTTCGAACAGTTTGACTCGTTTGACTCGTTTGACTCGTTTGACTCGTTTGGCTCGTTTAAGTCGCTTGACTCGATTGTCCTGTACGACCCGTTTGACTCGTTTGACTCGTTTGACTCGTTTGACTCGTATGACTCGTTTGACACGTTTGACACGTTTGACTCGTTTGACTCGTTTGACTCGTTTGACTCGTTTGACTCGTTTGACTCGTTTGACTCGATTGACCCGTTTGACTCGTTTGACTCGTTTGACTCGTTTGACTCGCTTGACTCGATTGTCCAGTTCGAACAGTTTGACTCGTTTGACTCGTTCGACTCGTTTGACTCGTTCGACTCGTTTGAGTCGTTTGACTCGTTCGAATCGTTAGACTCGTGTCACATCCCGGGTGAGGTCTTTCAGGAACGATGACTATGGGGAAGGAGAAAGACAGGCGCGAATCTAAAATCCAGCACTCTGAGGTTTTGAGGGACTCAGGCGCGAATCTAAAATCCAGCACTCTGAGGTTTTGAGGGACTCAGGCGCGAATCTAAAATCCAGCACGCTGAGGGTTTGAGGGACTCAGGCGCGAATCTAAAATCCAGCACGCTGAGGGTTTGAGGGACTCAGGCGCGAATCTAAAATCCAGCACGCTGAGGGTTTGAGGGACTCAGGCGCGAATCTGAAATCCGGCACTCTGAGGTTTTGAGGGACTCAGGCGCGAATCTAAAATCCAGCACGCTGAGGGTTAAAGGACGTTAGGCGCGAATGTTAAATTCGTCACACTGAGGGTTTGAAAGGAACTTAGGCGCGAATGTTAAATTCGTCACACTGAGGGTTTGAAAGGGATTTAGGCGCGAATGTTAAATTCGTCACACTGAGGGTTTGAAAGGAACTTAGGCGCGAATGTTAAATTCGTCACACTGAGGGTTTGAAAGGGATTTAGGCGCGAATGTTAAATTCGTCACACTGAGGGTTTGAAAGGGATTTAGGCGCGAATGTTAAATTCGTCACACTGCGAATTTGGAAGGAATTTAGGCGCGAATGTTAAATCCGTCACGCTGAGAGTTTCTGGAGGTGATCAGGCGCGAATATTAAATTCGTGACTCAAATCGACCAGGGAAGGTAAATGTACACTTGGTGAACACCCGTTATGGCACTTCGTATTTGGTTTGGTTCTGGTAATAGGATTTACCGTTGCATTCGTGCCTAAGAAACCACGCTTAGTTTTTCTATGGATTTGCACGCTTCGTACAGCAATGTGTTTACAAATACTGGAAGCGCTCTCGCGAATCAGCTGTTGCGGCAGCTTGGTTTCGTTGGGAATCTTTATGACTTGAGGATACACACAATAATTCAAAACGTGGTTGAAAACAAAGCGGTTTATTAGCCTTGTTAAATCTTTTATGACATGCGCGAGGTCTGAGTGTTAACACATAACATTTATATCAATCACAATAAGAAAATATGAATATGAGGTTCATAAATATAACCAAATGAAATTATATTATGCGTAGATAAATGTGAATGATCGCAATAAGCTTTAGAATATAATGTATTGAGAAATATGATGAGAATAGTAATGAAAATATATATATATAGAAAAGTATTTAACGAAATATTAAATAAACGCAATAAGCAATAGGTGGAATAAACGTTATTAATATAAAGAAATATGAGTAAATATGATATAGAAAGCAATAAGCGTTAGTAAGAAATATAATAATGAAATCAATAAGCATTAACAATATAAAACGGTATAAATGAGGATGATATGCCGTTGAACAATAAATGGTAATAATAATATTCGCTTACGGTAGTTGCCGTAGTACACTGATTTTTGGTATATTAACACTTTGTTTAATAATACTGTTAAGAGAAATGTAACGACGAAAGATAATTGAAGGAAGATCACTGATCAAAGAGGACCCGGCCTCGCAGGACCTCGTATTTATGTATTTCTACAGGAGCATTGCGGGGGTACGCGCGGTAAAGACCTTGACATATTTCGGGATAATACGCAGTAGGACTTCCAGGGTTTTTATAAACGGTGTGGCTATTAATAGACATATTTATGTCACGTACGCCAAATATGCGTCGTAATTAGGTTTCTGGGGTTTTTATAACCGTAAAAGGAGATACTCAACTCATCGGATGGATTTCGGGTATTTTATAGGAAAGGGGTTAGAGTGGCTTGGACTCTGTGAGACGTAGAGGGGGGGATTGAGACGTGGTCTCGATTTAAGAGGGATTTGTAACGAGGGACTTGTTTGAATTCGTTTTTGAGGGAATGATTCGTGCTTTGTAGGACGAATAGGCGAAGAGGGTTTTGTAACGATCATCTCGTGATGGGGACCACTAAGGTACATCAGCGAGGTGGAGGTTGTATTGATCATCTTGTGTTGGTGACCGCTAAGGTGCAACATCAAGGTGATCGGTGATTGAGGAGATGGGGTAGGAGCTGAGTTTGATAGACTTTGGTGGAGTGATTTTGAGGTTTACTAATGGAATTTGGAATATGAACGCGCGAAAAATCGTGGGACGTCACACCTCCCCCCTTATATGAAGAAATGGGTTCATTTCTTCACACAGGGTCATGGTGTTTTGAAATGAGAAAAACAAAAATAAAATGTAACTTGGAAATAACGAAAAATAAAATAAAATATATAGCCTATTGGCGAAAATAAATAAAAAAAAAAAAAAAATGTGATGAACCAAAAAATGTAAAAAAAAAAGGGAAAGAAAAATATTCATTTATATGAAAAAATAAAAAAAAAGAAATATAAAAATAAAGAATATACATATATATATATACATATATACAAAGGAAGGATTTTCAGGGAATTAGAAAGGAGGAAAGGAATATTCAAGGGTTTGGAAGGAGGGGTCGTCCAGGATGAACGAGAGGTCGTGACCTTCTTGATAGAGGTCATCGAACCACCTTAAGAATTCGGGTGTCAGCTCCGTATGGTCCGGAACCTTGGTAGCTGACCCCGTATCCAGGATTTCAAGAACTCCTGGACAAGGAGGGATTACAAGGGGATGTTGGGAGATGGAGGGTTGGGAAGAGGACTGACACGCGGGAGGGGGACTGAAGAGTACCTCCTCGCCGGTCGGTGGAGGGCAGTTTTGGGGCGGTGGGTTTATTGGCGTCCCTGCCGGGGAGTCATCGATGATGATCAGCGGGATCGCCGGCTCTGCCTCCCTGATGATTGTCTCGGAGGTTATCCGGGGAAGGAGGGGCGACAAGCTTCTTCCCTCCTTCCTTGCCTGCTTCCTTAGCCATTTAATATGCCCCAGCCTCCTCTTGATTCCTCCTCCGTTAGACTTAGCCCCATTGGGGTGGTGGGCCCTTTTATGAGGCATTATATTTTTTCCTAGAATTCAAATGATTAATACAAATATTTTATATCGGGATTAGGGTCAACCGGGATCCTCGCGTAATCGACCAAGACGCGCTTTGTTCGCGTGTATGATTTTCGTTTTGCCCTTCCACGATATTTTTAAATTTTGCGAGGGGATCACTTCTAATATGGTGTGAGGGCCCGAGTATTGATCTCCGAATTTTCCTTTTTTCGGTTCTATAAGGACGAAAATTGGGTCACCCGGTTTAAAGGTCTCTTCGTTTATATGTCGATCATAATACTTTTTATACCGAAGTTTTGATTTGTTTAACTTTTCCGCAGCGGCGGTTTGTAATTCCTGCACCCTCGTACTCAAGTTCGAGAGGTACTGATTATAGGTTTCGTTTTCGAAGTCTTCGGGTACTCTTTTCCGGCTGGGTACCCGGGCTATTTTCCCAAATACTAACTCGTGTGGAGTGTAACCAGTGCCCTCATGGACGCTGGTATTATAAGAGAACGCGGCCAAATCGGTCCATTCGTCCCAGTCATCATATTTACTGATATACATTTTTAGATATTCCGTTAGGACGATGTGTGATCGCTCTAAAGAGCCGTTTGTCTGTGGGTGAAAGGCTGTAGTTCGAAATTGTTCGATTTTAAATTTTTGCGCGATAGCCTTCATGAATTTACTGGTGAAATTTGCTCCTTGGTCGGTGAGAATGGCTCTAGGAGCTCCGAATTGACAGATAAATTTCTTTATGAACGCATCTGCGATTTTTATTGACGTGGACTGTTTAAGGGGTACGCACACGAAATATTTTGTTAATAAGTCTTGGATCGTTAATACATAGGTATTTCCTTCTCTAGTAGTAGGTAACGGTCCCACTATATCTAACGCAACTTTGTCAAAGGCTCGTCCAGGCGTGTCAGTAAGAATCATTGGTTGTTTGGTTTTGACGCGGACGAGTTTCTTCCGCTGACAATCCTCGCAATTTCTAATATAATCTTCTACGGCTTTCTTCATTCCTTTCCAAAAGTAGTAGTGTCTAATACGATTATATGTTTTGGTTACTCCTTTATGTCCAGCTAATGCAGATGCGTGATGTTCTGTAATAATATTTTGTCTTTTTGATTCCTCGGGGATTCGAACTATTTGTAAACATACCGTGACTTCAATGTCTTCCTCGTCGATGGTTTCGAGAATGTCCATAATGATATCTTGCCAGGTTAATTGGTCGATATTTGCTGTTTTAGCTATACTAAATGAGTATATTACGAGTTCTTTGATTATGTTTTTAAAGGAAGATAGAGCTTCACCCCAAGCTGTCGTGGTTAGGGGAGTATTCTGTGTTTCTTTTATGACTAACCCAATGAGAATTCGTCCTTTGTTACTTGTTACATGGGTCTTTCCCAAAGTGAGTTCGTTCGCTTCTTCTAATGCTCCAGTTTCTAGTAGTTGTTTGGCTCCATTGTCGCAAGGTTTCCCATCGGCGCTTAAGAAGAAGATAAGCGTTTCTTTTCGTAAAGACAACGGGTCGCGACTGATTATTGGTACCGTTCTAATATCCCTATCGGGGTCCGCTTCGTATGTTTCTTCTGGAGAATCGTTTAGCTCGATTAACGATGATTCTGAGTCTGTTGTTGATTCGTCTGATGCGTTGGATTCGATTTCGGAATCAGGGTCTTCCTGTTCCTGTGGTGTTGGAGATTGCGGAGGTGAAACGATTTGATGTGGAATATTAAATTCTTGTTCTTCTTCTTTTTCCTGGTCTTCCTTTTCTATGCCACTCATGGGTTCTGGTGCATTTACTGGGGAGACGTCCGGTGGTATTATTACAGGTGTTGGAGTTTTGCGCACCTTTCGGTGTGGTTGGATCCTTGTGGGCTTCGCCTTTGGGCGGTTGTTAGTTTCCTTGGTAGTTCGAGGCTTTTTACTAGGCACCCAATCATCATTGGTTTCCTCTCGTGGTCGTATGGGACATGTTCTCTTTACAGGAGGATTACGAGACAGGGCGTCAGCAAGGTTATTGCTTTTCCCTGGTTGATAGCGAATTTCGTAGTCGTATTCAGCTAACTTTAAACGCCACCTAACGAGACGTGACGTTGGATCTTTTACCCTATGTAACCAAATTAGGGGTTGGTGGTCAGTATATAATATAAATTTCTTTCCATATAAATAAGGTCGGAAGTACCTGACACAATAAACAATGGCTAGAAGTTCTTTTTCTATGGTTGCGTAGTTTATCTCTGCTTTGTTCAGGAGCCGAGAAGCATAAGCGATGGGTAACTCTTTTCCCGCGATATTTTGACTCAATATTCCTCCTATAGCAAATTCAGAAGCGTCGGTGGTAACATGAAAATCCAGGTCAAAATTCGGGTATTGCAGGATAGGTTCTTTCTGCAATGCTAACCTTAGGTGGTCAAAAGCCGTTTTCTGGGACGGTCCCCACTCGAATATTGTGTCTTTCTTTAATAGTTGGGTTAACGGACGAGCTATTTTAGAAAAGTCCGGGATAAACCTCCTATAATATCCGGTTAGTCCAAGGAATTGTTTGATTCCTTTTGGTGTACTTGGTGCCGGGTAGTTTCGGACGGCTTCAATTTTTCCCAGATCAGGTTTTACCCCTTGCTCGGTGATTATGTGGCCTAAATATGCGACTTCCTTGTGTAGGAATTTACATTTGGAAGGCTGAAGTTTAAGATTTGCTTCTCTTAGGCGTTGAGCAAGTTTTTTAAATTTAATCAGGTGTTCCGTGAGGGAACTCGCATAAAGGACGATGTCGTCCAAGTAAACAAACATTTCCGTGCCCTGAAGTCCCGTAAGTGTGTGATCCATTAGGCGTTGGAAAGTTGCTGGTGCATTACATAACCCAAACGGCATTCTGACAAACTCATAATGTCCATGAGGTGTAGAAAAAGCCGTTTTAGGTGCATCTTCCGGCTTCATAGGGATTTGGTGAAATCCAGAAGCAAGGTCGAATACGGAGAAGTATTTTGCTCCTCCTAATTGGTCTAATATTTCGTTAATGTTTGGAAGAGGGTATGCATCAGGAACGGTTTTTTCGTTTAAATCCCTGAAGTCAATTACCATTCTCCACAAGAGTTCCCCATTGGGTCCTGGTTTTTTGGAGACGATCCAAATAGGTGAATTGTAGGGTGATAATGATGGCTTTATAATGTCGTTTGCCAGTAAATTCTTTACTTGTTTGTCTATTTCCTTCTTATGTACAGGAGGGAAGCGATATTGTTTAGTATTTACAGGCACTGGGTCCATTGTCTGGATCCCATGCTGGATAGCGTTTGTATGGCCTAACTTCTCATCTGGTAGATGGAAGAGGTCATGGTATTTACATAAAATTCCTTGGACATGAAGTTTTTCCTCCGGATTCATATGTTCCGTTGAAATTAATTTGAACACTTGTTCCATTCTTGTTGCAAGTTTTTCAGAGATTGTTGATACTTCCTCACCCGACGCCATAGTTAGAGACTCTTGAAATTTTAAGGGAAGGGTTGTTTCGGCATGATGCCCTGGGGATGAGAGCGAGTGTACCTTCGCGGGTACCTCTGAATGATGGATCGACGGATCCTGGGGAAAGAGGGGCTTGATTTTCGTTAGGGTTGGGATAGGAGTGACGCGTTTAGACGTCTTAGTCTCTTTCGGTCGTCTTTGTTTGGGTTCTGGAATCACAATTTCAAATTCTTCCAATTCAACAGTAGGTATAGTGATCGTTGTGTCCATTTCATTAGAATTTATAACTTGTAAGTACGCTTTGCCGTCCTGATTACGGACAAGAGCATTCCCTGCATGAATTCCAGTGCCTAAATCTAATCTAGGTAAATATCCTTCTTTTATGTCTGAATTTGATATATTTATAAAACAGACTGTTTTTGACCTGGCGGGTAATGCGAGTTGATCTCTATTTACAAACGGAATAGAGTTCCCTTTGAACTCTAACTGTTTCTTTGAATAATGAATTGAAGCACTCTGCTTTATAAAGAATTCAGTTCCTAGTATTCCGTGTGGTTTGATTGGGAAATCATTTTCAAATACGTGAAACGTGACGTTGTTGCCCAATAGTGTTATGGTTATTGTTCCAAGGGTGTAGACGAGGTCTTTAGCGATCCCTCTTAATTGCACCTGTTGGTCGGTATTTATATCTCGAGGTTGTTTTATTGTTTGAATTTTCAATAGATTGACTTCAGATCCGGTGTCAATCATTAATTCTGGGGCCATTATAAAATCCGGTGATTGAATAATTACAGACGGGGCTTCTTTGACGGCATTCACCCATGCGGTAGCGATTCTAGTTTTGTTATCGGACGCGTTGCTGCTTGGCCCGTTCCACGGTACGCGTCCGCTGTTGACCGTAGGGGCAGAGCGTTTCCCGAATCTCGTTCCTGGGAGGTTCCAGGGTTTCCCTTATTGCGATTAAATATTCGTTTCCTACATTCAGAGATCAGATGTCCGGGCTTTTTGCAGTATCCACAGATACGCAATTCTGTAGGTCTTGAGGGCGGAGGTCGGGTTTTGTCCCAGTAAGGGGGCAAAGGGTTAGATGCCTGACTACCATATCCTGCGACGCGATTTGGAGGATACCTTTCGAAAGGTTGTGGAGCGGTATCTTGATTAGTTCTGCAGGTCCGCGCATCGTGTCCTGTTTTATTACAGAGTTGACACGTTAATTTGGGGGCCTTTTCTTCTGAAAACCTCTGTCGATCCCTGTCGATTTTCTTATCTACGAGTACAGCTAATTCAAAAGCTTCATCGAGCGTTTCGAAATTATGTTGGAGAAATCTTGTTCGTATATGTGGAGGGAGGCCATCCACAAACGAGTCTAACGTTAGACGATCTAGGTCCTCGAGGTGATTCAGTGTAAAGTCGTGATAGTATTCTTTGTCCTCTTCCAAAATAGCGAATCGGAGGTCCTTGACGCGTGAGATGTAATCTAATATGTGTTCGTTGGTTCCTTTGATTACGTTGGCGAGTTCTCCGCGATAGTGGTCCGACGTTTTTGCAGGGGAGAAGGTACGTTTAAGTTGTTTTATCAAATCATTTACGGAATCAAAGACCCGATCCTCAACCGCCAAGTACGCATGGTCTTGCAGCTTATTCGTCAACAACCTCGCTAGCTGAGGTTCAGCATGCGAGGGAACCAGAGCCTTAGCCCTATTGCAGGCTCTCGCGAATTGTAAAATGGATATGTTGTGACCGTTAAATTTTGGGACTGTTTCTACTGCGTCCTTTAATTTTATCTGGGGCGATGGACCCTGGTCCGGAATATTATTACTATTCATTGCTTCAGGAGTCTTATTGAAATTCAACACCGGTTTTCTATCAAAACGGGAGGAACCCGGTGTGGAAAAATTATTTGTATCTAGCGGGGGTGGAAGAAGTCTCTTCATCACTGCCTCAATACTCTGTATTCTATCGGAAAGACCCTTAAACATGGGTTCGGACGGTCCGGTGCCTATGCCCGTATGCGTTTTACTTTCCGCAAATCTCGTGTGCAAATTGTCGGTTCCGGCTCGTTTCTCACCCAACTTTCGTAATTGTTCCATTATTTCGGCGGTCGCGATTTCTATAGCACTTTTGGAAGGTCCCGCGTCTTGGTCTATCACGTGGGGGTCGTCGATATCGCCGTGGTCAGACATTTTAAATTTAGTAAAATCTGTTATTTTAGGGTGGTTTAGGAGGTTTCCTATGTTTGAGCGTCCGGCAGTAGCTACTCAAAATCTATGGTATTCTCTACCCGGGTAGTTTATATCAAATCTGTTATAATTTTTTGCCTTCCGTGGTCGTTGCTACGCCTCCAGAAACACAAATCAGTTTATTTGAGAATGATAATACGGCCCGTAGTCTACGGCTTGGGTAATATAGCGTATTTTGATTTTGACGGGTATCGTTCATGTTAGATGTCGACTTTAGTTCCTATTCGAAAGGAAATACCATTCGGTGCACTTGGCACAATTGGTTGCAGGACGTACTTGTAACAGAAAGTCATTGCACCGCGGGCAATTAGGGAATGTATGGGGCGTATTTAAAATATGGATTTGATACGTTATCACCGTATTTGTTGGGTCTCGCAGGGAACAGTCTAAGCAAATTTCGTCGTCTTCGTTATTTGCTACAATGGTCCCGGAAACACAGATCATCCACTGTATGGACGCCGTCGAATTTTGAAATTGGCGGCTCCTGTAGGCTGGTTTCCACGGACTAACGTATTCTGTGTACATGCTTAATAGGCAATTGTGGGTACCGTTTGTTAGGGAATTTATTCCTATCGACAGTTGACGGATCCCACCGCTGTCACCAAAAATATGTCACGTCCCGGGTGAGGTCTTTCAGGAACGATGACTATGGGGAAGGAGAAAGACAGGCGCGAATCTAAAATCCAGCACTCTGAGGTTTTGAGGGACTCAGGCGCGAATCTAAAATCCAGCACTCTGAGGTTTTGAGGGACTCAGGCGCGAATCTAAAATCCAGCACGCTGAGGGTTTGAGGGACTCAGGCGCGAATCTAAAATCCAGCACGCTGAGGGTTTGAGGGACTCAGGCGCGAATCTAAATTCCAGCACGCTGAGGGTTTGAGGGACTCAGGCGCGAATCTGAAATCCAGCACTCTGAGGTTTTGAGGGACTCAGGCGCGAATCTAAAATCCAGCACGCTGAGGGTTAAAGGACGTTAGGCGCGAATGTTAAATTCGTCACACTGAGGGTTTGAAAGGAACTTAGGCGCGAATGTTAAATTCGTCACACTGAGGGTTTGAAAGGGATTTAGGCGCGAATGTTAAATTCGTCACACTGAGGGTTTGAAAGGAACTTAGGCGCGAATGTTAAATTCGTCACACTGAGGGTTTGAAAGGGATTTAGGCGCGAATGTTAAATTCGTCACACTGAGGGTTTGAAAGGGATTTAGGCGCGAATGTTAAATTCGTCACACTGCGAATTTGGAAGGAATTTAGGCGCGAATGTTAAATCCGTCACGCTGAGAGTTTCTGGAGGTGATCAGGCGCGAATATTAAATTCGTCACTCAAATCGACCAGGGAAGGTAAATGTACACTTGGTGAACACCCGTTATGGCACTTCGTATTTGGTTTGGTTCTGGTAATAGGATTTACCGTTGCATTCGTGCCTAAGAAACCACGCTTAGTTTTTCTATGGATTTGCACGCTTCGTACAGCAATGTGTTTACAAATACTGGAAGCGCTCTCGCGAATCAGCTGTTGCGGCAGCTTGGTTTCGTTGGGAATCTTTATGACTTGAGGATACACACAATAATTCAAAACGTGGTTGAAAACAAAGCGGTTTATTAGCCTTGTTAAATCTTTTATGACATGCGCGAGGTCTGAGTGTTAACACATAACATTTATATCAATCACAATAAGAAAATATGAATATGAGGTTCATAAATATAACCAAATGAAATTATATTATGCGTAGATAAATGTGAATGATCGCAATAAGCTTTAGAATATAATGTATTGAGAAATATGATGAGAATAGTAATGAAAATATATATATATAGAAAAGTATTTAACGAAATATTAAATAAACGCAATAAGCAATAGGTGGAATAAACGTTATTAATATAAAGAAATATGAGTAAATATGATATAGAAAGCAATAAGCGTTAGTAAGAAATATAATAATGAAATCAATAAGCATTAACAATATAAAACGGTATAAATGAGGATGATATGCCGTTGAACAATAAATGGTAATAATAATATTCGCTTACGGTAGTTGCCGTAGTACACTGATTTTTGGTATATTAACACTTTGTTTAATAATACTGTTAAGAGAAATGTAACGACGAAAGATAATTGAAGGAAGATCACTGATCAAAGAGGACCCGGCCTCGCAGGACCTCGTATTTATGTATTTCTACAGGAGCATTGCGGGGGTACGCGCGGTAAAGACCTTGACATATTTCGGGATAATACGCAGTAGGACTTCCAGGGTTTTTATAAACGGTGTGGCTATTAATAGACATATTTATGTCACGTACGCCAAATATGCGTCGTAATTAGGTTTCTGGGGTTTTTATAACCGTAAAAGGAGATACTCAACTCATCGGATGGATTTCGGGTATTTTATAGGAAAGGGGTTAGAGTGGCTTGGACTCTGTGAGACGTAGAGGGGGGGATTGAGACGTGGTCTCGATTTAAGAGGGATTTGTAACGAAGGACTTGTTTGAATTCGTTTTTGAGGGAATGATTCGTGCTTTGTAGGACGAATAGGCGAAGAGGGTTTTGTAACGATCATCTCGTGATGGGGACCACTAAGGTACATCAGCGAGGTGGAGGTTGTATTGATCATCTTGTGTTGGTGACCGCTAAGGTGCAACATCAAGGTGATCGGTGATTGAGGAGATGGGGTAGGAGCTGAGTTTGATAGACTTTGGTGGAGTGATTTTGAGGTTTACTAATGGAATTTGGAATATGAACGCGCGAAAAATCGTGGGACGTCACACTCGTTTGACTCGTTTGACTCGTTTGACTCGTTTGACCCGTTTGACTCGTTTGACTCGTTTGACTCGTTTGACTCGTTTGACTCGATTGACTCGTTTGTCTCGTTTGAAAGGTTCGACACGATTTACTCGATTGACTCGTCTGACACGTTCGACTAGTCTGTCACGTTTGACTCGTTTGAGTCGTTTGATACGGTTGACTCGTTTGACTCGTTTGAATCGTTTGACACGGTTGACTCGTTTGACTCATTTGACTCGTTTGACTCGTTTGACTCGTTTGACTCGTTTGACTCGTTTGGCTCGTTCAACACGCTTGACTCGATTGTCCTGTTCGACCCGTTTGACTCTTATGACTCTTATGACTCGTTTGACTCGTTTGACTCGTTTGACTCGTTTGACTCGTTTGACTCCTTTGACTCGTTTGACTCGTTTGACTCGTTTGACTCGTTTGACTCGTTTGACTCGTTTGACTCGTTTGACTCGTTTGACTCGTTTGACTCGTTTGACTCGTTTGACTCGTTTGGCTCGTTCAACACGCTTGACTCGATTGTCCTGTTCGACCCGTTTGACTCTTATGACTCTTATGACTCGTTTGACTCGTTTGACTCGTTTGACTCGTTTGACTCGTTTGACACGTGTGACTCGTTTGACTCGATTGACTCGTTCGACCCGTTCGACCCGTTCGACCCGTTCGACCCGTTCGACCCGTTCGACCCGTTCGACCCGTTCGACCCGTTCGACCCGTTCGACCCGTTCGACCCGTTCGACCCGTTCGACCCGTTCGACCCGTTCGACCCGTTCGACCCGTTCGACCCGTTCGACCCGTTCGACCCGTTCGACCCGTTCGACCCGTTCGACCCGTTCGACCCGTTCGACCCGTTCGACCCGTTCGACCCGTTCGACCCGTTCGACCCGTTCGACCCGTTCGACCCGTTCGACCCGTTCGACCCGTTCGACCCGTTCGACCCGTTGGACCCGTTCGACTCGTTCGACCCGTTCGACCCGTTCGACCCGTTCGACCCGTTCGACCCGTTCGACCCGTTCGACCCGTTCGACCCGTTCGACCCGTTCGACTCGTTCGACTCGTTCGACTCGTTCGACTCGTTCGACTCGTTCGACTCGTTCGACTCGTTCGACTCGTTCGACTCGTTCGACTCGTTCGACTCGTTCGACTCGTTCGACTCGTTCGACTCGTTCGACTCGTTCGACTCGTTCGACTCGTTCGACTCGTTCGACTCGTTCGACTCGTTCGACTCGTTCGACTCGTTCGACTCGTTCGACTCGTTCGACTCGTTCGACTCGTTCGACTCGTTCGACTCGTTCGACTCGTTCGACTCGTTCGACTCGTTTGACTCGATTGACTCGTTTGTCTCGTTTGACTCGATTGACCCGTTTGACTCGATTGACTCGTTTGACTCGTTTGACTCGCTTGACTCGATTGTCCAGTTCGAACAGTTTGACTCGTTCGACTCGTTCGACTCGTTTGACTCGTTCGACTCGTTTGAGTCGTTTGACTCGTTCGAATCGTTAGACTCGTTTGACTCGTTTGACTCGTTTGACTCGTTTGACCCGTTTGACTCGTTTGACTCGTTTGACTCGTTTGACTCGTTTGACTCGATTGACTCGTTTGTCTCGTTTGACTCGTTCGACTCGTTCGACTCGTTCGACTCGTTCGACTCGTTCGACTCGTTCGACTCGTTCGACTCGTTCGACTCGTTCGACTCGTTCGACTCGTTCGACTCGTTCGACTCGTTCGACTCGTTCGACTCGTTCGACTCGTTCGACTCGTTCGACTCGTTCGACTCGTTCGACTCGTTCGACTCGTTCGACTCGTTCGACTCGTTCGACTCGTTCGACTCGTTCGACTCGTTCGACTCGTTCGACTCGTTCGACTCGTTCGACTCGTTCGACTCGTTCGACTCGTCCGACTCGTTCGACTCGTCCGACTCGTTCGACTCGTCCGACTCGTCCGACTCGTCCGACTCGTCCGACTCGTCCGACTCGTCCGACTCGTCCGACTCGTCCGACTCGTCCGACTCGTCCGACTCGTCCGACTCGTCCGACTCGTCCGACTCGTCCGACTCGTCCGACTCGTCCGACTCGTCCGACTCGTCCGACTCGTCCGACTCGTCCGACTCGTCCGACTCGTCCGACTCGTTCGACTCGTTCGACTCGTTCGACTCGTTCGACTCGTTCGACTCGTTCGACTCGTTCGACTCGTTCGACTCGTTCGACTCGTTCGACTCGTTCGACTCGTTCGACTCGTTCGACTCGTTCGACTCGTTCGACTCGTTCGACTCGTTCGACTCGTTCGACTCGTTCGACTCGTTCGACTCGTTCGACTCGTTCGACTCGTTCGACTCGTTCGACTCGTTCGACTCGTTCGACTCGTTCGACTCGTTCGACTCGTTCGACTCGTTCGACTCGTTCGACTCGTTCGACTCGTTCGACTCGTTCGACTCGTTCGACTCGTTCGACTCGTTCGACTCGTTCGACTCGTTCGACTCGTTCGACTCGTTCGACTCGTTCGACTCGTTCGACTCGTTCGACTCGTTCGACTCGTTCGACTCGTTCGACTCGTTCGACTCGTTCGACTCGTTCGACTCGTTCGACTCGTTCGACTCGTTCGACTCGTTCGACTCGTTCGACTCGTTCGACTCGTTCGACTCGTTCGACTCGTTCGACTCGTTCGACTCGTTCGACTCGTTCGACTCGTTCGACTGGTTTGTGTCGTTTGACTCGTTTGTGTCGTTTGACTCGTTTGTGTCGTTTGACTCGTTTGTGTCGTTTGACTCGTTTGTGTCGTTTGACTCGTTTGAGTCGTTTGACTCGTTTGACTCGTTTGACTCGTTTGTCTCGTTTGACTCGTTTGACTCGCTTGACTCGATTGTCCAGTTCGAACAGTTTGACTCGTTTGACTCGTTTGACTCGTTTGACTCGTTTGACTCGTTTGACTCGATTGACTCGTTTCACTCGTTTGACTCGTTTGACTCGTTTGACTCGTTTGACTCGTTTGACACGTTTGACTCGTTTGACTCGTTTGACTCGTTTGACTCGTTTGACTCGTTTGACTCGATTGTCCTGTTCGACCCGTTTGACCCGTTTGACACGTTTGCCTCGTTTGACACGTTTGACTCGTTTGACTCGATTGACTCGTTTGACTCCTTTGACTCGTTTGACTCGTTTGACTCGTTTCACACGATTGTCCTGTTCGTCCCGCTCGACCCGTTTGACCCATTTGACACGTTTGACTCGTTTGACTCGTTTGACTCGTTTGACTCGTTTCACACGATTATCCTGTTCGTCCCGCTCGACCCGTTTGACTCGTTTGACTCGTTCGACTCGTTTGACTCGTTCGACTCGTTTGAGTCGTTTGACTCGTTCGAATCGTTAGACTCGTTTGACTCGTTTGACTCGTTTGACTCGTTTGACCCGTTTGAATCGTTTGACTCGTTTGACTCGTTTGACTCGTTTGACTCGATTGACTCGTTTGTCTCGTTTGAAAGGTTCGACACGATTGACTCGATTGACTCGTCTGACACGTTCGACTAGTCTGTCACGTTTGACTCGTTTGAGTCGTTTGATACGGTTGACTCGTTTGACTCGTTTGAGTCGTTTGACACGGTTGACTCGTTTGACTCATTTGACTCGTTTGACTCGTTTGACTCGTTTGACTCGTTTGACTCGTTTGAATCGATTGTCCAGTTCGATCAGTTTGACTCGTTTGACTGGTTTGACTCGTTTGACTCGTTTGACTCGTTTGACTCGTTTGTCTCGTTCAACTCGCTAGACTCGATTGTCCTGTTCGACCCGTTTGACTCGTTTGACTCGTTCGACTCGTTCGACTCGTTCGACTCGTTCGACTCGTTCGACTCGTTCGACTCGTTCGACTCGTTCGACTCGTTCGACTCGTTCGACTCGTTCGACTCGTTCGACTCGTTCGACTCGTTCGACTCGTTCGACTCGTTCGACTCGTTCGACTCGTTCGACTCGTTCGACTCGTTCGACTCGTTCGACTCGTTCGACTCGTTCGACTCGTTCGACTCGTTCGACTCGTTCGACTCGTTCGACTCGTTCGACTCGTTCGACTCGTTCGACTCGTTCGACTCGTTCGACTCGTTCGACTCGTTCGACTCGTTCGACTCGTTCGACTCGTTCGACTCGTTCGACTCGTTCGACTCGTTCGACTCGTTCGACTCGTTCGACTCGTTCGACTCGTTCGACTCGTTCGACTCGTTCGACTCGTTCGACTCGTTCGACTCGTTCGACTCGTTCGACTCGTTCGACTCGTTCGACTCGTTCGACTCGTTCGACTCGTTCGACTCGTTCGACTCGTTCGACTCGTTCGACTCGTTCGACTCGTTCGACTCGTTCGACTCGGTTGACTCGTTCGACTCGTTCGACTCGTTTGACTCGTTTGACTCGTTTGACTCGATTGTCCTGTTCGACACGTTTGACACGTATGACTCGTATGACTCGTTTGACTCGTTTGACTAGTTTGACTCGTTTGACTCGTTTGACTCGTCTGACTCGTTTGACTCGTTTGACTCGATTGTCCTGTTCGACCCGTTTGACCCGTTTGACTCGTTTGACTCGTTTGTCTCGTTTGACTCGTTTGACTCGTTTGTCTCGTTCGACTCGTTTGACTCGTTTGACTCGTTTGACTCGTTTGACTCGATTGTCCTGTTCGACACGATTGACACGTATGACTCGTTCGACTCGTTCGACTCGTTCGACTCGTTCGACTCGTTCGACTCGTTCGACTCGTTCGACTCGTTCGACTCGTTCGACTCGTTCGACTCGTTCGACTCGTTCGACTCGTTCGACTCGTTCGACTCGTTCGACTCGTTCGACTCGTTCGACTCGTTCGACTCGTTCGACTCGTTCGACTCGTTCGACTCGTTCGACTCGTTCGACTCGTTCGACTCGTTCGACTCGTTCGACTCGTTCGACTCGTTCGACTCGTTCGACTCGTTCGACTCGTTCGACTCGTTCGACTCGTTCGACTCGTTCGACTCGTTCGACTCGTTCGACTCGTTCGACTGGTTTGTGTCGTTTGACTCGTTTGTGTCGTTTGACTCGTTTGTGTCGTTTGACTCGTTTGTGTCGTTTGACTCGTTTGTGTCGTTTGACTCGTTTGAGTCGTTTGACTCGTTTGACTCGTTTGACTCGTTTGACTCGTTTGACTCGTTTGACTCGCTTGACTCGATTGTCCAGTTCGAACAGTTTGACTCGTTTGACTCGTTTGACTCGTTTGACTCGTTTGACTCGTTTGACTCGATTGACTCGTTTCACTCGTTTGACTCGTTTGACTCGTTTGACTCGTTTGACTCGTTTGACACGTTTGACTCGTTTGACTCGTTTGACTCGTTTGACTCGATTGTCCTGTTCGACCCGTTTGACCCGTTTGACACGTTTGCCTCGTTTGACACGTTTGACTCGTTTGACTCGATTGACTCGTTTGACTCCTTTGACTCGTTTGACTCGTTTGACTCGTTTCACACGATTGTCCTGTTCGTCCCGCTCGACCCGTTTGACCCATTTGACACGTTTGACTCGTTTGACTCGTTTGACTCGTTTGACTCGTTTCACACGATTGTCCTGTTCGTCCCGCTCGACCCGTTTGACTCGTTTGACTCGTTCGACTCGTTTGACTCGTTCGACTCGTTTGAGTCGTTTGACTCGTTCGAATCGTTAGACTCGTTTGACTCGTTTGACTCGTTTGACTCGTTTGACCCGTTTGAATCGTTTGACTCGTTTGACTCGTTTGACTCGTTTGACTCGATTGACTCGTTTGTCTCGTTTGAAAGGTTCGACACGATTGACTCGATTGACTCGTCTGACACGTTCGACTAGTCTGTCACGTTTGACTCGTTTGAGTCGTTTGATACGGTTGACTCGTTTGACTCGTTTGAGTCGTTTGACACGGTTGACTCGTTTGACTCGTTTGACTCGTTTGACTCGTTTGACTCGTTTGACTCGTTTGACTCGTTTGAATCGATTGTCCAGTTCGATCAGTTTGACTCGTTTGACTGGTTTGACTCGTTTGACTCGTTTGACTCGTTTGACTCGTTTGTCTCGTTCAACTCGCTAGACTCGATTGTCCTGTTCGACCCGTTTGACTCGTTTGACTCGTTCGACTCGTTCGACTCGTTCGACTCGTTCGACTCGTTCGACTCGTTCGACTCGTTCGACTCGTTCGACTCGTTCGACTCGTTCGACTCGTTCGACTCGTTCGACTCGTTCGACTCGTTCGACTCGTTCGACTCGTTCGACTCGTTCGACTCGTTCGACTCGTTCGACTCGTTCGACTCGTTCGACTCGTTCGACTCGTTCGACTCGTTCGACTCGTTCGACTCGTTCGACTCGTTCGACTCGTTCGACTCGTTCGACTCGTTCGACTCGTTCGACTCGTTCGACTCGTTCGACTCGTTCGACTCGTTCGACTCGTTCGACTCGTTCGACTCGTTCGACTCGTTCGACTCGTTCGACTCGTTCGACTCGTTCGACTCGTTCGACTCGTTCGACTCGTTCGACTCGTTCGACTCGTTCGACTCGTTCGACTCGTTCGACTCGTTCGACTCGTTCGACTCGTTCGACTCGTTCGACTCGTTCGACTCGTTCGACTCGTTCGACTCGTTCGACTCGTTCGACTCGTTCGACTCGTTCGACTCGTTCGACTCGTTCGACTCGTTCGACTCGTTCGACTCGTTCGACTCGTTTGACTCGTTTGACTCGTTTGACTCGTTTGACTCGATTGTCCTGTTCGACACGTTTGACACGTATGACTCGTTTGACTCGTTTGACTCGTTTGACTAGTTTGACTCGTTTGACTCGTTTGACTCGTCTGACTCGTTTGACTCGTTTGACTCGATTGTCCTGTTCGACCCGTTTGACCCGTTTGACTCGTTTGACTCGTTTGTCTCGTTTGACTCGTTTGACTCGTTTGTCTCGTTCGACTCGTTTGACTCGTTTGACTCGTTTGACTCGTTTGACTCGATTGTCCTGTTCGACACGTTTGACACGTATGACTCGTTCGACTCGTTCGACTCGTTCGACTCGTTCGACTCGTTCGACTCGTTCGACTCGTTCGACTCGTTCGACTCGTTCGACTCGTTCGACTCGTTCGACTCGTTCGACTCGTTCGACTCGTTCGACTCGTTCGACTCGTTCGACTGGTTCGACTCGTTCGACTGGTTCGACTCGTTCGACTGGTTCGACTCGTTCGACTGGTTCGACTCGTTCGACTGGTTCGACTCGTTCGACTCGTTCGACTCGTTCGACTCGTTCGACTCGTTCGACTCGTTCGACTCGTTCGACTCGTTCGACTCGTTCGACTCGTTCGACTCGTTCGACTCGTTCGACTCGTTCGACTCGTTCGACTCGTTCGACTCGTTCGACTCGTTCGACTCGTTCGACTCGTTCGACTCGTTCGACTCGTTCGACTCGTTCGACTCGTTCGACTCGTTCGACTCGTTCGACTCGTTCGACTCGTTCGACTCGTTCGACTCGTTCGACTCGTTCGACTCGTTCGACTCGTTCGACTCGTTCGACTCGTTCGACTCGTTCGACTCGTTCGACTCGTTCGACTCGTTCGACTCGTTCGACTCGTTCGACTCGTTCGACTCGTTCGACTCGTTCGACTCGTTCGACTGGTTTGTGTCGTTTGACTCGTTTGTGTCGTTTGACTCGTTTGTGTCGTTTGACTCGTTTGTGTCGTTTGACTCGTTTGTGTCGTTTGACTCGTTTGAGTCGTTTGACTCGTTTGACTCGTTTGACTCGTTTGTCTCGTTTGACTCGTTTGACTCGCTTGACTCGATTGTCCAGTTCGAACAGTTTGACTCGTTTGACTCGTTTGACTCGTTTGACTCGTTTGACTCGTTTGACTCGATTGACTCGTTTCACTCGTTTGACTCGTTTGACTCGTTTGACTCGTTTGACTCGTTTGACACGTTTGACTCGTTTGACTCGTTTGACTCGTTTGACTCGTTTGACTCGTTTGACTCGATTGTCCTGTTCGACCCGTTTGACCCGTTTGACACGTTTGCCTCGTTTGACACGTTTGACTCGTTTGACTCGATTGACTCGTTTGACTCGTTTGACTCGTTTGACTCGTTTGACTCGTTTCACACGATTGTCCTGTTCGTCCCGCTCGACCCGTTTGACCCATTTGACACGTTTGACTCGTTTGACTCGTTTGACTCGTTTGACTCGTTTCACACGATTGTCCTGTTCGTCCCGCTCGACCCGTTTGACTCGTTTGACTCGTTCGACTCGTTTGACTCGTTCGACTCGTTTGAGTCGTTTGACTCGTTCGAATCGTTAGACTCGTTTGACTCGTTTGACTCGTTTGACTCGTTTGACTCGTTTGAATCGTTTGACTCGTTTGACTCGTTTGACTCGTTTGACTCGATTGACTCGTTTGTCTCGTTTGAAAGGTTCGACACGATTGACTCGATTGACTCGTCTGACACGTTCGACTAGTCTGTCACGTTTGACTCGTTTGAGTCGTTTGATACGGTTGACTCGTTTGACTCGTTTGAGTCGTTTGACACGGTTGACTCGTTTGACTCGTTTGACTCGTTTGACTCGTTTGACTCGTTTGACTCGTTTGACTCGTTTGAATCGATTGTCCTGTTCGATCAGTTTGACTCGTTTGACTGGTTTGACTCGTTTGACTCGTTTGACTCGTTTGACTCGTTTGTCTCGTTCAACTCGCTAGACTCGATTGTCCTGTTCGACCCGTTTGACTCGTTTGACTCGTTCGACTCGTTCGACTCGTTCGACTCGTTCGACTCGTTCGACTCGTTCGACTCGTTCGACTCGTTCGACTCGTTCGACTCGTTCGACTCGTTCGACTCGTTCGACTCGTTCGACTCGTTCGACTCGTTCGACTCGTTCGACTCGTTCGACTCGTTCGACTCGTTCGACTCGTTCGACTCGTTCGACTCGTTCGACTCGTTCGACTCGTTCGACTCGTTCGACTCGTTCGACTCGTTCGACTCGTTCGACTCGTTCGACTCGTTCGACTCGTTCGACTCGTTCGACTCGTTCGACTCGTTCGACTCGTTCGACTCGTTCGACTCGTTCGACTCGTTCGACTCGTTCGACTCGTTCGACTCGTTCGACTCGTTCGACTCGTTCGACTCGTTCGACTCGTTCGACTCGTTCGACTCGTTCGACTCGTTCGACTCGTTCGACTCGTTCGACTCGTTCGACTCGTTCGACTCGTTCGACTCGTTCGACTCGTTCGACTCGTTCGACTCGTTCGACTCGTTCGACTCGTTCGACTCGTTCGACTCGTTCGACTCGTTCGACTCGTTCGACTCGTTCGACTCGTTCGACTCGTTCGACTGGTTTGTGTCGTTTGACTCGTTTGTGTCGTTTGACTCGTTTGTGTCGTTTGACTCGTTTGTGTCGTTTGACTCGTTTGTGTCGTTTGACTCGTTTGAGTCGTTTGACTCGTTTGACTCGTTTGACTCGTTTGACTCGTTTGACTCGTTTGACTCGCTTGACTCGATTGTCCAGTTCGAACAGTTTGACTCGTTTGACTCGTTTGACTCGTTTGACTCGTTTGACTCGTTTGACTCGATTGACTCGTTTCACTCGTTTGACTCGTTTGACTCGTTTGACTCGTTTGACTCGTTTGACACGTTTGACTCGTTTGACTCGTTTGACTCGTTTGACTCGATTGTCCTGTTCGACCCGTTTGACCCGTTTGACACGTTTGCCTCGTTTGACACGTTTGACTCGTTTGACTCGATTGACTCGTTTGACTCCTTTGACTCGTTTGACTCGTTTGACTCGTTTCACACGATTGTCCTGTTCGTCCCGCTCGACCCGTTTGACCCATTTGACACGTTTGACTCGTTTGACTCGTTTGACTCGTTTG